>JAWMRA010000113.1:109002586-109079670 GCA_035584735.1 Pseudotriccus pelzelni
GGACACTTGCTTTTCCATGGTCTTCACCACAGGGTCACAGGGGATAATGGCTTTGAGTCCACCCTTGTTTCCTGTGGGGTCCCTTCCCATGGGATTAGTCCTCGAGAGAACTCTCTGACGTGGGTCTACTCCTCGGACAACAGTTCTTCCATTCTCTGCTGTCCCTTAGGGTCACAAATTCAGTTGCATCAGCACGGATCCCTCTCTGGGATCACATAAATCCCACTTGAGCCACTTCGCTCCAGCGTAAGTCTCTCTGTCTGTGGCTACAAATCACTTCAAGACTCTGTTTCAGCTGGGCCTCCAAGGAATCTCAGTTTCCTCATGTACCTCTCTACTCTGGCATGAGTTCTTCAAGCTGCAGATGGGGTTGTCTCTACTCTCCAACAATCTTCCACAGGTGGTAGGGATTTTTAGATTTCAGTCTTTTCCCTGCTGAAGGGAGAGAGAGAGAGAGGGAAGGGGAGAAGGAGCCGTCTCCCCCCTTCGCGGCTTCTCATCTCTCTCCCGGCTGCTGCCAGCTCTGACCTTGAAGGCTCCGCCATCTCTCCTGCTAGAATTTTTCCTGCAGCAGCTCTGTCCAAGATCTCCTTTAAAGTTTTTTTTTTCTTCACTCTGTTACATGTCTGGTCGGGGGGCCTTCAGTGCTGCTTCTGCCCCCGGCCCAGGGCCAGGGAAGGAGAGAGGCCTGTCCCCCACCCGGGGCCCGACACCTCTCTCCTACACGGCTCCCAATTTCATCTGCGCCACCACCGTCTCCTCTGTTTTCTTAAATGTGTAACTGGCAAAGGTGTCACTAAAACTTCTGATTGCCTTTGGTCCAGAAATTCACCCAGACAAACTATTTCCAATCCCCAGGGAGAGGGGACCTTGCAAACCCATGACAATCTAGAAGGATGAGATTTGTTATGGTAAAACCCTGAGGAGTTCTGAAACAAACTGTTCAATTTATTTGTACATATTATAGTTTAACTTCATCCTGGATGCAAATCATGTCATTAAAAGCTCTCCAACCCTGTTTATGCATCTAGGACATTTAAGATAATTTTATTTAACTAATAAAAATTGTTTTTAAAACCCCTGGTTTCTGCACTTTAATTAGATTCCTGGATCCATGTGAAAGTTATTTGGCACCTACTATGCAGGGGGAGGGGAAGTTAATTATACCTTTAGAAAATAAGGAATTTGTCATTCACACATTTTCAGCAAAACAGACATGAAAAAAACAGAGAACCCAAATAAGGTTATTCTGGGTTATTCCGTGTATTTTCTTATGTAAATGTATACAGATAGAGAATATCTAATATTTGCAAAAGTGTGTCCCAGATTCTGCCAACCACGGAAGGTGAATGTAAGAATATATACATATATATATACATATATGTACACATATATATACATATGTATATATATATATATACACATAAAATATTTTTTTCTTTTTCTTCATGTTTTAGGAAAAAAGCACCACCCATGTTTTTATTTTTTTTCATCACTGAAGAGGGTGAGGTTGGAGAAATATGATCTGCTCCATAGCTGGTGAGTTTTGCATCCATTCTTCAGGACGGGAACTACTGGGAAAGTCATAGCAGACTCATAAAACCTTCTGGAGTCACAGGTTGGGCCTTGTCTCCAGGCAGTCAGTACTAGCACTTGCCTGTTCTCTGTGTTAGAAGGTTTTGGTACAATATTCAACAACCTGCTTGCTGAAATTTACTCCACGTTATTCTACTCACCAATGTCATGCAAGACATGCTAAATCTTCTTTTATATCCACTTTCCATATATTTGAAAAAGACCATCACGTCCCTTTGTTTTTTGCCTTTGCATACACATTCTGCAAGGAATATTTTTCTTAAAGGGACCAGTACTGTCTCAAGAGGAAAGAAAATAGGTAAAGTATGAAGAACTGAGAACTTTGCAGAAGGAAGAAGGTTTGGGATTAGGGACATACCTCATAAATATTTGAGAAGGGGAAGGAGTGTGATATTAGTAGTGAGGCACTGAACGAGTTTTCCCAGAGAAGCTATGAATGCCCCATCCCTGGGAGTGTTCAAGGCCAGGTTGGATGGGGCTTGGAGCAACCTGGGATAGTGGAAGGTATTCCTGCCAATGGCAGGGGGTTGGAATGAGGTGGTCTTTAAGGTCCCTTCCAACTCAAACCATTCTATGATTCTGTGCTGATTCTGTGATTCTCAGTGTATCACCATATTCAATATGTTTGCCCTAATATGCAAACTACTTCATCATCTTGGCATGGCATTCCTAAAGACAAAGGAATTGTCTCCTATGGGCAAGATGGAGCCATTCACTGCAAAGAGAGGGCAATCAAGTCAATTACAGCTGAGCCCTGTGCAATTAGTTTACTGAAATTCTCCTTCACAGTCCCTCCCCAGGGGAAAGAATGTCACTGGAATTAGCTCAGCAAAGATGAAAGAGGCAGCTTGTGGGTTTCGTAGCCATTTCAGCAGGGCAACTTGACTTCATGAGAGATAGACACAGAAATATTTAAACAGAGATGAATTTGTTTTTGAAAAGTTTTGTTTACTTTTATTACAATTTCATTAAAAGCCATTGATAGTAAATGATGAGGTTTCTGCTGCAGTAAGTTTCTCACGCAATCATTTTTGTGCTGATGATAACAAAATTTTGAAGTCAAAAGCAATAATTAAACTCAGCAAAGAACATCCGAGGAAAAATATTGACTGAGGCAACAATTCTTGTCTTGTTGAGGTGTGATATCTCATGCCTTGAAGTGGAACCTGCTTGTAGTGAAGTCTGTCTGGTGCATTTTGAGGCTGTTTCTCAGGTAAATGCCATGGCAGAAGTGGGCACTGATCCCTGAAACTTACTGTCATACAGGCATGAATTTGAAAAGAAGAATGGAAGAGGGCACTGCTATAATGATAAGAATTCTCTACAACTTGAGGAAAGTGTGGAGGCAGTGATGATTTATGTCCCTTTTGGGGTGGGAGTAGTCACATTACATCAACACCCATTTTACCTTGTCTCCTTATGGGTTCTCATCTATAAGCCGTGGAAATGGTCCTCCAACAAATGAGACAGAGGTGACCTGTTTTGGTCAATAGGTGGAAATTAAAGTTCAGAGTGCACTGGATATCATGACACAGCACTGAGACATGATGTTTCAAACAGCACCTGGTTCTTGAGCTGTCCCCTCAGAATTAAAATTTCGAGTCTGGGCCACACTTTACACTGCCTAAGTCAAGCCTCTTTCTGGTTCACCTCTTCATAACTTGCAGTAACACTGAGAATAAACCATATCAGGCCTTCAAGTGTAAACAGAGGATCAAGTGACGTGTCTTAGAGACACATCCTATATGATGGTTGACTATTTTGGAAGCTTCCTTATTTTGTTGAAACATGCTCAGACTGTGACACAGTGAAAACTTCTGTTTCTTGTTTGATCATCAGCATAATTCAAACTATCTGGTAACACCTGACCAAAGAAAGAATCTGCTATAGTACATCTATTTGGAAAATGGACCCATGATAATTAATTACTTTCATATAGTCATTTTCTAACCAGTTTTTCACCCATCTCAATTTAGATTTATCAAGACCATCTTTCTTCAATCTGTTATTTGCAATAAAATAATATGAAAAAATATCAACAGACATTCTAAAGTCATTTATTTAACTACCGCTTTTACCTATCCTGAAGCCTTCTGTAGAAGGAACTGCTGGGATTTCTTTCTTAACAAAACCCCATTCCTGCTCATTTTCCTCTGTGAGCTTTCAGTTAGTTATTGTTTCATTACCTCTGGTTGACTGCTCAGTAGCCTTTGGCTTTCTATTCTTCCTCTTCGTTTTTAAGAACATCCAGTTTATTTACTTTTTCCTATCTTATGGGACCTTATCTGACTTCTAGGAGTTCACAGGCATCTGACAACAATTCCAAGATATTTTCCATGTTGTCTGAGAATCCAGTTTAAATTTGTCTGAGTGTTCTTACAACAATCTTCTATTTTTGTTCTAATTCAATTTGTATTCCTTTGTTTATGGCATTCACTTTTTTAGCCATCTGATTTGATTATACTTCACCCTCTTGTTGAAAATGGAAGCAAAACTGTTATCAAATATTTAAACCTGCTTAAGATTTCTAACAAGTAAGAGAGAAAAGTAATTTATTAAACTATATTATTAAACTGCCTTACTGAAGGATTAAGGGGATCAATCTAAGAAAATGGTAGTTAGTGTGATGTACACTAGTGTCCATTCCCTCATGGAATGACCTAAACCATCAGAGATTTTCCTTGTCCTGTCCAGGAACAGTACCAGATCCTTGCAAGAGCAAATGTGGGCTGAGAGGAAGGACTCTGCCCTCATGTAAAACAGCTCTTAAAAACCTGATGTCTTTGGCAAATGCTAGGATTCATCAAAGGCAGAAAAAGCTGCCTTTGACAGTTTTAGAGAACTATTAAATGCACATGGAGAAGGACAGGAAGAAGGAGAGCAGGGGAGAATTTATGCAGTGGGGTGGTCTGGTACTAAAGTGATGATGTCAAACTTTCAGTGAATAGGTGAGCTTCATGTCAGGTCAGAAATGCCTGTCAAGCCTCTCCCTGTTCTGTACTAATGCTCACAATTCAAAATTAACAGGTTCACTTGAGAGTGGGGCTTTTTTTTCTGCTATTGTTAACTCTCTCCTTTCCTCTGTATTCCCCTCATTGAAGTCACCTGATATGACACCCCTGGTTTTGACTGTCACTCAACACAATCACAAAAAACACAGGAAAATGTGCAGACTGGGGCGTCTTGTATGCCCATGGGTTTCTGGAAAAGTGTTTTCCAAAAGGCCAGAGTCCCGGGGATGTTCCAAAGGGTGGGAAGCCTGCTACTATGCAACAACAATAAACAAAGAATGAGTTGTCCTGGGAAAGCCACTGCAACATCAATAACAGAACTGATGCAGGGAAGAGGAAAAGGCAGAATTAATAAAGAATAAATAAGTAATAGGGAATGTAATTAATTACTGCTAGTCACCAACATTTTGCAGAAAACATGTCTCATAAAACAAATGCAATTTAAATATTTGATGATTTTCCAAGGCTGGTTAATTAAGATAATAACAAAGATATAATCTATTTAGACTTCAGCACGGTGTTTGACTTTTTGCTGCATAACATTTTGATTAAAAAATTGGCTCAACATCATATCAATAAGGCACATGATAAGGAGATAGAGAAGAGGGTAATTCACAGACCTGCGAGAGGGTTTGTCAAAATGGGAAACCATGATGGAGAGAGGATGCTCTTAGTAGGGTTCTGCAGTGACTGTTGCCAGGTCTGTTGCTATTCTATACTTCTGGAAGGCAGTTTGCAGTCACTCCTGGTGATATTTGCAGATAACACAAAGGCTGTCAGCATGCTAAATAATGCAGAGAATGGAGCCACAGCACACAGCCATACCCATCGCTCAGTGAGTTGATCCCAGACAAGGTTACACAGCCAAAGATGAGCAGGAATGGCGGGGGGGAGGATTCTCAGGGCTCAGCATGCGAATCACTCAACACGAGCAGTGGTATCTGAGGAACAGGACTGCAATCTCTGCAGAGGGCCAAGGGGACAGGGAGGTGACTCTTTTCCTATCACTGCCACCCTGCACGTGATGGTGAGGGCTCTGGAGCACAAGTCTGATGAAGAGCAGTTGAGGCAGCTGGGGATACCCAGTCTGGAGAAAAGGAGCCTCAGGGGGAATCTTATCCTTCTCTACAACTACCTGAAAGGAAGTTGTAGATAGGTGGGAGTCAGCCTCTTCTCCCAGGCAATAAGTCACAGAAAAAGAGGAAACACCTCATGTTTTAACAGGGGAGGTTTAGTTTGGATATGAGGAGCAATTTCTTCCTGGAGAGAGTGATAAAGCACTGGAACAGGTTGCCCATGAAAGTGGTGGAATCACCATCCCTAGAACTGTAGCTGTGGTGCTTGGAGACACGGTGTAGTGATGCACCTGGCAGTGCTGCGGTAATGATTGGACCCAACGAACTTAGAGATCTTTTCCAGTCTCAGTGATTCCATGGTTGTTCTTATTTCCTTAGGAAGGATCTCGTTTGCCTGGGTTGACTCTCTAACCAACAGCTGTATTTTTGGCTCCTATCAGAGCAGTCCTACAGTAACTACCTAAGTTCCCAGGCAAGTAGTAATGACAGATTCCTTGAAGCCCTTGTAAAGAAGACCCTTTTTATCTGATTTGGGTGACTGAATATAGGTGAGCAAGGTATCTCCTTGGAGGCCTCCAGAGCACACTGCCTATTTCTACTGACCATGCTGGAGGAACCTGACACCCAGTCAGATAAACTGGATCACATCCACTGTGAAGCCACTTGGCCTCTGTAAATCTACAGTCTCTACTGATAGGGGGATCTGTATCATTCACTCACAGGTATTGGCTAAGAAGTATTTCTTGCTATTAAGTTCATTAAATTAGTCCAGTGCAACAAAAACCTGATACCATACACAAGGATCACCTTTACTCTCTGCAGTTCATATACTGTGTCAAAAGTTACAGGCATCCAGAGTTTTCATTAAGACTCTATGCCCTGTATTAAATTCTTGCTTTGCAAGGAATTTAGGGCATGAAAACTAAATTTTCATCTGGTGTGAACTGGGACAAAATCACTGAGTTCCTGGTTTTATGAAGAAATAACAGTCCTCCTTTTTTCTAACAGTCTGTTTTTCTTTTATCTTTGCCTATGTCTTAGTTCCAGTCATTCATAATCCACTCTTCTATTTTTCTATTTTATAGCCATCCCACAGGAGTAATGTGAAATATAACCAATCAGTATTTGTAAAGCACTCTGAGGGTATCAGGTGGAAGGGAGTGTATAAATGCAAATTGTTACTATTGCTCTTACATTGCTGCCAAGGGACCTGCAAACAGGATCAGGTCCCTGTATATTCAGATATACACAGAGTTAGTCACACCTTGTGAAAGAAGCCAGCAGATAAAACCTGAGGAAGCGTGGGAAGATAGAAGTTTAATAAAACATAGGAAAAGGTCATTCAGGGATTGTTTATGAGTTCAAGGCTGAATCGTTGCTCTCCCACAGATTTTTGCTTGGTTTTGCTTTTAGCACTGTGTTCAATACCTGCTTTGGGAGTATAATTGCACTGTGTTGTCGGTATTGGTCTGTGTGGATCATAATGTAGTGACCTAGTCTTTCTGGGCTCATCATAGTGTTATCTAATACAGATTTTATAGTACAATCCCTCTGACTGTTATTAGACAACCACTTAATGATAAGTAGATCTCATATGATGAGACAAATTATGACCAAGTGATTCTCTTCATCGACCATACATTGTCTGGAGTAGACACAGACAACTGTCCCAGATGTTGGCATCTACATTTCATTAGGCAAATCCCATCCTATAATTACCTCTGTCAGCAGATTGAACGGTGCCAGGGAACATTCCCAAGCACTGGAATGCAATCATCCCTATTCTTCAATTTTTAGAATGGTGCCTGGAATTATTTTGGCTCAAAACAAACAGCACTTTCCCAATGCATTCCTGAGTGTAGCTCAGGTTCCAGCACCAGCCAGGGACTGTTCTGAGTGGTTGGTTTGGATGCAGCTATCCTATTTTAGAGGCAGGGATACTTTATTGCTATAGACATAGACAGGCCATGCCAGCTGGACACAGAGCTGGAAACTGGACTCTGAAACTGCTTGGTTTACCAGGAGAGTCATATCCACAGCTCAGCACCCATCATACTGTGACTGGGAATGTTCAGTGGTTCACAAAAACGAACCCTGGTATCCCAGGTTGACAGAACACTTAGAGCCCTAATGGATCTGGGCCATTTAAGTAGCGTCCCATGGGAACAGTGCAGCAGAGGCAGGAAGGGGATCATATTCCCTGCAGCGGCATTCAGTGCTTCACACTCCTGCAACCACAATCACACTGGGTTGGGTTTGGTTTTTTGGTTGTTTTTTCCTGTTTTGTTTGTTTGCTGATTTGTTTTGTTGTTGCTTTGGTTTTGTTTGCTTGTTTTTTCAGTTTGTTTTGTTTTGTTTTGATTTTCTATTTTTCGGTTTTGTATGAAGGTGTTGGTTATTTTCAAGTTTTGCATTACCCTGTAAAAGACAGAAAGAATGAAGCTGTGCTGATACATTTTGAAAGGACTCATGACTATTTAGGTTTGCTCTTCATGAAACGTGTTCTCTGGTTCACTGTTATGAATATCTTAAGGCAATGCAGCTTTTAGGAATAATAAAGTACTGTATATTGAGGCACTTATCCTGGGTAATAAATTAATTAGTTTTCATGTTTCTTTTTACCTCTTGTTTAAACCACTATGCCCTCATGACATTAAACAGCCAACGACACCACTAGGAGAGATTTATTGCATATCTCTTGATTTCATATCAGTCTAAAAGAATAAAGTCTACTCCTCATCATCAGTTTCTGCAACAGCTTCTCTTACTACATTTGTTCCTGCCCTCACAGGACTCACAGCAAGGGCCATTTCAGGCCATCTCCAAAAAAGCAGACTAAGGGGAACAAAATTATCAGAGGCAACTGCAATAAAGGAGAAGCAGGAAGCCTCTTGGGAGGATCTTTTATGAAGGTGGTCTCTTCTACAAGACCTACAGTATTGCCTTTAAATTCTGATCTCGCCTCTGTAAGCAGAAAATGACAAGTGCTGTATGGCATCACCCTCTGGTCTGGGCTAAACAACAACACTGCCCTCCATTCTCCATAAGGAGGTGAAATAACGCAAGGCAAGGATCCAGGGTGTTGTCAGACCAAGAATTAATACCACCTATTTTCTTGCTGGGATTCCTGTGCTTAGGAGAGGCTTTTCCGCCTTCCTTTGGAACTGTAACATTAAAAATACATTGCAGCAGCTTCCACAGTCAGTTTGAAAACTCACAGCATACATTTGGTGTCCGTGTAAAGCCCTGAAGGAGGATGTGGGTAGCAGGTATAATTGACAGTTCCCCAGATCTCCATCTAGGGATGGATTGCAGCAGACACCTTTGTTTTCAAAGTACTTTTCCAAATACGCAGGGACATGAAAATCAAGTCGTATAGTGACAGAAGAAATGAATATTCATTGTTTGCCTTTTATGACAGTAGGAAGTACAGAAGCAAGAGCTGAAAAGATGGGGTTTAATTTTTCCAAGAGTGATAAGGAACACATGTGGGAGCACATTTGTTTGATTTTTTCACTCATCTGAGGTAGCTTCCTCAGTCATTTCCATTTTCTCCAGATGAATCAATATTTTTTCTCTCACAAAAGAAAACAAAACCACAACTTAACCTCCCCACCCACACAGAACATATTACTTAACTGCCTGCTGCTCCCAGCTATCTTTGCAAGCTGTCTTCTTACAGCATTTTAATTTTTCAGTCCTCTCAAGAAATATAATAACATTAGCATTATGCATTTTATGATGCACTTACTTGTTACAGATCTGCAGCTCCTTGCTAATATTGGAAGCTTTTATCAGGTAACAGTGTGAATTAGCTGTAGATGCTTAGAAATTGTGAGGATATTTTTGAAACCAAAAGAAAACTTAAACAGGGATAAAACCTGTTTATTTCTTTCTAATAAATGTCCAAGAAACCTTCTAATTTTTGGTTAAAACCCTGAAATCTAATAAGATTTGCAGCATTAATGGGGGAGGAGGAGGGGGAGTATTTTAAATATGTTCCCAAAAACTTGTGTTTTGAATAGACAAATTTTAGTTTTCAAAACTAAAATAACTTGTGTGTTGTAGGAGAGACAAAACAATCTGCCAATCTGCTAAATGTAGAATAAAGCACTGGGTTTATGCCTAGTAGTTTTCAAAACCTCTTTTTCATATGTGAAAGAATTGAGCAAGTTTATACCACAAATATTAACCCCTTGTAAACCCTGGCTTGGTAATCTTTACTCATGTGAGCATATTTTAACAACTTCACCAACTGTTCTGCAGCTACTTAAGGACATAGAACCCAACTGGGGGAATAAAACTTCTGCAATAAAGCTGAGCATTTGAAAATATATCAGTACCTAACACGATACTTGTTTTCTCCCATATCAGAGTTTCAAATGCTCTTTAGCATCTACTCCTTTTACTGTTACCCCTACAACCTCCTGCGCCTTTACTGACAGAATGGCTGTCCACGCTTTTCATCAGTCTCAGGTGTTTCTGTATGAAATCCCCAAGGTCAATGGGTGCAAGTTTCTGGTCCTTTCTGATCCTGACATCCTTCCCAAAGGGCACGAGGTACCTCGTTGTTTCATACCCTCCACTTCTGCAGCTGGCAGGGTTTTCTCAACCATTTTCAAGACCATGACGTAACGCAAAACCAAAACAGCCAATTCAGCCACAGTAAGCACAGTTTTTGCTTTGTATTTTTTTTCCCTGAAGGATCACACCAGCTCTTCCATCCTTTCTCCAGTGCTCTCATCTCCCAGTAAGATACACAGACACTCTCCACCCATGGCCACCCTGCTCAGTGCTAGCCCTGTAGTTCAAGGAAGCTCAGAACTGAAAGGATCGTAAAGGATTTTTCATTAAAACCCAAATTTCTGAAACTAAATTTTTTATCACATTAGAGTTTTTCCTTCCCAGTTTGAGGCAGAAAATCATATAGGGGTATGAATATGAACTGCTAGTCAGTCTGAAGTCTGTTTTACACAGCCTCTGTGGCTACTATGAATCATCCCCTGCTTTTATTCCACTATTTAATGCCTTTTTATACCATAAATTTTTACTATATCCACCCAGCTATTAAACCATAACAACCTAAATTCACTATGTCAATAGGACCATTTGTGCCTTTACTTGCTTGTGAATCAACATACGACAATCTGGTTCCTTGGCCTCCAATCTACCTTTCTCCGTACCTAATCAGTGCACCTATGCCAACACCTCCAGCCTGTTAATAGCTCTTATTTAAACCAGTGACAACATTACTGTGCCTCAGTAACCCTCTGAGCTGAACACTACTGCAGCCACATCTGAGTATCAGAGGGACTGTTCTCTCCCTCCTTGCTCTAGGATACCCTGCAAGCAAATTTGATTTGCTTTGACTTTCTGCTCTGTAATGCCTTTTCCAAAACCATGTCTACCTTGCCCTGTGCTGTAATCCCATTATTTTCTTTGTGCCAAGTCACTGGTATCCAAAGGGGTCTCTTTTCTGGGAATAGGCAACTCGAATTATTTTCCTCAGATACAGCTGCATTTTTCCCAAGCTGAATCTTGTTTCGAATATTTCAGTGTTCTGAATCTCTCTTTGTGGTTCACTGTTTCTCTGTGAGCCATCTCTCAGCTCCCCCAGCTAACAACCTTGACACGGCTGTTATTCCCCTTTAAAGAGGATTCATTGGATGACACCAGGGAAGATATAAATATCAGCACATCCCAGCACTGTTCTCAGAAAAGGTGCTGATGCCTTCCTTGTTTCTGAGACGTACTTCCAGCTGACTTTTCAGATCCTCCATGGATTTTGTCATTTGGGATGACCAATGTAATGCCTTGCTCGCTTTATCATCCATGTTTCCTGTGGGGTAAAACTTTCAGGCACCTTCAGATCAGCAGTATCTAGGCCACTACATAAAAACAGCCTGGATTTGAAAGGCACGATGTGCTTGCAGCACCCATTGAAATATCTAAAAATTAAGCCAGTTTTACCGGCACTAATGCCGGATTACACGTTGTTACTGTGTACTCCCAGAAACAGGCAAGACCAACTGGCAGTGCCCTTTGGCACTGTTCTCTATTCTGCTGCTCAGGAAGGAAACAGCATGTACTCAGTCACACCTTCCACTGCACCTCTTTCTTTGCCCTCTCTTTACATGGTCTGTGCCTCAGCAATGCTGTGTTGGAATGTTCCACTGCAGCATCCTGGCACACAGGAGTTGTCCAAGACCTGCAGAAACTGCAGAAAAAAAACATCCTTTGCCATATCTTATTTAGACACTAGAGGGACTTGCTCCTCCCAGGGTGGTCCAGCCTACTTGTACTGTGTTCCTGAACTGTTCCTGTGGTCACTTGCTGAAGTGAATTGTCTCAATTGTTTCCTGTGACCTAACAGGTGAATGGGGAAAGGTTTTAAGCTGAAAAAGAGTAAATTTAGATTAGATATTAGTGAAGAAATTCTTTACTGTGAGTGTGGTGAGGCACTGGAAGTGTTCAAGGCCAGATGGGATGGAGGTTTGAGCAACCTGGTCTAATGGAAGGGGTCCTTGCCCATGGTCTTTCAGGTCATTTAGTTCCCCAACCAATATGTCCTTCTCTGATCCAGCCAAGCTGCTGAGCCATGATCAGCTCAGTGAAGGACTCACTGGGTAAGGCCACACAACCAAGAAAAATGACTGCAGGTTTCTCCCTGACAGATCCCAACACCGTATAAGCCACAGAAGCAATAAGAGCCAAGGACCCAAAGGCTTCAGGCAGAGCTTCTGCAGTCTTTGCTGAAGTCCACAGTGCTCAGGTATCTCTGCCACCAATACCCATAGCTTAGACATGGTGACATACTCTGTCAAAGGCTGTTACAAGCCTCCACGTGTAGAAATTAGGAGGCAGGCTCTGACTTCCCACCCAAGGTCTCACTTATGTAAGTACAAAGGCTCAATAAAGCCTTTGCATTTAGAGTTTATTCACTGGGAGCACTCAACCATTGGCAGAAGTGCATCATAAAACAGACAAAAAGCTGTAATTTGTATCAGTGGAGCTTAGCATTTCCTAGAGTTGTTGAGGCAGATTTCCATCATAGGCAATATCTTAAGACATGCAAATAGGTGGCTTTTTTTCCTTCAGAATTTCCCACCTTAGACCTTTGCTTTGTGTTGCCTGTAAGAACTCCAGACCACATTTGCAGATCAGCAGTATCTAGGCCACTAAATAAAAACAGCCTGAATTTGAAAGGCGTGATGTGCCTGAAGCACCCATTCAAACGCTTAAAAATCAAGCCAGTTTTACCAAGGCAGTTTTGAATCTTAGTAACTGATTTCAGTCATTTCATTCAGTAGGTTTCAGTAGGTTTCCAGTGCAGTGCTCCCAACATCTCTGTTCCTTGGAGGAATTTCATGTTTCCACACTTCTGAAGGACTTCAAGCCCCTAATCTGAATCACTGTGTCTGCAACCTAACCCACGCCCTTAAAGCCCTCAAAGATGAGCTCCTCCTTTGCAAGTCCTGTTCATCAACACAGAATCATGGGATGATTAAGGTTGAAAAAGACCTCTAAGATCAAGTCCAACCATTAGTAGCAGTAAAAACGTGTGTAGGGGTGTCAGCATGAAAGGCATTGTTGAATATGGTGTTTTTTCTTCAAAACACTGATAAATAATTGAAGCTGAGCACAGCCTGCTGTTTGCCTAGTCCTGAATCAGGCAGAGGCTGCTAACTGACATTATCGAGCTTCCCAGCTTCCACTCACCCTTCTGTTTCTGTAGGGCTTTATTATGGAAAAGCCTTGTTCTCTCAGACTTTGCACAATATCCTTGGTCCCATCCCAAAACAAATAATTTCTGCTTGACAAAGCTAGCGGAAATATAGCAGAAATTTGGTGAAGGGAGAGACTCTAAGCAGAGATCTGCACTATTTTGGGTGTTGTTTTATAATTGCATTTCTGGGATTTAGAATTACAAATATAAAGCCACTGCAAAGCTAGCCTGCCTTTCCTCCTGCCTTTCCTGCAAGGGGCTGTCAGGTCTGCTGGGGCTGGATCTGCTGTCCCGAGCAGTCCTGGCTGAGGGTCCCGAAGGAGCAGAGCTTGCTGCCTGGAGAGTTGGCGGGCAGCTCGCCTGCTGCAAATGCATTTCTGTGCTGCTCGCCTTTGGTCCGGAGAGCTGCAGAATTTTTCTCCTCTTATGTAATGGTCTGCTGGTGTCTTTGCTTGGAAAACCTCTTTTTCAGCTGGAGGGTGTCAGGAGCCTTGTCCTGCCTGTCTTGGGTCACTGCTGAGAGAGCAGCTGGCCGGGGGAGATGTGCCAGGGCATGGGGCAGCAGAAAGGAGCAGCTCCCCTCCCCTTCCTCCTCTTGTCCCCAGCCTTTCCCTGGGTCACCCTTCTCCTCGTAGGAGCACGGGGCAGCTCCGCCTGGGCGACCACGGGCAGCAAATGGGGGGAAAGGGTAGAGGGGAAATCTGTGCTGGAGAGGTGTGTGTCGAGGAAAGCGACAGCGTAGCTGGGGCAGAGCCGAGCGCGACGGGGCGATGCGGTGGGACTGGGGTGGGGGCGAGAATGGAGCGCGGCGAGGGGATGCAGCAGCCGCGGGACCGGGGGATGGAGAGGGAAGTGCGGAGGGGGGATGCAGCAGCCGCGGGACCGGGAGACGAGAGAGGAGCGCGGCGGCTGCTGCTGCTTCTGCTGCTGCTGAAAAGCAGGAAAGCGGTTCGCCAAGTCCCCGAGCCGAGCTCTCCCTCCTCCGGCAGCCGGCGTGGATGGGGAGGAGGGGGCGAGGGAGGGGCGCGGTGGGGTCGGGGGACGTTAAAATGCAGCATCATCCTCCTACCCCGGCAAATTCCCTATGTGTGTGTGTGTGTGTGTAGGGGGGAAAGCGAGCAGTGTGGGGGCACTGCCCGCACCGCCCCGGAGCAGCGGGGCCGGGCGCGGGGCTGCGCGGGGCGCGGAGCGGAGCGGGCACTGCGGAGCTCCCGGTGCAACGCCCGAGCCTCGGCGGAGAAAGGGGGGCACTGGGAGGGAGGGGAGGGAGGGGAAGGGGGGCGGCGATGATAGCTGGCTCGGGGGGAGGGAGGAGAGAGTGCGGGGGGGGGGAAAGAGAAAGAGGGAAAAAAAGGCGAGAAGCCCCCCCTCCTCCTCCCTTCCCTGCCCGGTCCCTACCACCCCCGGCACACACACACACCCGCACGCACACACACACCCCATTGATCAATATTTGGCTGTCTTGCTGCAACTTGCTGCAGTCTTTTAAAGGAGTAGTAGAGAGAGAGGGAGAGAGAAAGGGAAACTGGCAGGAAGGGGTAAGGAGCTACACATGTCACATGTGCTTTCTAAGACGGCCAGGAGCATCTGCAGGCTGGATCTGGTGGAGGATGCTGCGGCAGGTGATACACAGAGGGCTCCAGTCGTTTTTCTACAAGCTGGGCTTATTCGTGAGCAGGCATCCGGTGTTTTTCCTCACTGTGCCCGCAGTCCTGACCATCATCTTCGGCTTCAGCCTGCTCAACCGCTTCCAGCCTGACACTGACCTGGAGAGCCTGGTAGCCCCCAGCCACAGCCTGGCCAAGATCGAGAGGAGCTTAGCCAGCAGCCTTTTCTCCCTCGATCAATCCAAAAGCCAGCTGTATTCGGACTTGCACACCCCGGGGAGGTATGGCAGGGTGATTCTCCTCTCCAAACCCGGAGGCAATATTTTGCATCAGGCTGATGTGATCCTGCAGATCCACCGAGCCGTGCTGGAAATGAAGGTGAACTACAAAGGCTATAATTATACTTTTTCCCATCTGTGTGTGTTGAGAAATCAGGATAAGAAATGCGTGCTGGATGATATTATTTCAGTGCTAGAGGATCTGAGGCAGGCTGCCCTCTCCAATAAGACAACAGCCAGGGTGCAAGTGAGCTATCCCAACACTAAATTAAAGGTATGCTCTTACTGCATGCTTTTGCCAATTAAAGAGGCAGCACTTCATTTCTTGTCCTAAACAGCAAAGAGAAATATAATCATATCTTATCTCTCTCTATCGAAATGTGTGTGGTCTGGGCTTTCCTTGGGAAACAGCTGAATCCGGTGCCTTGCTATTGTTCTGGGAGAGGAGGGAGGGTGGGGGACTGGACGCTACTGAAGCAGGAGAAGCAGGGAGCGGAGAGCCTGAGCACCGGGAGACCTTGCAGTGCCCTGAAGGTTCAATACATGGGGGAAAAGGGGACAGGAGATCGGTGGGTGGTTCAGAGCTGGGTTGCACTATCACGTTTTCCAGCCTCACTGCTGTGGTGGGATAATTTATCTTTAATGTGCCCAGAAAAAGCTTTCCTCAAAGACACAGTGAGCTCCTCTATCTGCCTGCCCCTTCCAGTGCTGTAGGAGCACAGGAGGTTTGGGCCAGAAGCATTTTCAGGTGTCCTGCCTTCTTTACCTGCATGCAAAGAAGGGGAGGTGGGATTTTTTTTTTCTCTCTGTGTGAAAATTATTAACTCCGTCGCTGATGGATGGGCTGGAGTTTTGGGATGGATCCCACCAGCTGGAGGCTTCCAGCAAAGTTGAAACAAGGTAAAAGGTGAAAGAAGTTTCAGTCGTACCAATTAAAAGAATAAACAATTTGGCATGAATAATGTCAGGACTGTTTCCCTGGCACAAAAGCTCCCATCTGCTTTCTCTCCCATCTGGAGCAACCCAGCTCATCAGGACTAACCTGCCGGGAGTAAATATGGTACAAAGTTTGCAGGTGGCTCAGGAAAGAACTTTCTGCGGATTACAGTGTGTCTGCATGCTCCCCTGGGCATTGCACCAGAGGCAGGATTTATTTAACAGAGTGTAACAAACTCCCTAGCCTGTTTACTCATGGCTCAGGTCATACGGAGGAGGATATGTATGTATCATGTACACCAGAGATCTTTGGGGTTGCCTGTCCCCCTTTTTTCAATAAGTTCCTCAGGGATGAGGGAGGTAGTGGTCTTGCAAGTACCAGCACCAAGATCCTGAAGTCATAATTTTTTTCTTACTGTTCATTTACCAGGAAAAAAAAAAAAAAAAAAGTAAAGTCAGTCCCTGTCCCAAAATGTGAAGCAGAGGCATAGATAGTTTTTGTTGGTCTCCTTGCTTCTGTAAAAGGGCCAGGTGGGACAGATGGGATTTGGTCCCATGGCTGTAGATGTTACAGTAACTGCTTTGAGCAGAGTTGTGCCTGTTTAAGCTGAGTGTGTGGAAATGAAAAGGTGTCCTTGCTGCTGCTAGAAAGTACTGAGTGCAAGGACTGCTCAGAGAAACAAATTATTCTGGATTAAATATCCCTGAACAAATTTTATCTTCTAATTTGCTGCAAAGACAATCCCACTATTGCAGAATTTAGGCTCTTCCATTCCATTTTGCTTATTTTTAAAGTTAAGATTAAGGTAGTTCAGTGGAAAACACTGATAATCTAGACTAACATAATTGTAACACACTTTTATACAGAAGTTGTCATCCTACTCTCTCAATCCAAATTAATTTTCTTGTGTAGAAAAACACTATCTGAGTTTGGCAAAACTAGGATGGGGTCACTTGCAATGTGTTTTTTTACTAGAATAGTGCCTACAGCTCCTCCTTTTTTAAAGATAAAAGCAAAGGACAATATATGTGTTCTGGATTAGTGACCTATTGGAATAAAAGTAGATAATTCACACAGAGAGAAAGGTTTTCCCAAAGTATAGATGTCTGACTCTAAGCACTGCAAAATACTAGTCCAGCACCTTCAAACACCCAAGTAGTTGTTCTGTATCATCTTCTGGATGAAGTAATAAATGCCCTTAAGTACCTCAGTTTAAAGTTGGACAGAGCAGGCAGCTTTCTACCCACTTTCCAGTGAAAGAACATAAAGCTACCAAAATCTGTGACTGCTTTTCGGAGAAAAACCAGCAATTACAACCCATTTCTGTGGGTAAGGAGAGTTCCTGCTTTTACTGAGAAAAAGAAATACACTTTGCCACAATTTTTTGTCTTCTAGTAAGGCAAGGACTTTGTTGTGGAACTGTGGTCAGCCCTGAACCTGCGCTGGTCTTCAGCGATGGTGTGTTCTCAGAGACTTACCTCCTCTGGTCTCTTTGGCTACAGCTGCTGGGATTAAATTACTACTTTGTATAGATTAAGTCACTAGGTCATCCCTGTCATGTCTGTTGTCCCATCTACCAAGGGTTAGGAAGGTGTGTGTTCTCCTTCAAGCCACGAGCAAAGTCATGGTTTAATCAAGGCTCACGGGCTATTTACTGACCTCCCTCTCTTTGCACCTCTGAGCAAAGGCAGTAGAAATCCAGGCCTGTGTTGCTTGTTCTGAGGTGTCCAGCTGTGCTTAACCAGAAATATCTCAGATGCTGCACCCACTAGGGTAGAACAGTTTCTGGGTATTCAGCAAGGGGAAACAACCCCTGTGGCTGTATCTGTGAGAGTTTTTATTTCTCCGCTCTTGAGCTGTGACATGAAGGAGTGGTTGTGGCTAAACCTCATGGGATTGCAAATAAAAGGGCCAAATCTGCCTGCTCTTATTCAGTGTGGACCAGTACTCATCACATTCACTACTCCATACCTTTGGAATTCTTCTCAGCTAAACTTTTCTGCATCATTAGGACCCACTAGATCCTCTAGGTCGCTTGATTTTCTCAAGGGTCACGTTGCTTGATTAGTACTGGTAGATTTTGCTGTCTTTTTCTTTTAATAATGGCCTCAGATTGAACAAAATTCTTCTAAGAACAATATGGGGATTTACAAGCCATGAAGGTGACCCAGATGAGTTTAGTCTGCAGCTGACATGGGTCAAGTGTCAAACTGTACTGGTTTAAGAACCACAATGACAGTGTTGAGCTCACTCCTTCTCCATGTGGGAACTGCAAAATCACCTTGTAGTTTTTCATTTCCCCCAAGCCTTGTGAGCAACTCTCACTTTGTCCCTCTTCTCAAGTCCTGATGGAGGCCAAATTCGTTCAGTTCTTTCAGGTGAAGCTGGCTGAAGGCTGACTGAGGGTGAACTCTTGACAGGTCTCCCCTGGGAACTCTGTGGGAGCCGTCTGAGCAGGTTTAAGCAAACTGCTCTAGTTTTGAAACAGCTCTTACTGGGCTGCAAAATCTGATGAAACTGCTCGACTTTTCCTAAGGAAATCTGTATGTGGAAGGTGATGTTTGTTTAACCATTACTTGCTGTAGTGTTGGAAGAGGTTGTAGCCCTGAATACTTCTGTCTTCACTGCCCTTCTCTGAGACAGGAAGCCTTGGTCTCTCCACTCGCCAGAGAAGGAGCAGAGACAAGGCACTCACATTCAGGGCACAGACTGCAGGGTGGTTTCCAACGCCTGAGATGTGTTTAAAATCCACTCTGGCAACACAGGGGTCATTGTAGCCTAGCTCAGGTGAAACAGGCTGTAGGAAAATGCTGGCTCCTGTTGTTCTGGGGACAGTGTCTAGCCTGTTCACGGTTAGTGCTACGCTGCAGTCTGCAGCCCAGTCAGAGAGTGACTTGCCCAAGGTCATGCAGATAGACCGTGGCAGAGCAGGAAAACAAAGCTGGATGTATAAAGTCTTGATGAAGACTTTTGAGATACGTCCTGGAGAAAGATTCCTCGTGCTTTCCTTGCTCCAGGGCATAGAAATGGTGTCCTGTGCTTGGGGTCTGGATTGTCCCCTAACTGCATAGACTGAGCAAATCTACACTGACCGTCAGTCATCAAACTGTTAAATCTCAAGTTTTGGCAAAAGCTGGCATTATTTTTATCAGTTGAGACCTCCAGCATAGTGCCCAGGCATGATTTGAGGGACAGCATGGGAAAAGGTTCACTTCTAGCAAGTATATCTACTCTGTCTTAGGCATAACAGTGTGCAGTGTTCTTAGAAGTGGACACATTGTGCCCTTGGCCCCAGGATCAAAGTGTGGTCTGAGACACAGTTTATTCATTGGTGTAGACAGAATTATTGATTACATGGGGATTACTTCTTGTGTAGAGTCAGATATGAGGGAAGAGACAATTTTTTTACCCTAATTTGTTAATAACCCCAGAAAATTTGCTGTCTTATTCCAGGAAAAAAAGAGAAAAAATAATAATAATAATTAAAAAAATTCCTGAACACAGTCCTTACCCAGAGGGAAAAAAACCCCATGAAAACATTTTTTCTGGTGTTTCGCCTTTACTGTTTCTTTTCATGTTTATTTGCTAGTTTTTCTGAGAAAAGACAATAACTGAGAACTTGCCTCTCTGAGATTAGAATGAATAGGACAACTGCTGGTTTAAAGGAATCTTTTTCAACAGATTGGTTTCTGTAATACGGCCTTCAATTAATTATCAGTCATTTATGAACACTATGCTAAACAGCAGCCAATAAAACAGAGATCTCTATTGCCACATTTGTGATAAACACATCAGCTGGATATTGAATCTATTCTTGCTTAAGCAGAAAAGTTACTTGCATTCACTGAACATCTTGCAACCTCTAATTGCAGATCTGGTACTGTCCAGATTCCCAATTTTTCTCACACTAACAGCTGTACATTTAAATGAGTCTTGCTCCATTTGCATTTGTGGAGTCTTTCCCACTTCTGTAAGATTAATCCCTCCGTAAATGCCCCTGAGGCATGGGCCGCCTCCGTGGGACAGAGAGGATATAAAACCAGAGCCCACCTACATCAGAGTAGGCATCTGTGCACCAACACTATCCACAAACCAATTACTCCTTCAGTAAAATCAGTTCAAGTGTAAGATTAACTCCAAGGAACAGATGCTTCCTTGGAGGCAGTGTGGCTCTGTACCCACTCGTGATAGCCCCCGTCCCAATCCAAGCCTGTGGCTCAGAATCTTGTGAAGTGCTCCATGGCTGGCAAAAGCTGCTAAGTCAAAGCAAAATAATAAAACATGTGCAGGGAGAAGATCAGAAGAGGAAGGCTGAAGGCTGCAGATAGTTTTCATCTCAGCCTCTCAGATCAAGACAGGATTGGGCAGGCTGAGCTTGGAGCAGCTGCTCAGTAGCATGAAAGCAAGTGGAAAATGTTTGGAGGCTGATAGCGTCTTCTGTCTCACAGGTTGGGAAACTTACTTGGGAAAAAAGAGACCCTTTTGTTCTTCCAACTGTGTTTCTATACTGGCTGGCAGAACTAGGAAGGGCTCCTCATCCTCCTCAAGTGGATGATGTGGTGGAGTCAGCAAAGACTGCAAAGAAAATATTCTCCATTGACCTTTTGGGTGACCTTGGTCACCCACTTCATGCCATCACCATCCTCCCAGCAATTCCACTTTTTAGTTTTGTCAGCACTTGCTGGGCCTTTTGTGCAGTGCCAGGCCTTGATGTGAATAATAATAGAGAAGCAATTGCAAGATTGTTTAGGTAGAGAGAAAAGGAAGATGCAATTGCAAACCCCTTCAGTTAGCAACATTGGCTCATCCCCATGGATCTTGGATCTGTCAAGTGCTTGCCAAAGGAAGAAAGCCCAGTAGCACTTTGCCATCTTCCTACAACAGATAGTCCTCTGTGGACATAAACAAAATACTTATTTCCTTTTTTAAATATTTGGTTTACACTTGGCAATGTTTTTACACCAACATAGTACCCTACACCTTTACAAAGTATCTTTGGAGCCCCTTTACAGTACTGGCTGTGTGAGATGCTCGAGGGTTCTGAAATTCTCTCTTTAGATTTACAATGGAAGCAAAGAATGTGTGTCATATTCCCAGGGAAAGGTGCTGGAGGAGAGAGGAGAGAGGAGAGGGGAGAGGAGAGGAAAGGAGAGGAGATTCTTAAACCAGTGTTAACTGTTTATATACATATTCTGTGGTAGAAGTGGGAGGAACTTTGTAAGGACAAAATTAGATTAATGAATATGGCCAAGAAATTCTTAAATTATTTAACATCCTTTACGTTTACACACCTATGCATATTACATTTATAACTTTATTAGTTGGTGAACAATGGTGTAGGTAAGGCTGTGCTGAACATTTTGAGAGCAGTAATCAATGAGCAAAACCTGTATTAAACCTGTCAGACATTAAGGGATAAGAGACCTCTTTGCACTCTGCATAGTGGTTATTACAGAAGTCACACTGAAAAAAACTGCTGACTGGTTTTCCAAGTGAACTGAGCTGGGAAAATCATGATCTCACATTCCTACTGAAAGCTTTTAATTTATGCAGGCCCCATATCCACTGCACCCTCCTAGTGCAAACAGTGAGACGTGGCTGGGACTTGAGCTGTGAAACAGCTTTAAAAACAGATGAAGAAAAGTCTTCAGCAATGGAGGGAAGCAGGTGCTGTGTGATGGAAAGGAGAGGGGAAGGCAACAGGAGGCTAAAGGGGCAAACTGTAAAGTCTTTTAAACCTTTCTTTCTCACTATGTTAGTCCTTTTCTCTGTTTTCCTACCTACCAAGGTGCAAGATACTCATGTGGAGAATAGACAATAAAGGAAGTTTTGGAAGTGGGGCTGTGAGGCATCCTACAAAGGGAGAGAGCAGTGACAGAGCTCCTGAGCATTGCAGAGATGATCACATGCAGTGGCACGTGTCATTTCCCTTGCCCTGGATTCACTGGGTGGGAATTAGCCTCACTTTTACACTGGTCAGGCCATTTGGGAGCAGGAGCTTTGGGTGGAGTGCTGAAGATATTTGATGACACTAGCAAGGGTGACCTAATGGCAGCGGGAAGATTCCCACTTAAAAGAATTACTGTGGAATCAGCTCAAGGGCAAACTGGCAGTAATTTCTTGGTGGGCAGCTCTGGTACGGAAGAGAAATTTTGCTGAAGCTTTTTTTCCCTTCCTTAACGCCACTCACACATTGGTGAGCAATTCCTGCACAATGCCAGTCCTGCATGCCCAACAGTGGCTCTGTGAAACACCAGATGAGTTGGCCAGATCAGCTTTTCTCACTGGTTTTATATTTTGCCACCACGCATGCCCTCTTTCATTCCACCCTTGCCAGCAAACTGGCACCACAACCAGGGAGCTGCTGGGTGATCATGGGTTGACAGACTGGCATGTCACCACCTGGCTAATACTGCAGGAGGTTTTGGTCTGATAATGATCTGTAACTAAGATGGAAAAGTTAGTTGGCAGCACAGGTGTGTAATGCTTCCTGAGTACCTATGATGGCAAATGTTTTGGTGTCTCACAGAATAATTCTTTAAAAATCTCAATGGCACAAGCCCTAAGGCCTACTTATCTGCTCTGAGGGCACCTGAAAAGGTAAAGGGCAGTTCTGCCTACCTGCCCCACACCTCTGAATGGAAAGCACATCACAGAGACTCAGTATAATGCAGCCCGCCTACAAAGGATGTGCAAGGGGGATTAAATAGGGGCTCCTAATGTGGTCCAGTCTGCCATCGTTATCTTTTTGTTCAGTTGGTAGCAGACCTGGGAGGTGCCACTCAATACCTCCACAGGGAAGCCCAAACACTTGACGTGTATCCTCTCACGTGTATCCTATATAAGGAACATAAACACCACCCAAAGGACTGGTTCAGGTGCACCTTAAATTTATGCCCAAGTTTGGTACTGAAACAAGACAGAAAAGTTGCCCTCGTGTAAAACAGGGTCTTCCTTTCCTTTCACCTTGTGTAATTGTTTCCACCAGCGTTACCCAAGTGTTGTCAGTCTGGTGAGGAGGTGTTATTCTTACCACATACATGGTGCATTTTTGCACATGTGTCAACAGCTTCCTAAAGGGTGCTACGATTCAGCAGTGGCCATGGAGCATTTTGCTGCTTCTGTGCTAAATCTTGTATTAGCTGTGCTAAATCATGTGTTATCTATGCTGCACGTAGGGCTGGCCCATAAAATTTCAGATTAATCTCTTTCTATCAGAAGGTACGGCACTTTTGAAACCAAAAGCATCTGTGAAACACTGTCTACCCTGCCCCTAATTTCATATTGGAGGATGACAAGAGAAGGGCAGGTTCCCTTAGTTTCATTTTGACAGACTCCTTTTTTTTTTCTTTTTCTTTCATATTGTACTCTCGGTTAGAAAATGAAGGAGATAAAAAAAACAAAATCACTTTAAAAGGAAACGTTTTCCCATATTCAAACTTCAGGGAAGGAAAATCACAGCCATAGGGCTCTGCCAGGCAGGAATCCTGCATGGCTGAGGAAACAGCCCAGACCTCCTGGACATGAATATACGCCCAAGAGGACGCTCTGGCTCTTGTGAATGCCATTTTTCACTGGAGACCAAGACACTGCATTGATGAGCCAAGTGATCCCGGCTTCCAGTTTTCCAAGCAGGTTTACTTTGTAAAAAAATTTGCAGTTCATTAAGAAGAAAGATGTTAGCAGTACTTCATTATGCAATTCCATCTCTGTGATGGGATTTGTGACTTAAATATAAATCACCTATTTCCTAACCATTTTTCAGGATGGTTTCTTAGAGCAGATTTTGATTCATTAACCAAGTACATTAACAAATTCAGTGCAGAGTAGATGCAACTCAGAAATATTCACGTGCATTTTTTTTCCTAAAATCCACACTTCAGTTTGTTCATGTTCTTGACTCTTACCAAGGAAGGGAAGTTTTATTCACAGATAAGCACAAAACATCCCCCAAAAGAGATTTCAACACATAGACTTTTGCATCCAGATGAAAAACCCATTTCTCCTCAGGAGTGACTGGAATGTGTAGTAATAAATGCTCTAGTAGTGTTTGTTAACCAACCTTAATTTTCCTGTCCATAACTATTTCCCATGTAGAAAACAGTGCATGTAGAAAACAGTGGTCACCCAGTTGATGCAAAACAGACTTATCATCGTAAATTGCATAGAAATTTGGGACACCATCACAGAAACGTGAACATTTCTGAAGATTTATAAATTTCTCTCCACTCTTTTCTTTCCCCAGGCTTCAGGATTAGCACAGGTTTTAGGTATATGCACTAAAATAAATTTCTCAAGCTTGATAAGCTTAAGAGCTCCCCTGCTTTCTTAAAGTATTTGATGTTTTGGGAATTTAATTTTAGATAAAAGAGTGCTTTGGGTTTGGTTTGGGTTTTTTGAAGGTTTTTTTGGTTGGGTTTTTGGGGGGGGCTTTTTGGTTTTTTGGGTTTTTTTTCTCATAAAAGAGTACAGCTTGTGTCCTTACTTTTACCATTTTCTTGCCTCAACTATCAGATTTTGCAGGTGGGAGAAAGAGGACATTCTTGACATCCTTGAAGGGAAATTCGTCTTGTATAAATGCCAAATGCTGTAGTTGCATATAGTCCACGGTCCTATCATCACATTATTCACCTTGAAAGGCAAGTTAAAACAGGTCATTTGTCACTACTTAACACATCTGAACAAATCTCCTTTAGGAACGATTCTGATACTGTTCTTGTGGAAAACCCAATTACTTTTTGAAGTACCAAAAATAACAAGGAAAAATCAGGCAGAATGGGACATGTTTTCATTTTGTATAAAGCAGTTAAAAAAGGCAACCAGGACAGAGAATAGCCCAGGATGAAGCTCAAAGAAGCGTAGGTCCACCCTTAAACCACTTGAATTGAGTTTTCCTAGAGCCTGTTCAACAAGGATACAGCGAACAGAAAGGATGGCATTTCAGACACTGATTGGTGAAGGAGCAGTTTGGGGGGTGGGATGGTGATTTTGGTGCAGGACAAACATATTCAAGAATTCATATTCTGTTGTGACTTCTCCCTTACATTGATTTTCCCATCATAAAGGAGGGCTGTGGTGCTGCTGGGGAAATTCAGAGAGCTTGTTGGAGTTTTATGAACAATCTCTTCAGTGTAACATCAAGAGGTCAGAGACGTAAAAGGTTTATAAGGTCAGTCTCACACATTCCCCGCCCTGTGCAGGATTATGAGGAAACCATAACAGAAAAATTAATTCAGATTGGCCTGAATGGGAAATCAGTCATGTGGGTTGGAAACTGGCTGAAATATTGTAAACGAAGAACCATGATAAATGATAATGTAACAAGTTTATGGATGGTATCTTGCAGGGTATCTGGAGAATTTGTGTTAGGTCTGATCTCATCTAACATCTCTATTAATTATCGGGAAACAGAATTGAATTGCACAGGAGTGAAGTTCACAGATAATATTAAACAAGGAGGACATGTCAGCAGCAGCTGAGTCAGAGAATTTACACAGACAGAACCAGAGCAGTTAGAAAACCAAACAGAAAATAATGCCATTTTCTGAAGAGTTTTGTTTGCAAGCAAAGGGCAATGTAGGGTCCTCCTTCAGAACAGATTCCCATTAACTGAGTTTTGCAAATCAAAATGTGAAGGTGAAGCACTTAAATGTCTTATGATGAAGGTCAAAGACCAAGCTGATGTTGAAGTTGGGATTTTGCAGCCCCCAGAGAAAGGGCACTTATATTTACTTCTGACTCTGACACTGCTTTGCAAGCATGGACATTTCAGTACTCAAGGTTCTCCTTCATCCTTCACCTTCTTGCAGATCAGGCTCTGCAGGACAAACACATCTCCCTATGCTGAGCTTGAACATTGCTTTGGAGGCTATAGATGGTGTGTTAAATTACTGGGGAAGCCTTGGTTGGTCCTTTGCTTTGGTCCTTTTGTTATCTTTCTAGAAACAAATAAGTCTTGCTCTGGAGGCTTGTGCTGACGGTGAATTTTTGACAGGCGAATCATCTGATTGTTCCCCAGCACCTCAAATTCAAATATCCTAATACTCCTAATGTCACAAATTGGCTCCATTTCATTCATGGTGAATTTTTTCATTTATTAATTACATTCTGGTTGTGCCAGGGAAAGAGTATTTTAGCAAACATTTCTAAAACTCAGTTGAACAGGATAGTTAGAAAATATTCAGCTGGACCATTTCTACTAAATTTTGTCCAGCTCGACCATCACTGCAGACCAAGTGTGTAGGAACAGGCTGGTGATTTTTGTCAAATGAATTGGGTTTCATCTCCTTTTCTTGACAAAAGTCCACAATGTCAGGACCTTTGCTGCAGTGGATTGGACCTGCTCTGGTCTTCAGAGTCAGGCTGTGACCCTGTCACTGAGGGTCCAGGATGTCACAATTTGTTGATGCTCATGCAGGGAGTCACTATAGGATCATTCATCCCAAAGATGGGATCCATTTCCTCTCATCTGAGCCCTTTTCTATTCAGCATCTAACCTAAACTGGGCCCAAAGTGCAATCACAGGAGAGAAGGGCGAACCTCCAGAAACAATGCATTTCAGTTTTTCTGAACATCTGCGTTAGGAGGGGATGAACTCACCCTTCAGAGACATCATGGACCAGAGATCTTTATAGAAAAGAGTTACATCTGGTGAAGCATTTCCAAAAGACCGAAGGAATAACCTGGACTTGCACTGACATGAGAATGATTCCATGGGCAAAATCTAGGCTTATTCTCAAGTCCACTGTAATTTTGTCTCACTCCAAGTCTCTGACAGGGTTTTGAAAAACTCTTTTTGAAAATTATTATTAGACAGTTGCAAAAGAACTAAAATACATTAATCTGAATAAGGAATTAGGTCCCACTGAAAGAAGTGGAATTAAATGCCATCCTCCTGCAAAATAGATTGCCAGATATTGGCAGTTTATTGCAGCAGGGAGACAGAGATTTTGCATAGTGCTCAGAAGACAAATGCTAAGATTCCATCATCTGGAAGTGCTTTACCATCTGATTACTCTTTGGCTGACTCTATCAGAATTTTTCCCAAAATGTTTGTTTGAAGTCCAAAGGTGGCTAAATACCACAAGGTCCCACCATCTGCAGCATTTTTGTTTTAAAATCAAAAGTCCAGTCCTTCCTGTTCTGCCAGAACCAAAACCTTTCCAAATAGACTATTCTGATATAGACTGAAAAATCACTTTGCACTGCAGGGCATTTGGAAATTTTTTTTTTTTTTTTTTAACATCTATTACATTAAAGTAATTGTAAAATGTGTATCTGCTGAGGAAAGTTTTTGTTGTCCTGCAGGGAAACATCTCAAATAAGTTGAAAAGATGGTTGCTGATGCTATTATTATTTACAGTGACTATTCTGCATTTCTCCAGAAGTCCTTTTACAGAGTTATTAAATAATCATCTTTCTTGATATCTTGAGCTCAATCTTAACAGCAGCACTATGTTAACATCTAGGTGCAGATATAACCTAACTTTAAGTGGTTTAGGAAGTTACTGGATGCTGGAGGCTTTAGGAGGACTAAAATCTCTAAGAAATAACCCCTGAATGAATGAGATTCAGTCCACATAAGATCAAATTTGCCCTCCAGAGGCACCCTGTTTTTTTCTTTTCCTGGGGCAGTCCTGATATTTCCATCCTGTTTAGGCAGCCTCAGGACCTCAAAGCCTAAATTACGACTCTTGTGTTTTGAGCCTTGTTCTGGCTGAAGTGGCACATCCAAATCAGAAACTCTGCTTGAAGTTAATTGTGTAGTTGAAGTAAGGACAAATACTCAGCTGTGAAATACAGCCACCTTGAGGATGGAGCCATTCAGGTGTAGCATTGCTGACATTACCACCAGACTGTGGGGTCTGAGCACAGAAATTAAAGAAACCCTTTGCCAGCTGGCAGCAAGGAGGGGATGAGGGGATTAAATATTTCTTCTTTTCTTTATTTTTTCTTTTCTTTTTTCCCCTCCTGTTGAGTTTGCATAAGCCTGGATTAAGTTCTCCAGTCCATTTCACCACATGCTACATGAACTGTTGCTCCCAAGCTTGGCAGGGAGGAGATGAAGTCTCAGGACAGAGAGGGAAGGAACCTCTCCTTTGGCAGCATCACCAGTTTACTCTATGAAATACAGTGACTGAAGGAAATCCAGCATCAGACGGGAAGATTTTTGGAAAACAGGCAGCTTCTCCAGCTGTGTGTTTGCACAGCACCTTGCACAGCAGGGTCCTAGGCTGTGCCAGAACCTCACTGGTGACCAGTGATTACGGTCCGAACCGAGACTTCGGCATCTGCTGTACTTTGTGTGGGTCCTCCCAGTCCTCCACAGCACAGAGGCTGCATTGAGATAATTTTCCAGGCATAATTTTCCAGCAGTTGTTAATGGCCCCTGCAATCTTTAGATCAAGGTTTTGGGACAACAAAAAATTTTCTGGTTGTCTTGCACTGTTGTTTATCACTTGTTTGTCATTGCAAATGTGCCCTGTGCTGTCTGAGACAACACAAGACACCCTCTCCCACAGAGTATGACTGAAAAAATACAGAAATCTGACCCTTGTAGTGTCAGCAAACTTTCAGTGGGAGAACTCTCCAATGATGGAAGGCAATGAGTAGAGACGATAGCATCAAAAAATCATTTAGGTTGGAAAGAGCACCAAGATCACTGAGTCCAACCATTAACCCAGCACTGCCAAGTCCACCACTAAACCATGTCCCCGGGTGCCACATCTACATGTTTTTGAACACTAACAGATGATGCCATGAGCTTCACTTTTTTAACTGGAGTAAGAATTTAAAAAAAACTCTTACAGGATCGCACATGACAACACCTTCAACTCTGTGGGCTGCTAAGAGCATAAGATTTTACTGTGAAAGGCACAGGTTACAAGGTGACCTTGAGATAGATTTTTATAACTATAAAAGCTATCTGCTGATGTTCATATGTGGGGGTGAAAAGTCTCTTTGGACATACTGAATTCAAAAGTACCTCGGGTGGGAGTCAGCAGATCCCCAGCTTCAGTTAGATTTTAGTGCATAAACACAGGCCTACTTAAATGTCTAATTCCCACTTCCCCTTCCCAGATTCTAATCCAATATCAAAAAAAAAAAAAAAAAGAAAAAAGAAAAAAGGGAAAGCATCTGAAACTAGACATTTTTTTGGCTCTCTCAAGCTAACAAATGGCCAAACTCATTAAAAACCAGTGTGTGCTGGAGAGAAGGGAGGGATGCTTCACGGTAGAGAAATTGCCTCACAATGCCAAATTTGAGACTCAAAAAAAGGGAAAAACTGATTAATTATCTCTTAGAAGAGAGGAATTTTCAGCTAGAAGTGTTAAGTGTCCTCAGCTGTATCTCCTTTTGTGCAGTGCCTTGTTATATCTTATTGAGCACTGTGAGAGTAGAAGTTCCTGATAGGACTTGTGTAAGAGTACAGCAGCATCTTGCATTCAAAGGCTGAGCTTAGTTAATCCTACTTCGCTGTATATTAAGCTCAAAACCACAGTAGCCCCAAAATCTTGCCACATCACACTTGGCTCTGTCTGATTCTCAGTTACTTCTTTTTCTTCTTGCCTTTGATAAAACATTTTTGCAGTGTTTCAGTACTTTGGCTGCTGGTCCCCAGAGAAACCAGGATGAGCAGAGACAGACAAAATTAAAGAGATGTTTGCCAACATAAAACATAATTTAAAAAGAAAAAAGCACCCTTTTCTGTGTGATTATTGAAACTTCAGATTGTAAGAGCTTAAATGATCCTGTGGATCTGCTTTACTCCTCACTTTTTGTTCTCTACTGTTTGTTTTCTAACATTTCCTTTAAGTGGAGTAGTAAAACCAGGCAAATCCAATTCTTTTTGCTTCCTGGCAGGTTTCCTTCCTTTTTCTTATGTGTATTGAACTTCAAGCAGTGTAGGGAAAACAATTAGAAGAGGCACACAGTGGGATGCTCACAAAGCAAGAGGGCCCACAAACCTGTCAATGAAAACCTGTGTCCTCCTTTTAGGATCTCCTGTTAGGGACAATCATTGGATCCCATTCTTATCTCTCCAAACTCTTCAACTTGTGCTTATGAAGTACACAATTAAATTTTTCAAGCAGTTTTATATCGTTTGCTTTTGTTGACTTGGAAAGAAAACAAGAACGGAGATTTTCTTGATTTTTAGTATTTTGTACTGTCTTCTTTATTTTACTTTAATAATTAGGATCTTGTTTAACCTATAAGCCCATGGACTTCAAGGAAGCTTTGTCAAGAGACAGAAAGCATTCTGATGGGATATTGTCCTGTTTACTCAGTTTGGAGAAAGCCACAACCCTCTTGAGATAACAAAACTCTTGAATTTCACCAGGGTACAAGATAGCTTTAATTCATTAATCTAGCTTTTTGTTGCTAATTTCATTCAAATCACTGCATTTAGGACAAGGATTTCTTTATTAAAAATTAACACTTCCATTCTTTTGCCTCCTTCCAAGCAGCTCATTTAACTTTTTTGTTTGTTGAAGGGCTGGGAAATCGACAATACTCTAAGACTCCCAAAAGCATCTTCCAGGTGTGTCATGGAAGACACTGTCTTGGTGCATAATGGTTTAAAACTGGACAGAGACTGAACATTGGGCTGGATGGACCACTGGTCTGCACTGAAAAAAACATTCCTTGTCTTTTTGTGCTTTTTGTAATTTTCTTCCTTTCCTTTGAGCATTTTTAACATGGAGTTTGAGCCTGTAAATGAAATCAGAATTAATATGGAGTATTCACTGATTATAAGTATTCATGATATAGATTCCTAGGGATTGCCAAATATGAGAGACAATAAATGTGTTCTTCAAACACATTCCTGCATACATCAGTGTGAGTGTTTAACTGTATTTATCCAAATATTGGTGTTTCGTGCAATTCCCTTGAGGCACTTCTGTCATTCCTGCATTTCAGTGATTCTTTCCTACATTTCTCCTTGGCACAAAGAAAATACTTTGGGATGAATAGTAGCTGTGGACAAGACCATGGAGACAAGGATAATTTTTTTTTAAAATTGGACCTGGATATTCTTCATGGCTCAGCAACTGTCAGAGGCTGAGATGTTGTCCTAGTTTGCATAGGTGGAAGGCCACAGCTGCACCATGTGATTCAGGAGCTTGGATTTCCCCTCTTAAAGTCGTGTATCCTCTCCTTGCAAAAGGACATATTTAACCTATTACCTTTGTGGTGGTTGCTTTTACCATCACCCTTCATCCTGAAGGATTTAGGGGCCAGATGCATCTTTACCTTTTGCTCTGTGACACCAGGCAAGATCCACTGGCAGGGACAGGCTGTGAAAAGCAGAGGATGATCCCAAGGTGCTGGGCAGGGCAGAACAGAAACCCACCTTCCTCCTGAGTGAACCATCCCACTGGTCCCCAGACTGGGCACCCAAAGCAAGCTGTGCCCTTCATCCCTGTGTCCATCTCATGGGGCTGGGGAGCAGCCACCAGTTCACTTGCCTGAACTGCCAGTGCCAAAGCTATGTCACTGCTGTGCCTCTGTCCTGCTGCTGAAGGAAGGAAAAGAAGAAAAATGCAGATAGATGAGCTGTGCCATGAAATTATCTCCCAGTTCTTGCACTGTCTGTAACTCCCCATCTTCCAGCAACACCCTTCCCCACTTAGGGAGGTGTGTGATCCCAGCCAGCGTGGGTATTACTCATCAGCTTCAAGGACACCACTGTGTCCTTGGGTGCTGTTTAGGACAGCTGGGGACAAAGCTGTTCTGGGCAGTAAATCTATTTCTCTTTTCCCAGAAGAACTGGGCTGGGATCTGAGATGGACCAAATGAGAACTTCACCTTATGAGAGAAGGGGTCATTGGAGCAAGGAAGAGCTTGAAGACAGGACAAAGAATCAAGGAGGGTTGAAAAGGATGTAAAGGCAAAATATAGTCTAAGAAGGAAGTGGAGTGGAGCTGGTCTGGGAGGGAGAGGTCTTACCTTGTATTTTCATTCCCGAGGGATGTGCAGGGGAACCAGAAGGTGAAAGTAGAGTCTTTTTTACTTTCCTTCTGTCCTTCCTTTGCCTTAACAGAGATGCCCAGCTGAGGATGGTGAAACACAGGAACAGCTTGTCCAAAGAGGTGGTAGATTCCCCATCCTTGGAAACATTTATGTCCAGGTTGGATGAGGCTGAGCAACCAGTTCTAGTTAAAGATGTTCCTCCTCATTGCATGGGATTGGACCAAGTGACCTTTAAAGATCCCTTCCAACCCCAACCACACTATGATTCTCCAAAAACCTGCTGGGGAGATACTGAAGGAACTCAGAACAGCCTGTCCACTACCAGAAGCTCCTCCACACAGAAGAGCTCTCTAATAGCAGTCACACTTTTCTATTGCACCCTTATGAATCCTTCCTTAATTTGATTACTTGGAAGGAGTAGATCTGTGTTAGGAACATTGCTTTTATTTTTTATTATTACTTCTACACTATATAAGTCTCTTGAAACACTTTCAGTTTGTTCTTGTCTCTTTTAAATTACCAGATAAAAACTAGAAACTCTAAGCTGTAATGGAAAGGACCACAAGCCCAGAGTCATCAGAAAGAGGTGCCAGATGGTTCTGGTTGCCTTTTGGCTGTTTTGGATATTTATTCATTAGAAAATCACACCAGTGGTCAAGGATTTCCCTGGGAGAGGGATGAAGGTCCGTGTGTTTGTTAAGATGCAGGATATGCCTGAGAAGGGGACAACATGAGCCAGGAATGACAAGATGGGTCAGGTAGTTTTGTGTCTGCATTTGTCACTGAAGGTGGTTAATATCTCTTAACTTTTTAGCATGATAAAGTCTGGGGTCAAGTCTTAAGTAATCTCATGCCTCTGCTTTAAATGGAGAGAGATAGGCAACTGCGGAGAACAAGTCTGGTTTTGATCTGTATCTCTGGATGTGCCTGACTCTTTCCAGTGACTATAAAACAAATCTGTTGACAAGTTGGTGAGCTGAGCCTCATCATTGCCAGGTAGCTGGAAATAATGAATCGTTATTTATTCCACCAGAGAGTTAAAGGATTATTTCCTGGATAACCTGTCATGGCCACTTTCATACATTTCACTTTTGCTGTGTGAACAGACTCCGTGGCCTTTGCTGTGCCCCTGTTCCCAACCAGCCAAGGTGCAGTTCTACATCAAATGCACTGCCCTCGGTGTTGACTTCCCCTGGATGCTCCCTCCATCCTTCATCCACACAGAATAGCTGCACAGGGGCAAGCACAGCAAACACCCTTGTGGGTGTGCAAGAGCACCTACACAGCTCTGAGAGCAGGAAAACTGCTACATAAAAACATATGGAAAATGTTGAATGAATGAATCAGCATTATGTGCAACCGATGGAAAGGAATGCTTCAAGAATTCTTGGTGATTGGTGGCTGTGTAATAGGGATCGACTGGTACAAGGTCTCCATGGATAACTGTACCAGGGACAGACAAATTAGTTTGGTTGAGGAGAAAAAAACTCCCTCTTAAGTTTTACAGTGAGGCTGAAGGATGCAGGAATAGCCTTACGTGTTAAACCTTAAAGGGAATTTTAATTTTTTTTTTTTTTTTTTACCGTGAAAACCAGCAACTGACTGAAAAGCAACTGGCTTCATGCTAACCTCTGTGGGGTGTAGCAGCATAATTTCTGTGACCTACAGTAGAGTAGGAATGTCCTTATCAGAGGCAGAAACAACTGCATTGATCTCATTAGGATGTTTATCACACAATGTATTTCAGCAGACATTCCTGGTTGCCCTCTGTTGAGCATTTTAAGCTTTTAAAATAAAACAGAGTGTAACCAGGATTGCATGTTTTCTCTTAACATTTCTATAATGTAGCTTGATAATGATCTATCACTCTAGTTGATGAGAGGTAGCAGTTAAAGAAAAAATAAAAATAGAGATAAATTTGCTGGCAAAGGTCCTGCAGATGTACTTGAATAAAAGTGATCTGGCAGTAGGGAACAAGGGCTCCTCTCCTTGCCAGAGATCTGAAATAAGTTTTAACACTCTCACCAGCCCTCACCTCCATGGAGCAGGGCCCTGGGAAGGCAGGAACCATGCCCTCTCAAAGAGATCTCAAACCCTCCCTTTTTCTGTGAGAAGGAAGCCAGTGGAGGCTGATGCCATTCAAAGCAGAGATGAATCATAGAACCATTTACATTGGAAAAGACCTCGAAGATCATCGAGTCCAATCATTGACCCAGTGTTACCAGGTCCACCACTAAACCATGCCACTCAGTGCCAGTCCTCACAGTTGGCCCTCCCCATCCTTTGTTTCAGTGACTACAGTCCTACTTTCTTTCTGACTTAATGTGATCTTGGACAAAGAAAATATCCCAGTAGAGGATAAGGTATCCTGCCCAGGGCAGTGACCACACAGAACCCCCGGGGTGGGAGCTGGGACTGCAGCAGCTGCACAGAAATTATTAAGGAAACAAAAAAGTTCCCAGGTAGTTTAGTAAAAAGGGAATATTGCTCGTATCCCTCTGGGGCTGCATCCTGAGAGGATCTGTGCCTGCATGGGCACCAGCAAAAGATACTTAGCTCAGAAGAGCAGCTGGTTTTGTTTAACCTGGGAGGTCCTGCACGCAGCTATGGAGCAAACCAAACATCACCATGCCATTTACACATCTTCTTAGGAAATTAAGGGTCCAAGCGTCTCTTACAGATGGGTTTCTAGCCTGAAACATAGAAGGAGTTTATTCTGTATCCTTCCATTCACTGTTAATAATTTTTACTGCTGAACAGACAAGGAGTTTGGGTTCTCAACCACCTCAAAGGTCAGGTCTGCATAAACACAGGTGGTGAAGTCCATCATGGTGGGGGAAAAGGAAGGTGAAGCTGTTCATGACTGTCATCTTAGTTCTCATTCTCCTCCCTTTCAGAGTCTAAATATCCCAAACAGCTAGAGAAAGAGAAGGGAGGACGCAAAACCCAATTTAATAGTATCCATTGAAGTAAAGATTTTGGCTTGGCCCCTGTTTTAGATCAAATATCACATGCCCCAGCAAGTGATCTATATTTCATGCCATCTTTAAAGACGCTCAGATCTGGAGAGAATTAGCTGCCATCAGAATCTGGGAGAACAGACACTGTGAAGTTTTCATTAGGCATTTAAAAAAAATGTTAAAAGAGAAAGAAAGATACATAGACAGAGCGTGGAAATCTGAAATTCAGGTTCAAACCATGCAAGTGACCTTGCTAAAGACAGTTAACACCTTATGTTCTAGATCCTCTGGAGGTATGTGGGTGTAAAGTGGTATATAACCAATAACTATTATTATGACTATTTTTTTGAGTTTGTTTTTCTGCATATAGGATCAGAGAGTACCAGGAGATGTAGGTAAAAATTGTAAGGGGTCTGTAGTCTGAAACATGGATTTATTGTTATGAATTTAAAAGCATGCAGCATGTAAGCATATGCCAGGAAGGATGTGTTAATTATCAGCAGAAAATGTTTTTCATGAGGAACTAGGTGGAATCTGGTTCAAAACCTGCCTGGTTCTTCAGGCATCACTTACACAAGCCACTGTGGCCTCATTTTTCCCAGACCTTAGGTTTGGTCCAGGAGCTTAGCTGTTCATGCCTCCTTCTTTCATTAAGGTGGTCCTGGAGGACAAAAAAGACCTTGGCATAGTGAATAAATCCCTGAAGTTCCCATGAGACACCAAGAAAGAGTTAAGTCCCTGGCTTGGAGACCTCTTGGAGTCCTGTTGGCAGCACTGAATTTGCATTTTCCTGCATCAGTTGCCATCTGTAAAATGGGATGAAAGGCTATTTTTCCCCATATTTTTATTGTCTTCCTTGCTGAAATTGTAACCACTGCTGGAATAACCGTACTCAACACAACAGGAACTTTATCTCTCTTTAGAGTGTTTGGCAAAGGCAACACATGGGGGAATGCTTTAAACTGGGTTTACATTAAATATTAGGAATATTTCAGGGTGGTGAAGTGCTGGAACAGGTTACCCAGAATCTGTGGGTGCTCCGTCCTGAAAGTGTTCAAGGCCAGCTTGGACACAGCTTGGTCTATTGGAAGATATTCCTGGCCATCTTGTGGGGAGCTCAACGATCTTTAAAGCCTCTTCCAATCAAAACTATTCTGTGATTTTGTGATTCTCTGAGATCTGTATTAGAGAAGGGCCCCGTTTTCCCATGTGTTGTGGTGCCAGATGCATGCTTGCATGTCATAAAAGCAGCAAAGGCAAACCCCTTGCTTAGATAGGAAACAATCTGCCTGTGGAAGCAAAGGAACTGGCAAAGTGACCTCAAAGAAATCCAGCATCTGTGATTTCCTCAATTCCATCTGAAAGCTTACTCTCTATTTTGCTGACGTATGAGCTGGGTGCCCTGCTGTACATCAGTGTAAAAAATAGCTGTTATCTGCTGTTTTGTGGGAGATATGGCAGAACATGATTTATTTGTGGCTGCTCTGCTGCCCCTTTTGAAATGTTGCTGTCTCCCAGTGCACTTCTCGCAGAGGAAGGCAGATGGTCATCGTAGAGTTTCCCATAACCTTGCCGTGTGTGCTGCACAGTGAAGCAATGAAACCTGAATTACAGTGCCTGGGCTGGGTCTGGAGCTGTGCTGCTAAAGCCTCCTGCAGCGGCTGCAAACCTCTGAATGTCAGTGCTGCATATGCACTCGCTGAGGAAATATGACATTTCCCCCTAAAATTTCAAAGCCAGCACCAAATGGGATTTTTAACTGCAAAGTTGCCTCCAGTGTGAGCCAGGACTGCATTGCTCAAACATTAATTACCGGCTTGGAGAAGTATTTTTGTGTGCATATTAGGTGTGAACTCTCCTTAGAAAAAGCAGAAATAATAATTCAAAACAGGATTCTAGCATGAAACGGTGGGGACGAGGATTTTTTGGAGCCCAAACAGCACCAGCTGCCCCTCGGTGCCAGCTGTGTCTGCTTATGTGATATTTGCAATGAGGCTTCAGGTGATTTGAGAAGCTGGCATTAGACTGCAATTCACCTTTCGTGTCAGCTCGTGCCAGGGTACCCTGCCAGAAGCCGTTATTTCGGTGGGAAATAACAACTGGGAATAGGGGAAAAATGAACTTCTGAAAAGCATTTTGTCACGTTCCCTGGGCTGTGGCAGGCAAATGCTGGAAACAGTGTGAGCTTCTGCCATGAAAGCAGGCACAGGCAGAAATTTCTCAGTGGGAGGATTACCTCCTTTACATACCTGATTGAAGGCAAGGTGAGTACATAAAACATTTTCAGTGCTGTCACCCAGTTTCTGATATTTATTTGCTCTATGAGCAGACATGCTGGAAGACATCTATGTTTCATAAAGTCCTGCTTCACTGATTTTTCCTTAGGATGGGAATCATTACTACGAATGGGTCTGGCAATTTCAGATAATGATCTGTGTGGAGCACAGGTGCTTCTAGAAATGGTTAATGTTGGATGTAATAGATGTTAAAGTGTCTCCCTCAAATTGTTCTGGCCTTTTGCAGATGACTGCTTCCATGTGTAGGGCAGAGCCTCTTCCGAATTCAAGCTGTCAGCTCATTCCCATAGTGTGTTTAAGCAAAGAGTATTATCTCATGTGAACTCACTGCTGCAGGATGCTTTAGACATCAACTGTCTTGATAGGTTTATGTTTTTATTAAATACAAGAGGAAATAAATCTGAAAACTCATAATCCAGTTTATGTGGGGGGAAAAGCAAAATGTTATTTGGTGTGCAACAGACATGTAATCCCTGGGTTTAGACTTTTTTGATCAAAGATATCACTTGTGCTGGGACAATTTTATCCACTGAGTCTTCTTCCTCAGTTTGACACTGGATTTAATCTTCTAAATCCACACAAGCTTCCTTTGTCTTGGAAGAGGCACATACAGTTGTCCTGGAGAACTAGAATTACCAGTGGCTTAAGACCAAGGACCTTCCTTACTAAACCCTTCCTTCAATAAAAGAAAAAAAGGTCTGGTCTCATAAATAGACAGAGACTGAACTTGAATGTACCTGATGTGTCCTTTACTGATTGCCACGGAGTTTTTTGTGTCCTAGCATATAGCAAAATAAGTAAGACCAGAGTAAGGTTTATATTCTTAAAATATAAAAAAACCCATGTCCTGGTTAAATCCAGATGTAAGGTAGATTCTTTTCTCTGTGCCACTGATATAAATCCATGAAATCTCAAACAATTCAAAAAGTCTGATTTTAATTATATTTTTCTGAAGGCAGAGTAGCTATTAAACTTTGCAGATCTGTCTACATTTACATCTGTATACTGAGGAAACAGGCTTAATCTTCTGTTCATTTCCAACTTTTAAGAACCATTTCCAAAGTGACAAGAAACCACAAATTTTCCTAAAATTGATCTTCAACTCAAACTTATCACAGTAATCAGAGATTTGTCCATCAGAGTTAAATGTGGAATGGGGCAAGGAGCTTGCATTCTAGGTTTTGTTCCCTGAACACCTGGGAACACCTGTGACTGCGGCAACAGAACTGCAAAGGAGTCTATAATGAGTAAGACAGACTTGTTTCAAGGAGCAGGGATAGATCCCAAAGCCCCCTGAAGTGAATGGCATGGCTCCTGCTCAGTGCAGCGGCCTTTGAGCTGAGCTCTCGCCGTGTCTGTGAGACAAAGGCAGAGTCAAACACTGTCACTGTATCACATCATATCCAGGATAACCACATGCTCATCTCTTTTGCTTTCTCTCCCAGGATGGAAGGAGCAGTTTTATTGGCCACCAGCTCGGAGGGGTCATGGAAGTGCCAAACAGCAAGGACCAGAGAGTCAAATCAGCCAGAGCCATCCAAATCACTTACTACCTCCAAACGTATGGCTCTGTCACCCAGGACCTCATTGGGGAGAAGTGGGAGAGTGAATTCTGTAAACTGATGCACAAGATGCAACTGGATCACCAAGATCTGCAGCTCTACTCTCTAGCATCCTTTAGCCTCTGGAAGGACTTCCACCAGACCAGTCTCTTGGCCAGGGGCAAGGTTTTGGTGAGCCTGATGCTGATTCTCCTGACTGCTACCCTCTCAAGCTCCATGAAGGACTGCCTGCGTAGCAAACCTTTCCTGGGACTCCTGGGAGTTCTCACTATCTGTATTTCCAGTGTCACTGCGGCAGGGATATTTTTCATTACTGATGGAAAATATAATTCTACTCTGTTGGGAATCCCTTTCTTCGCTATGGGTAATTATTTATCTTCATAATAATAGGATTAACAGAGTTTAATGACAGGATTGTAAATTACATCCTGGGTTATAAAGTGCAGATTTTACCTTGAGTGAAAGTCTAAGTCATTTTCATCTTGTTAAATTGATCTTTGCCTTGCCAAAAAAAAAAAAGGGGGGGGGGTGAAAGAAGGAAAGAAAAAAAGAAAAACTGAAAGAAAACAGAGCAGTAGCAACAATAAAGAGCAAATGACATTGCTGGAATCTCGGCCAATGTGAGAGAGGGGCAGTTTTATTGATCTCTGTTACAGAATGAAGGAGAAATTGTTATTGAAAACTAGTCAGCTCAGCAGACAAAATGGGTACGTGTTGACCCGACTTTGATGGGAGGCCAACTGAAAGAGTAAGTTAAATAGGAGGGCGCCGAGGAAGGGCAGATTTTAGCATCCCTCCTCAGAAGGGTTTTTCTTTGAGCTCTGTCTGAGGGGCAGAGGGGAACGGGTTGCCATAAGAATAAGATTGATGGACTTTATCTCAGCGAGGAGATTACTGTTGTGGTGTTTGCCAGGCTGTGAGCACGGGGGCCTGTCAGGATCTGCAGGGGGTAATCCCTTGCTTTGTGAAGTCCCAGATCAGCTGCAGAGATTTCCTTTGCATTGCACCTGGAGAGGGGAAGGTGCAGACAAAAAACAAACTTAAATCCCAGCTCCTTAGGCAGCAGAGCTGATTTCATTCCTTCTGTTCTCGTTCTGGTTCCAAGCAGTTTCAGCGCATCGGTGTGGTTGATGAGTTTGCCAGGAAGCTGCATTGGGAAGGCAGAAGGAAAGGTGCCCAGCACAGCTGTGGAGGCAGAGTTGCTCAGTGCTGTCACATCCAAGTTTGTCAGAGTTTTGCCATATCATGAGTCTGAACCTCAGTGATGACTCGGAGCAAAATCTCAGCTGTGACAGCCCAGACACAAACACTTCCGTGCTGGCAGAAAGTCTTACCCGTGATCAGAGCTCTGCATCTTTACAGTTAATTTCTTAAACTCCATTTATGTTTCTAGTCCTCAAGCCCAAGTACTGTTATGGTGTTGTTATGTAATATACAAAGCCACAAACTAGAGTCAAGGTTTGGAAAAGGGTCTTACATTTTTCTTAAAAAATTTCAGCCTCCCAAAAGACCACAGTTTCTTGCTCTTACCCTCATGAAAAGTCCTATAAGTGTATGCATCCCCCAACTTCCTGCCTCCTATTTCATCTCTGCCTTGATAATGCATCTGTATCACTAAGGAAAAGAACTGAGCTGTGACCTCTTAAGTCCTGCTCCCAGCATGTCTGGAGCAGCTGCTTCAGGTGGTAAAGGCTGGGATGGAGTAAATGGTCAAGATTACAGAAGGGAAAGAGAAGAGTGAAGCAAAACCCCACAAGAAATTGCGTGTTTGGTTCAGCTTCATTAATACTGATAAACAAGGCTGTGTCAAAGCCTCTAATTAAATCATCTGCAGTGTTAAATTGTGACAATGGCCCCTGACATGGCCTGCACTGTGCCAGCTCTTCAGATGTTCTGTGGTGTAAGAGGAGTTGATGGAAAGAAAGTGCTGAGAGGGAAGCAGGGAAGAATGCCAGCAGAGAGCATTCCAGGTTGTGACAGGGATGGATCCTGACTAGTGTGAAAGGTGTGGGATTAGGACACAGAGAATGGAGAAAAGGATGGCAGTGAGGAAGAGGGGGTCATGCTTGTTATCAGATTTTGGCAACCTTTTCCTTTGATGTCAAGAGGTGAATATCAAAGGAGGGACCAAAATGCACTTGTACAGCAACTTGAAGTAAAGGCAAAAAAACCCCACTGACGTGATGAAAAGCATCTTCCCTAAATTGTGTATTCTTCTCCTGGCGTCTCTTTTGAGATGGTTGGAGATATGAGTGGCTCATACTCTTTGCTTGACAGGTCCCAGACTTGTCAGTCCCAAGAAGCCCCAGTGTCTGACGGTGAAATTCATTTTCAGGGCTGATCTCGAAAGGATCAACATCCGCACAGGGCAGGAGCATCAACTGAAATGGCAGTAACACTGCTTTCAATTTATAGCTTCCCTGCAGCCCCAGGATGAGACATGAGTGCGAGTTTCTGAAAGCAGAGTGCCTCAGTTTCCCACCTAACCACCTAGGTAATCCATGACTTTGTTTGTTGTCTGAAGAAAAGTAACATTTATAACTTTCTGTTGTGTTTTGCGCTGTCATTCTTGTCACAGCCACTGCCAAGAGCAAAAGAAAAGGGAAAAAAACCCAACCTCTCTTGAAGTGAGATATTTACAAGGATTGCTTCTATAATATTATATTGAATGAACTTCAGGTTGAAAGGGAAAACGTTTATGTAACCCTTCTATAAAAATTTCATTCAGGAATCTCAGAGTGATCTGGAAACGTCGTTAGAGAACAGCTTGCAATGCCTGGGAACTGCTGCTTTTAAATATTAGGCAACAGTTTTATAGTTTAGTGAAGTAAAAGTCAGGAAGAATGCCTTACCAAAGTCCTACTGGGTTAGACCCTGCAAAGAACCACGTGCCTTTAGTCCCTTAAACAGCAGTGCCATTTAATGAGACCTTGCTGTGCCCAGAATGTAGCCAGGGCCTCACACACCTGGGCCCTCACAGGGCAGCATTTTCTGTTGAACCCAGTCTATTATGAACTGAGCTGACATGTCAGAGCAGATCCACTGAAGACCCCAAGACTGTTAATTCTGTGAGTCAATAAAGAACTCTGGTCCATATTGTACCAGTGTCCCTTGCTACTGGCACAGCAGAAAGCAAAGAACACATTAAATAATAATTGAGTGAACATAGATGAAAAAGTGTGCAACATGGGGTTTCCCTGAACTGCAAATGCCAGATCTGCAAGTCAAACTTTTGAAGTCAAGTCACTTAAATTAAAAAAATAAAACCAGGCAATAACAGTGACAAAGTCCCCGCAAGTACAATGCAGAGTACACAGGCAGCTTTAATTCTGGCAGCTTCTGACTTTGGAACACTTCGGCCTGACATTTGCAAACTGTCCATTTAAAGCATATTTGTTTGGTCAAAAATATACAGTTTCTTCTACCGTTCACTTTTCAAAGGATTAATTTTAATGGAAATTCTGTGGTGTTCTTCTGTGCTTGTCCTTTTCCCTGCAGAGGTGGCAGGATGCTGCCTCCTGAATGGCAGGAATAACCCTGGATGTTTAGGTCCACAAGTCCTCTGGCAGTGCAGAGCTTCTGGGGGTTTCAGTAGGTGAGAGAAGCCTATATAAAAACAGTTAATATTTTTCTAAATTTAGACTGAATGACCTACACCATAATTATTTACTGTAGTCCTGCTGTGAGGGAATGGTCTGCTGGGATAAATCACATCTCTGATATACTGGGGGAAGAGTGTTAGCTCAGACTGGCTTTTCTCTTCTTTAACCTTGAAAGTGTATAACTTAAATTAGGGATGAGGTCAGTGGGGTAAAACCCTGCATGCTCGGGCTCCCTCTTCCCAGTGCCACAGTTTCCTCGGAGAGCTGCCTCAGGGAAACCAGTTTCCACAGTGCAGTGCCTATGACTGCATTTTTGGAGTCAGTGTGGAACAACTCTTCAGAAAGATCCTGTGCAAATAATGCTCTGGTGCCAGGATATCTTGCAAACAGGAGCAAGGGAGGCTTATTTTTAGCTGTTTGTAACCTGGACAAATGGATAAGTATTTTGAGTTAATGAAAAGGTGCTTCTTTAGTTTCAGAGCTTCCTCCTGTAGGAACTGAGCTGGACCTGGCTGTTTTATTTGTCTTTTTCTCTTTTTTTTTTTTTTTTTTTTTAAGGTTTTAATAGCCTCCGCATGAAATCAGAATATGGGACAATTCTACATTGCATTTCCCATCTAGGGCAAATAAAACCTGCAGTTTCTGCTGCAAGTTTGACCCCAGCAGAGCTGCCACCACTGGCTGTGTTTCAGATAGGGGGTAGAGGGTGAAATAATTGAGTTTCAGGTTTGTGCTAGCCCTGGTTAGATGTTCACATCTGCCTTTTGTGTTTGGATTCACAACGCAGTTTCAAAGGGGTGTTACGTACGTGACATAATTATGGTTTCCCATGCCTAATCATCACTAATTAATATAACCAGAAGGTTAACTACATAATTGAGATATTATTGCTCCCATGATTTGCTTTTTAATGCACAGGAACCAGACTGATATCATCAGGGAGATAATGATTTAACTCAGCTGAGGATCCAACTGTATATTTTTAAATGCAGGTGTATCAATTTATTTCATTTTATATTGTAATTGTTTTTGGCCAGTACATGAAGTACCTCATTATATAAATTAGTGGAAATCTTATGATAAAAAAGCACCTACAATATAATTATAGGGTAATTATGCCTTTTGTACTATAGAGTGCATGTGTTTCTTAGGAGACTGGATTCACAGTGGATGTGAGAAATATTTCCTGTCATTTGTGAGACCAGACCACAAAGACCATAAGATCTTCATGGAAATAGCTCTTTGTTGCTGCGTCTTTAGAGAAGATTAATCTTAGTATTGCTATCACTGTTATTAACAATAACACTTCTAGTAGTGATGTAGTAAACAGATACAAAAACTTTAGGAAGCAATGGGCTACCTGTATCCAGCAGCAACCCCATACCTGATGTAAGAGTTCAAGATGGATGGCAGAGATTGTACTTACAGTGCAGAATTTTCTGTCGAAATTCCCGTTATTCTTTCCCCTGAGTTATTCAAATGGAAGGAGGAATCAAGGTAAAAGCAGACAAGACTCCAGGCAGTTATTAGCATTTCAGATAGAAACCATCTAACCTCTCTCAGATGGTAGTTGTTAAAATAATGACTGGTAATCACCTTTCAGCAAATTTGAGATGTCACAGTATTACCATTAGTGGTAGAGTTGTGGAAAATTGCAGAAACAAAGTTCTAGTGCAGAAGAGGAATTTTTTCCTTCAAACCTCAGAAGACAAATGTGAAAGCCCAAGTGTGTGTTATCACTATTTACCTGTACGTGAAGCATCACAATATTTTAACCTTTGCTTCAAGCAATGGACTTTCTGATTACAACTGTGACTTAGAAATATTTCAAGAATTACTCTGACTTTGGCTCTGTCCTTTTGATGCAGCAGTAAAGCAAATCCCATGTGAGTCTCATGTTATATGATCACTTCCAGTCTGTACAAGGAGCAAGAGAACGACCCTTTAGAGCAAAGGGACCTACTGACATAACCCCCCCACACACTCCATGCCTTAGAAATGCAGTGAATCTGTCATTTTAGATGTTATAGCAGTTCATGTCCCCACTCACTCAGTAGATCATTAGGGGTTTGGAAATACCTTGTTCTTAATTATATAATGACTCCTCTTGACTTTTACAGTGGGAAAAGGGAATAACAAAAAAGAAATGGGTCAGCAGGGGGAAAAAATGGAAAGAGATAAAAATATTTAAGATTACCTATTTGGATGGTCAGATAACATAAATTCATATGAACAGGTTTAAAATTTGTCCATATTTGTAAAGTTGATTTCCCCATAACCTGGTGTATTCCCTGGCAAGTCTATTCCCAGTTGCAGAAGGCTGGATTTTTTCATTTCTGTAGGAAAGGTTACCCTCCCAAGACCTGTCTCCTGGGATTTGAGTAGAACACTAAAGTCTTCCTGGGATAATCTTCTACCCTCGCATCATGCAGCCTGGCTCTGCAGCTATGTCCTGGAGCACTGATGTGTGGGGAGAGACAAAAGGGCCAGGAGTGTCCTTCTCTCTTCACAGTTAAGGTTGTCACTAACTGAGTCCTTTGGGCCTTCTCACACCCAGCAGAAAGGGATATACAAAGCAGCCCAGCCAGCCTCAGTCCCAACAGCTGGGTTTGTGTCCCAAATGTTCCTCTCTTAACTGAAGTGACACAGTCCTACTTGCCTTTGCAGGCAAGAGAGGGAAACCAGAAACTCAAGTTATTTGGACCATCTCTTAGTAGACATTTGGGATGAGCTGTGTTACTCTCTGGAAGGTTCTATCCAACTTTGAAAAAGCTAGGGGTTACTGCTTAGAGTTGAGGTTATTCAGCTGTTAAAGTAGGCTCATTCCTATGACTGGATTATATTTAAGGTTCTTTATTGGATGCCCCTTTTCTGAGTGTTGATCTCATTTAGGTTGGACATTAGGAAAAATTCCTTCACAGAAGGGGTGATTAGACATTGGAACCAGTGCTCAGAGAGGTGGTGGAGTCACCATCCCTGGACTTTTAGTATTTAAGGAAAGGGTGGACGTGGCACCCAATGCTATGGTCTAGGTGGGAAGGTGGTGTTTGGTCATAGGTTGGACTTGATGATCTCAGACATCTCTTCCAACCTAATCGAGTCTGTTATTCTGTTATGTACATAAGCTCTAAAATATGTATCCATGTACTAGCAGGTATGCACAAACCGCCTTGAATCCCTTAGAGATTGAATTCTAGCCCTCCTTTTCCTGCAGAGACTTACCGGAAGGTCTCTTATCAATCCAGATGTCATCATTCCTTAGGGCAGTGGCTGCACCCCAGGAGGTGGGTCTGCAGGTCTCCTGGTCAGTGACTCTGAGGCTCAGCACAGGTTGGAGCATCCACCCTTGGGCCGCTGTCCAAGCACAGGTTGTCACCCCCAGATCCTCCACAATGACAGAGCAAATACAGAAGACATTCCCTGGGTTTGTTGCTTGAGAACAGTCAGCTAAACTCTTCCTCCTTCTGACTCTAGTCAGAACTCAATTAACCCATTTGTCCCAAGAGAAGTCTCCAAGTACAGTTGTCTTTTATTGTTATTATTAAAACAGCTTCCTCAGCTCTCTGTCTGTAGCCAATAGACTGGTAGCTGTCATTTGAGCTGCTTCTAATTTGCTGCAAACATTTCTAAAATCCTTTGGAAAAAGTGGTTCGATAAGAGAGGAGAGCATGCTTAAAGCTAAAAAGTCAAAGGCTAAAATGAATGGTTTGTTTTTGCACTTAAAATGTATGTTTAGTACCCAATCAATATACCAATTCCGTTCTGATAGAAAAGGATATTTCCTTTTCACATGCTTCAAACGTTTGTGTGAACACCTCTTGCTTTCATTTTCCCACCCTTTCATGGCAATATTCATTCCTACGACTAGGTTATTTAAGGTTTTTTCTTGGGTGCACCTTTTCTGCGTGTTGATCTCATTTAGCAGGAGTTTCATTCCTTGTGGTTAGTGCATATTGATACACATTACGTTTATATTTGGCTAATTTGGGCTGGAAGGGAGCTGGATCATGGCAGAAATGATTTAGCTCCACGTATATCATCCCTAATAGGGCACTGACAAATCCAGCCTTGAATGGTACCACCACTGCTAGCAATTCCATAACCCGCCCCAACAGCTTGTTCCAGTGCTTAAACAGCCATTTATTTATAAAGGTATTTCTTAGCATTTTCACTGCTGCACCTATAATTCCAGAGTCTGTCTGGCCTGACTGCAGAGTGCAATTTTTCACAGTATTTATGTATATGTAAATAATTTTAAGCTATTTTGTATGTAGGGATGTGCTTATTTCAGTTTGGATATTATTTCCAGACAGACCTTTTTCTCTTGGATATTTTACTGTAGTTAGCACTTACCTGTGAGCTCTGTTTATATGGGAAGATTGATGGTGGCTTCTGGTCTCTGTTGGAGCACAATGGATCTGCAGGAAATATCAGATCTGGTATAGGCTGAGGATGTGTCCTATGTTCTTTGGTGTGTTGTGGAAAAATTCAGTCTTGCACTGCTGTTTCTTTTTTAGCTGGGCAGGAAAGGTGGGTTCTGCTATGCAAGGAAGCATAGAGTGAATGATCCCATGCTCTATCAAGCATGCTGTCTGCTCACCAGGTTCCTCTGCAGGGAAATCCAAAGCTGTGACTCTGGTTTTTGAGTAAAAATGAAAGGCAGCAAATGCTTTTTTTTTTTTTTTCTCCTGAAATACATTTTGTGTGCAAACCCTTCCTGGAACTCACTGTCATGAGATATGGTTCTGTCTTAAAATTCATCCTGATGCAGAAAGGGTTGGATTTTTAAACAGTTAGGTAAAACATCTACATTATTTTGAATAATATTGCAACATTAAAACATAATCATCAGGAAGAAGTATAAAAATTAATGACCATGCCCAAAGACACGGCTCAAAAATGGGTACAAAGAAATTTCACTTGTGAAGAATTTTTCCCATGTCTGCCTTCTTTTAGTCTGATAATTTTCCCCCGAAGAGTTAGGAAAAGGATACAGAATTCAACAGACCATTTGCCAAATGTTCTCAATCAATATTTATCTGCTGTATTCATCTGCAATGTTAAAAACTTTGCATAGAATTAAAGGCTTAAAGAGTCTATTGCAAATACCAAGCCAACTAAAGAGACCTTACTTGATATTGTATCATTTATATGTCCTTTGTGCAGCACTAGCTAATTGAAGTTTCAATAATTCAGTTTTATCCTTCCATTTCCGATCCCTTTTCACTCCATTTCCTTCCCGTGAAGTGACTTCTCCTCTCTGGTGGGATAACTGCCTGCAGTAACACACAGAATGCTGGGCCCACACTGGCTCAGGGCTCACTGCCCCAAATAAGAGCAGCAGCCCATGTTAGTCGAGGAGTATCTCTCACGCCATCATCATATGCTTGTGTTCCTGGCCTTCAGACACAGGTATGACAGCTGTGAATTTCCATGTGTCAGTCCTGCTGGATGTTGAGAAACAGGTCGTGTTTCATCCACACTTTTCTGATAGCGAGATGAGGAAGGAGATGCTATTTTGGGTGCTCAGACTGGCAGTGAGAGCTGCAGCAGCAGTGGATGTGGGCACAGGGCTGCAAGTGGCATCGCCAGCTGAATGGGATGAAAGTCTCAAGCCTTTGCAGCTGTGGATCACTAAAGGTGTCCTTTAGTTTTTGTTCTACAAGACTGAGCATACTGTCCTCACTGTCTTGACTGGTTGTCAAGGAGGATAATTGTCTTTCTGTCTTCCTCCAATTCCCCCTGCTGTGCAGGTTAGTGAGCACTGCCTGGCTCCAAGCACTGTGCAGGTGCTGCTCTGTGAAGTTTTTACCCAGATGTGGCTGTATGTCACTGGTGAATGCAACGGCCACATTATGTGGCTCAGCAGTCTCTAAAATCATTCTGTGTTCCCTGAGAATACGTAGCTGTGCCTCAGCACGTTGTCTTTGCGTTTTCCTGCAGTCATCTCTGGTATTTCAGCATTAGGGAATATCTTGCTCATACTCTGTATTCCTAAAGCCCAAGGAAGAAAAGCATTCCTTTACAGCTTGGTATGACACTTAGACCAGCCCAACCCACACATCCCAACCCATATTCAAATGTAAATCTGTCCCGGAAATGTTAAATACTGTAGCTTTTCCTGGTGTTATGAGCTCCATTGCTGTTGATACCCTGATTATAAAGAAAACTGTTTTGCTAGCACTGCCACGAATGGTTATTCTGTACTGTAATTTTGCAAACTTTGCACAAATTCAGAACTGCGGATATAACCTACTAGAGGGAGCACTTGCATTGCTTTAGAGAGGGCACCTAATGGCAGATTACTGTACCCAGTGAGACCCTAGAGAGTGAAAAATTCTGTGTTTCTTTAGGTTTCTAGCTGATATTTTTACTGTTACTGTTGAGAAATTATTATCCTCCAGGGAGGACACTGAGCTGCAAGAAGCTGAGGGCAGGGAGGGGTTCTGCATACTGAGTGCAGAGCTTCCGGTCTTCTACAGTACTTAGAACAGTTTAGTACAAAGGTTTCTGTTAATGCCATTTAAACCTTCTAAAACTAGACTGGGAGACCTGGGAACAAAAAGCCTGTTTGTGCTTAGAGTAAATACCACTGCAAAAGGAAATTGTGCAAAGAGCAAAACCCAAACTCTTCTAATGCACAATCTTCTCATGGGAGCAGCTGAGAGAGAAGAAGACCCCACAGGAGAGATGCTAACTACACTACTGAAAACATTACCACAAAGTGCCATGCTGAAGCTGTAAAAAAAGCTGACTATATCAGGGGAAAAGTAAAAAAAACAGTGCAAATATCCCTCCCATCTCACTCCCAGTCAACTTCAAGGCATCATTTCTAACAGTGAGAGCTGCTGGATTCACCTAGTCTATTACTGAAAAAGTAGATTCATAGAATCACAGTTTGGGTTGGAAGGGAACTTTTACATCATCTTGTTCCAATCCCCATGCTGTGGGGAGTGACACCTTCCACTAGACCAGGTTGCTCCAAGCCCCATCCAACCTGGCCTGGAACATTTTCAGGGATGGGGAAAGCCACAGCTTCTCTGGGCAACCTGTGCCAGGGCCTCACCACACTCGCAGTAAAGAATTTCTTCCTAACATCTAATCTAACTCTACCCTGTTTCAGTTTAAGGCCATTCTCCCTTGTCCTGTAACTACGTGCCCTTGTCAAAGTCCCTCTCCAAGCAGCTCAGTGCCTTCTGTAGCCCCTTAGGTGGGCTTTCAACCTCTCTCCCATCAGAGCTGAGAAACAGTAAGAACTTTATCATGCAGTTATCCTGCTTTTAAATGAATAACCTTGGAAAGATATTGAGGCAGGAAAGCCTTTACTAATCATAGATACAGATGTTCTACCTCTTTCTTCGGTTATTGGAAGTCAGGCAATGCAGTTAATGAAGCAAGTCTCAAAAGATCTCTCTTATGTGAATTTTGATCTCTAATATACTGATTCTTTCCCTGGGGGGAAAATATTAGAATCCCTTTACAGATTTATTTTTTTTAAAAAGTGCAGAAATTTATGATGATTTTGAAATTGGCAGGAGGCATGAAAATAATTGGTGGTCAAAGACAGTCGAACAAGCCCAAATGCATAAACAAATGTAGAAAATTGGGGTAAAACAAGGCAAAAATATCAATCCTTTTAATATAAAAGGAAAAGTAAAAAACTATATATGTGGTTCAGTATTGCAGCAATGAAACCGTTAAACCTCATCCACTTGGCAGTTTTGTTCAGAAGCTGGAAAAGATGCTTGTCAGCTTTTAAATTTCAAGATTACTGTCAGTACTCCAGGAGACCTTTACTTGTCTTTTGTGAACTCTTTTACCCAACCCTGTCACGTTTGCACACCACTTCTCTAGGACCTGCCACTGCATTGCCAAACACACAGCAAACAATGCATTCCTTAGGAAACTATATTTTAACTATTGATAAATTCTCCTGGAAGTTTATTCAGTGTTTCTTTGAAAAGATGAGCATACTTTTAGTTTCATTAATCAGTGACACAAATGTCCTGTTTAATGTCTTGAGCACATTGAAAGGTTTTTAATTCCTAGAAGGGATTGTTTGTCCCAACATTAGTAAGGAAAAGTGAAAGTATTACAGATATTGTTAAAAAAGAAAGTATTCTTGTAACCTGCAGATCAGGTTCTTTCATAACTTTTCCCATAACAGTGTGTGAAACTGTGTCACTGATCCACTAATAACTTGGATAGGAAAGTGGAGTACACTGATAAAGTTGTTAAGAATTACTTTTGTTTTCTCATAGAGAAGATTGGTTTAACTTTACATGACAAAACAAAGCTGACATGTTTCAGGATGATAAATTTTATACCAATATCCCCCTACTGAGTTTGGTATATTGAGTAATAGGTGAAATTAAAAAGCAAATTTAGGTCATCGAATCCAACTATCCAATCTATCCTATCACTGAATCCCAGAGAGAAGAGCTCAGCACCTCCTGCTCCACATCCCCTCCTCAGGAAGCTGTACAGAGCAACAAGATCACTCCTCAGCCTTCTCTTCTCCAAACCAGACAAACCCAGAGCCCTCAGCCTCTCCTCGTAGGATATTCCTTCCAGCCCTTCCACCATCCTGGTTGCTTTCCTCTGGATGAATTCCATTACCTTAAAGCTTTCAATTCAAATTTCGTCAAACGCCAACGAAATTAACTATTTCTTAGAAATTCCTTAGAAAAGGAATGGCCAAAAATTATGTCAGTAGTCCAAGTATAAGACACTTTTTACTTCCTGTGATAACTTTTTAGTTTTCATAATTTTCAAATTCTTTACTTTCCATTCTAAAACCTCATTTTACTTTTCCTCTGGGAACAAAAAGAAAAAAAGGAAACAGAGAAAAGGACAAGGAAAAAGAAATCTATGTGTGAGACAATGAATAAAAGAAAACATCCAGGAGTTCCTTTTGCTTTTTAAATTGCAAACATGAAGGAGGGAAAAGAACACATTTTATTAAATAAAAGACTTCAGTACAAAGGTTCCAATAATTTAATCTTCTAAAACCTTCATGCTAAATATGATAGCAACAGGTGTTTTAACACCCTAGGTCAGACATTTATCTGGAAAAAAATCAGTAAATTTTATGGCATAAAGTGATTTTTTAAATGCTACAATAATTTTGTGCATGATATCATGGAAAATATGTCTTATTAGATAAACCTGATTTTTAAAAATTAATCTTCAAGCTTACAGGAGATAAGAAACCATGCTGGCATAGTCTATTTAAATAATGGTAATTTGATTTACTCCCGCACAACATTTTGATGCATGCATGTATTTGTACCGCATTAAATCACTGTAGCTTATATTAAATATCATAATGAAATATTAAATCATAAATGTATGCTCTTCCCTCTGTGAAGACATAAATAATCAGGCAAAAAATTTTTTATCCTGTGCTATTCAACATCTTTCTCCATGTTCTGGAATGAAAAACAAATCAATAGTAGTAAACTTCTTGGATAATGCAAGGTTTGGCAGATAAAAAATAATGAAAACGCAGCCCAAGCACATTGTTAAGCAGCTCATTTTGTCGACATGTGCTCCATCACAGTTAAGTGCTGGATTATGCATCTAGAAACAAAGAATGTATTCACATCTGCAAGATGAGCAATTGCATTCCCCAAAAAATGAGGAACCATGAGATCACAGTAGATAATGCAGTGAATATGAATTCCCAGTGTGGTGCTGCTGTTTACATGGGGAGGATGGAAATGGCAAATGTCTGTTAGGGAAAGGATGGGAAGGTGACATCAGTCAAGAGTGCAACTTTAGGGAGATGGCTGTTGGCATTTTGGATGGACTCATATGGTAAAATGTAGATACCTATCATGTATCCACTGACTCTATGGTACAATTAAGCTCTTCCTAGAGTATTTTTCAAAATAGACTACGAAACTGGAGTCCTTCATGGGGAGGAATGCGATGTTCCTGGTGTACTGAACAGCAGGCAGCTGCACAGGGCAGGTGGAGAGGACATAGCACTGTCTGGAAGCTGCAGGTAAACCACTTGATACCAGAATAAAGATGCAATTCTTTTACACGGAAAGCAATTCATCACTGGACCAATTTTTCAGGGATGTGATGATGGACTCTATATGAATAAAAAAATTTAAGACTAAGACTGCAGTTTTTAGCATACAGGCCAGACCTCAAAACTGCGATTTTGATGTGGAAATGAAAGGTTGCAACATAATCAGAATGGTTTTCAGTAGCCTTAAAATCTATGAAGTTTCTGCTCTGGAAGAACACAAATTTTGTCTTCTGTCTGTGTAGTGAATCAGCTTTGTTTATGCTCAACCTTAAATTTTCAACCTTTCAACTTAAGTTTTCATCTTCTCAATTTTATCGCACTATTCCTATTTTATACCTGCCCTCAGGGAACTTCAGATAATTGTCTTTACTCACCAGACTCATACAAATTTCTCCAGAATATTCTTATGTTCATATCTCTGTTACATATCTCTTATTTTGCAAGACTCTGATAACAAAAGCCACTCTGCTATTTAATGGCATTTTTTAAGACTGTAATGTTACAGCCAACATATCAAAAATCCAAAGTAACTTCCCAAATCTTTCTTCTTAGAAAACTTCGATAAGCACCCAAGGTCCACTGACCCTTTGATCTACACAAATGTTTTGATGTTTTGCTTCATTTGTTCTAGAAAGTTTCTTGCTATAAGGCTCTTCAGAGCATCTGTGGCTAACGCAACAGACTCTTCCAGGCCTTCATGGTTTTTGCTCATATAAATACGATATGTGTAAAAAATTCTGGAAAGCCCATTGTTCAGATGGCTCACTGGCTTTTGCTCACATTTTGCTTGCGCTCATACAACAGTAGGGCTGCATGAGGTGTTGCATCATGAGGATTTTATCTCACCAGGACATGCTTCATCCCTTTTATTGGTTTCTGTTCTCATATCCCTTCCTGCTACACCTTGGTCTTAACAACACTGCTCTTCCATAAACCCTTCCAGTGTTTTTACCTTGTGGAGGCCCAACAGAGAGCTGGTGAAATGCTCATATATCTATTAAACCATGTGTTGCTGTTCAGCACAGGGATTAATTTCACTCACCTCCCTTATCTGGTACCTTCTTAATGGTATTCCTCTTTAATAGTGATTTTCCTTTTTGCCTAGACATTAAAGCTGGTTTCAGTGGTTAGCAATCGCTGCACTCTACCTCTTAAGATGAGCATCATTAGTTCTTCACATCTTCAGTCCTTTGACACTCTTTTTTATGTCTTTCCAGTGCAAACTGGCAGCAGTAATTCAGTGAAGCTGGTCACAACATTCCCTTCACACTGGTAGAGTACGTGAGAAGGCTGAGTGTATCATATTTATGAAATGCAATGAAGGAAGAAGTCTCAGTAAGAACTCAAATTCAAGCTCTTCTTGATCCGAATTTTAGCACTTGCCTTTTAACAAACTTGGTAGTCCTGTGGTCATCACAGTCTGGATTTCACAGTAGATTAAAGCCTGTAGGCAGTGACTCAGGTTGTGACACAGGGCAGGAATAAGCTGCTTAAAGTTTTCTCTCTTTTATGGCTTTCTTTTTGCATTCCTCGGGTCACTGCTGGGTACTGGTTTTCAGTATAACAGATTAGGTCAATATCCAAACCATTTGGGAACCTAGTGCTTTCCGGAAATCAGAAACTGCTGCTGGTGTAATCTATGTTTGGAATTACTAGCAGAAGGGAGCAATTTTTAAGGGAAATGGAAATAAAGCAGTTATATTGCTTTTTTTCCTTTTTATCCCTGTTATGACAATTTTACTTGCTGCTGACTGTCTCCTAGAGTTATGGCCATATTATTTCCCTGCTTCCACAGATTCATCTATTTATACTTTTTTTCCCCACTCTATTTTTGCCTTCTGTACTCTGGGCTTTCCCTTGTTGATGTAGTTCATCAAATGTTCTTCCTTCATCCTTTCTTCCCATAACCTTATACGGCCTCACCTCTTCAGAATAAAACTGTGTTAAAGTTAAACTTCTGTTTTCTCCATTTTCAGTTATAGCATTTGATTCCTATTTGCATCAAGCATATGACACGTGACCACGAGCCTCCTCGAACCGCTTTTCAAATCTCTTCTTTGCTTCCTGAAGGATCCAGGAAAAGTGTTTCCCCACTACCTCTTCTTAGAGGCAGCATCCTTGTAAATCCCCCTGTGCCAGATGCATGCTGCCTGCACTAATAATCCCCAATCGAGGTGACATTGTCAAACCATAATCCACAGTCTCCTTGTTGCCTCTTCATATTTGCTAACGCTGGTCTTTTCATAGTCAAACACAATAATCTTCCAAGTGACAACTAAGGCCTCAGCTTATCTGCGTGGAGCAGCAGAGGATGCAAGCAGCCAGTAAGACTGGAAGGGGAATTTTCTTCCAGCCCATCTCAACAAATAACTCTGTGATACGTGCTGCCTGCTCACCCAGGTGCTGGTTTGTAGTGTCTCCCCACAGCAGCTCCCAGGATCTGGGAAAACACAGTTTCTTGTGAGAGGTGGGAGTAGGACTGTGGTGGGGACTACTTAAGGACCTGACTGACTAGAGGGTAGTACTTGGCTCTCAGCGTCCTGGCACCTTTTCCTGCACCTTTTGGAATTGTTTCATTGCTCTTCAGAGAATGTGTTGGTAAAATGATCCTGCCTATACCGTTAATCTGCACTTTGCTTTTTGGATTCTGATGAGTGAAAACCCACCATGGGCTGCAGTAGCTGCGTTCCTGGTTGCCCAAGTGGGGTCTGTTCATGCTCCTCCAGGCAGAGTCCAGCTCTTAAGGATTTACCTGCCTCTCAGACTCCCATCTTATCCCATCAAACAAGAACCTGCAGTAAGGACCTCCACTGACTGGACTGAGCTCTGAAGAGGCCCGCAATCCATGTGTCAAGAAGGACCTTATGGTTTGGTCCTGCTTAGAGCAGAGAAATTGAAGCATCATGAAACAGGAGAGCTCCTTGTACCAGATACTTCCAAATAGTTTATTAAAATGCATCAGTATTTTTGAATTAGGAAAAAAAAATATTGTTGGCCTTATAGTCAGACAAAATATGTGTGTGGTGTGTCAGAGGGACTTCTCTACTTTACCTTCCATCAATCTTACCCCTTCCCAAAACTCTTTGCAATAAATCAGTGTGGAAATGGCAGAAATCATGTCCTTTTCTCCTTGGCTTCTCCTTGTTATGGTTGAATTCACAGATTAAGTCCATCAAAGTCAATGGAATTGCCTCAGAAATTAATTTGCCTGGGATATCTTGCAACAGATGTGCTATTGACTTCTGCTTTTATTATTGCTGTGCTCATAGCATGGCCCTTTTGTGCAAGATCCATTCTAAGCTCTGAGGGCCCTGAGACACAAACTCACTTCAGAGAATGAGAGAAAGGAAAACAGAAAGATTTGATCAGTGTTGCAGTGGAGACCTGGCTTTAGAAATTTAACATGTTCCTTATGGCTTCCTTGCATGGTCTGATTTTGGACCACACCACCCAACTCTTATAGAACATGGGTGGGAGTAACCACAGAGGAGGCCAGATGTCTGCTTGGGAAGGTGCACAGGGCTTGCCATCACTCCATAAAATTAGAGAAGAAGCTGCTAAAACTACTTTCTAATTTGATATACTTGTGATTGAAATATTTTCTCTCACTACAAAGCATTTATTTGCAGTAGATGTGACTGAATTGGGTTGTAATCAGGACACAGGTTCCTTGGCTGAGGAGAGTGTTGCTGCAGAGGTGGAGGTGCATTGCACCACTGGGGCAGAGCTGTTTCCTTCATGTTTGGCTGTGAGCCACCACCAAAACTTTGTCATGAGGACTGAGACAGCTGCTCTAAAGCTATATATGTCTATGTTATGCACTCTGGGACCTGCATTCAAGGGCAGATTAACATTTAAGGTGAAAGAGGATAAAGAAGGGTTGCATCTGGCTCATCTGCTGGTCTATACCCAGACACGTTCACCCAAAGAGCTATGAGCAAGAAAGAATTACCAGGTCTGCTTAGGAGAGCCATAGTGATATTGGGAAGGTCAGAAACTTGCTGGAAATGCCTCAGACATTGCATGATAAAGGAGAAAAGAGGAAACCTCTTTTGTTCAATGAAAAGATAAATGAACAAGAGATCAGCCATGGTGCCAGCAGAATTGCTACAGGCGCCAGCTTCACTGGAGAAGTAGCAATAGCAATGGCAAACAGTTTTAGTAATCCCCAGCTGATATCAGCATCCTTCTGTTCAAGTACCTAACTGAAGTCACCGAATAATTAACCTTGGCTGGGTTATAAGATCAGCAATCTCCTGAAGAGACTTGCACTGAAAGAGTATTTACTGTCACATGCGTGAGCGGAAAAATCATATAAAATTCTTACCAGAAAATTAGCATATGGCATTTCACAGACATATGAGCACTTGTAGGAATGAGATGTGCTAGAGGTGAGATACAAAGGCTTAGCTAAGAGAATTTTTTATTTTTTTTTTTTTAATCTAGAAGTAGGTGCAAAGGGCATGCAGAGTCAAGAGGCATGAGGTTACCAAAGGAGCAGTGTGCTATGTAGCTACGGTCAGCAAGGTACTACTGACTGGTTGTGTTCTTCCTTGATACACAGTTCAGCTGACAGGTGTTTTCACAGCAGAGAAGGCACTACCTCCCCAGAAAACACAACAGGCAGTTTTGTTGCTGCATCTTGTAGTGATTTTATGAAGAGACTCTCATTTTTTGGCTTAGTGGGTGCCAGCCCATCTGGGACAGGCAAACGGCAGCGTCACTGCGAGACGGTCGATAAGGCTTTATCCTGTTTCATCCTCCAGCATTGCAATGCATTCAAGTAAGAAAAAGTCACAAACTTACTACTTAAACATGGATTAAATCCAGATTTTCTCCTTTAAGCATGTTTTACTGAGTAGATAAGAAGGTTAAAACTTGGAAAATTACTGACTAAGTAATTGCTACTAGACACAAAATGAGCAACAATAAGCACCTTTATGCTCTTCTGCCAGTAACAGCTTCTTACAAGAAAATGAAACATCTATCTAATATGGAGAAAATATGGAGAGAAATAATTTAATTGAAAGGGTGTCCTTGAACAGGTGAAGATAGTCAAGATGAAGCTCAGGACCAAAGGAAAAAGAAAATAAAAACAAAGAGAAAAAACACAAAATAAAAACACACTACCCCCAAAGAAACAACCATACATCCTGAACCTTTTAAGTACTTTTAATATCTTTCCATTGAAATAAATTCCTACTCTGACAGAAGAAAAGACACAACCGTCATATTCTCAGGAACAGCTATTACAATTGCACTGTAGTTATGATGAAACAATAACATAACTCCATTGCAGTTAACTTTGAGATAATTTTCATGCCTGCTTTTCACATAATTAACAGTTCACCTACATGATGGAGTTATTGATTTTTTTAATTATTTATTATTTAAATTATTTATTTCTTGCTTAATAAACCCACTTTGTGGCGTAAAAAAGGTAACAAAAGCATTTTACTCCAAAATACAGTTATACAGAAACAGCTTCCAAATTGCAGCATGATTGAAATGTTACTACCCTCTAACAGCAGTTGTATATAATGAAGTGTACAGCCATTGCAGTTGTATATTTGGAAACTTTTGAAGTGATCACATCCTGTAGTGGCAGACCTGGTAGGAAACCAAAGCCAGATGCCTTAAAAAATATTAGTGATTCTTTCTTCAGCTGGCATATCAGCTCAATGGAAGGGCCTATGCTAAAAAGTTTCAGTTCACCCATCCTTATTTGTTTTAAATAAAATATTAAAAAACACATATTTGTATATAGTACCTGTATTCTTTGCTCATCTGAGGATTTTATTATAATTTCAGCTTTAGATTTCTGTCCTTCTAACATACCTTTAACTGCAGTATAAATGGGAACAAGCTGAAAGTCGGAATCTTTGACTTATGATTTAAGTTGTGAGTCTGATAATTAATGAATTGCAATAGCAACATTGTTGTCTATTTTAAACCAAATGAAATAAAGAGGCTAGGGGGATTCTTTAATAACAATAAACATGAAACTCTAATTTCTTTTTATGCTCTGTGATCACATACAAAAGACCTAATATAAATAATTGCATTAGATGTCCTATTTTTGGAAAAATGCATAGCTAGTATTTAGAAAGACTTTTATTGCTCTGATTTATCTATTAATGAAGCAAAACCCAGTTAATTACCTAATTTGCATGATATTTTCCATCCACATAGATGCTGGGATGAGCACTAGGGAGAGGTTTTTCATCAACCCATTTTTAATAAGCTAATGAAGTTGGTTAGGCTGACTCTGCAGATCAAGTCACTGGATGTTTTTCTCTTCTTGAACTGAGAACTTGTAAATACGGGTATAGATCTTCCCTGTCTGCTCTTCTCCCCCATTGCTCTGAGGCAGGATAGGACCTTCAATACTACCATGCAGAGCTAGAGAAGTCATATCATGGCAAAAGTGGGAGGTTTGCTGCGGCTTTCACATTCTTCTTACATCCCACCTTCATGCTCTGTGGTGCTTCTTCCCACTTTTTGTCTTTCCCTCCCCTGTCCTCTTGTGTCAGGATGCCTTTTGCAACCTACCTATCCTCCTGTCACCCTGAGCTTGTTGTTTCTGCATCCCATGTGCCTGTCAGGAGGTACTGCCTCAAGAAAAAAGAGACTTACACAACTTTCCCTGAAGCCTTCCCAAGCCCTGTGCAGCAGAGGGTCTGATTTGCCATGTAAAGAAGATTTGTACAAGAATGCATCTTACTTAACATTTGCTACTGAAAACCAAGGCACCCAGTCTAAGCCAATTACTTATCCAGGCTGATCCTGAGGTGGACAAGTAGAGCAGCACCTTCAGGGAATGCTTCTTCCCACCCCAAGGTGAGAGGTGGAACTAGTTTTGAATCCCTGTTGATGTTCTTCACTTTCTTTGTTTGACAGGAGGGGGAGCTAAGGACAAAGCTCTGCTCGGCTCAAGTCAGGAGAGATTAATTTCATACTTGGGGTCCTCTGAAATACTCTCACATGCTTTATGCAAGCACAGAAAAAGTGCCATTAAATAAAAAAAAAAAAAAGAAAAGAGTGAAAAAACCTAAGTTTTGAAATTCAAACATCTGCCCCTGTAGAAAAGAGGACATTTGGCAGGAAGGAGCTTTCCAAAAAACAGTCTGTAGTCTTACAATATCTCCTGCTTCAGCTAACAGCTACAATATATGAGCCATTTAATACCGAAAAGAGGGCAGACTCATCACTGGAGATAAATTACCAGTCCTGGAGACTCAGCTACAGCATAAAAGTAACAACCAGCTAAAAAAATATATTGTCCTAATTACATTGGGTCATATATCGAAATATGGTAATTTGAGTGCTGAGTCACCAAGACTGCTTGGGAAGTTTTTTCTATAAAGCAAAATTGGTTAAGTTTATGTTTCCTGTTTTTAAAGCCATTATTGGGAATAAAACCACATTGGCTTTTGATCTAATCAATGCAATTGTGCTTGATTTTAATCCACCATTTTTTAAATACATTTGGAGTTTTACTTAGATTGTTTACCTTTGAGTCAAACAGTAATTTTAACAACTAACATGATATTGAAGCTCAAAGAACCATTTGAGCTCCTTATTATCCAGGGCTGATAGACAGTGGCTAACTTGGGATGCCATGGAGAGAGGTAAATGCCTTCATATAAGTTCATCTTGTGTACCTTAGCTATCCAAAACTTAGGGTTATAGACTAATTAATTGTCTTAACTATTTTGGTAATTGCTGGTGACAAGAAAAGTACCCTAGAAAGCAATCAATCCTAGATATTTTACCTACTTATTGGTGTGGTGAGGCATCTGTATCTATCCACTGACTGTAGATGAACTCTGACAACCAGTCTGGACCAGATTCACAACTTTCAGATGTTTAAAATTACTGAGATGGATCCCACCTGTGCAGTAGATGAATGTCCATGTGCTCCTAAATTTAAAACCACATTGCATTTGGAGCAGGCAAAGGATATATTTTTACTCCAATATTCAAAGCTGGGGGGAAAGGGGAGGGGGGGATTTGCTTGGTCTCTTGTAGAGGAGGAGTTATGAAACCACAGGTTGGAAGACATCGACATTTCTAGCTTGCTGACATTAAACATGAATGCTATTTAAAGACAACACCTGCCTGAAAGACCCACTGTGTGGGCTGAATAACCTGGTGTGTACCAGCTCACTGCTCATGTGCAATTTCGCTGAGAATAACACAAGATCTGTGTAGCTTTTGTGCTTGTGAGACAAACCTCTCATGGCATGCCATGTAAACATTTATAAGAGATGAAAAGACTTCCAAATACAGGCTTTAAATAGCACTTGGCTTCACTGAAAAATGTCCTGGCAGTTTTGGTTTCCTTTGCACTGTGCAAGGGAGGACTAATGCCAACTGATAACAGAGAAAAAAAGCAAGACGATAAAAGTCTCTAGGGAAATCACCAACCTTCTCTGTTTTCCAAATGCCTCCCTGATCTTAGTCCAAATTATTGCCAGAGGGCACTTTTGGTATTTTGATCTGAATTTCCTAGTTGCCAGGGGGACAATGAAGCAGGGCTAGATCGTGACCAAAAGGATTTTGCCATTATCCTACCTACAATTATCATAACACAGCATACGTAACACAACATAGGGACACAAAATTCTACAGCAATTTTTCCATACTATCTTTCCTGTTTTGAATTCTGATGCTCTTGAGGAATTATATAAAAATTTCCAGTTCTATTAGACCAGAATTTCCAGCTCAGAGTAGCACACAAATGTGTGGTGGAGTCAACATCAATCAGTCTTGGTTTGATGAAGCTTACCACAAATTCAGCCCTGCTATTTCACCCAAATATTTTTCCCTGAGTATTATTTTCAGCCCTGGGTGATGCTCCAGTGGAGCCCATTGATTCACACGGCACATGTTCACAGACCCAATCACACGTCCCAGCAGTGTGTCCATGTGCATCAGGCTGACATTGCTATCAAGTATTGCTGGGCTCAGTTTTCTAACCACAGTGCTGGAAAATTACACAGAAGACAAGCAGGTAGTATTAAAGCTGTCTGTTCTAGAATTTCATAAGGCATCAGCTGGCGACTTAAGAAACTTAACTTTCTGGAAACAGATATACAAGAACAAAAAGGAACTGAAATTAATCTCCTAAATCCCCTCCCCTCCCTTCTCCTCTTTTCTTTTTCTTTTCTTTTTCCAAACATCCTCCTCTCTTGCCTTAAGAATCACTGTAAAAGTCGCCTCTGGGAATAATAGCCCAGGCATCCCTGAGATCAAACTTTGCTTGAGAGCAAAATAATGTGATTTGTCTTTAATTGCCGTAAGCTTAGCGCACATACTGCAACTAGATATCAACATTTTAAATTCCCTAATCAGGCTGGCATTTAGTTACTTTATCCAATGAGATGGGAAAGCGATCTTAAACTAGAAGTGACTATATATGTATATGTTTGTATTTCTGAGGGTAGAATTCAAGTGTCTCGTTTAATTTGTGAGAGCTTTTGCAATTTTTCTGCAGCTGAATCCGAGCTCTGGCAAAGTAGGAACATTCTCTCTGGGCCGATTAAACCAAGTGAATTTCACAGTGTTGGCAGATAAGGGTTGAAGGTTTCCTTATACAGTTATGGTGCCTACTCCACTCTCAAGAGATAGGAGAGTATTATTTCAGGTTGCTGAAGGCTGGGGTTTTTATGAAGGTTTTTAATGTCACACTGCATGGGGGTGTGCCAAGAGATCCCCCCTCCATGAGGAAAAGCAGCTGGCACTGGCAGTTTTCAAGCAAAACTTTAAAGAATAACAAATTCTTGTAGAACGGAATAACAAAAGCACCATTTCGTGCTTTCTGATGTGACCTCCCTTCCAGGGCTGACAATAGAAATTCTTGAATTTCTGGAACCAAGCGAACAAAGAAGGAAAACAATGAAAGATGAGAAGCTCTCGTCCTCCCTGTGCTGTTACTTACTTCAACTCCACTGAATTCTGTGTGAGCCCCAGATTCATGGCCCTTGTCAAAAGCACAGATGGAGATTTTTTTCAAGATGGTACCCCAAAGTGACTGAAAACATCTGAAAATGTAGGCTGCAATCTTGTTATGCCCCAAGGCCAGTGGATCGGGTCAGACAGAAGGAAAACAGACAACAGGCAGATGGTAACTGGGAAGGAATGTGATCGTGAGGAATAAACACACTTTTGAGGAGAGTATGGGAGCAGGGAGAAGCCCTTGGCAGCAGGTACAGTTCCAGTGAGTTTGTCAGCAATGACAGCCCAAAGGAAACCTGGCTCTTGCAAAAAGGGGGGAAAAAAAAACCAAACCAAAAGAAAACAAAATAGAGAAGGAACTTTCATAGAGAGGAAAAGAACTAAGCCAAAGGGGAAGAAAAAGTGTATTCATTTAAGGACTGGCCATGACGGAAATATTTTCTAGTGAGATGGAGGTGGGGTACACACTCCAGGCTTCTCACCACCTCAGAGCCTGTAACACTGACAATCAGCAGCCATATGTTGAAAAAATAGCAAAAACCACCATTGTCATCACTGTGTGGATGTTTCCCCACTTCCAGCACCTGTTGGTGCAACTATTCCCCCTGCAGACCTTGAGCTGCAGAGAGCATGGCTGACCCTGCAGGACATCCTAGTCATTGCTGAGAAACACATTTCTTCTTTCTGTTGTGAGTTCATTTCTCATTCACTCCTGCTTGCACAGCATTACACCTCACTCCTCTAGTGCTTGCGCAGTCCTTACTCAAACACAAAAGCAACTCTTAAGCACTCTCTTGTAGCACAGGGAAGAAGATTGTGAGGGTGAAGTTGGTATGACCAGATTTTGTTCCTTTCCTGATGCACATACTCATCTGATATTTGATACTGCCTTCCCTTTGCTTCATTTTTTTATTTTCCTCGGAGCATGATACAAAAACTTCCTTCCTCACTGGGTTTTGAAGACAGAAAGTCATCAAGAACAGCCTCTGAATCAGAGCCCTTTCTTCAGCTCCTGTTTAGTTTCCTGGGAACTCATCATATCCTCGATTCAAGACCATTCTCTGATGAGCCCTGAGGTTCCCCCTACTCCCTCCTAACTTCAGGCAGTCTGAGATTCCTGCTTGCCCAAGGCTCCCTACAGCCAAACAGAAAGAAGGATCCCCAGCAGGTGTTTCTGATATCAGTAACCACTCTTCCCAGTGATAAAAAGAAAGATCAGTGCAAAAAATACTGGTGTAGGTACCTCTTAATTGCCTGAAATTGAGTGGGATGAAGCCAGGAAGCAGCACGTAAACTGAATGCCAGATTCCAGGCAGAAGCTGTAGAGTCATCTTACCCTGCTCATCTCCAGGCTACTGCTGACCTAAGCTAGATGAGCCTTTCTTTGAAAACATGTAATACAAAAATCACCTGCTAGATCTGGAATTTTTCAGCATTAAACATCACTTGTTACTCCTTCACTACTCACACGAGTTATAGGATTGCTTTTTTCTTAACAATTTTCATTGTGACTTCTTCTGGCCGTGAAAATAGTTCTGCTGAGTTTTGTTAGTGGCATTTTTGAGGGACAGTCAGCTCAGGATAGGAGAAAACAGGTTCAAAAGAGATGATCTCCTTTGCAAAGAGAAGGACCCCACCACCACTCTGGCAAACTGAAGGTGATCTCTTATTCTTTGATCTCTCTAAAACTTTATTTCCTCTCTTTTCGGATTAATGAATTGTGTACAACTCTGAGCAGTGAAGCTGGAGCCTGGGAGGCTAAAATATGAGAGCAAAATCTCATCTAAGCTTTGCTGTAGAATTCTGTGATAATTGCATTCAGCATCATTCACCACAACCAGGGAATATTGCATGATTTATCACTTTAATCTATTTCTTTGTTGACAACTTTTGCCAAAAGGAAAAAAGTCTATGAATTAGCTATTTGACTGACATGAATAGGAATACTTCCAGTTAACTCTGTAGGGTTATATTCCCCAACACCCAGTGGGGGATCTGGTGCTATATATCTTTCATTGGAAGAATGTATAAATGCAATGAAATAAAAAGTACCTCATGGTTTTGCAAGAGCCAGGCTCTGCAAATGGTTTTCCTTAGCGCAAAATAACACAAGATTTTGACTGCCATATAATTAAATAACAATATTAGAAAAGTCAATGTTTTATGCAGTTGGGAATATTTATACTCTTTCTTTCTTTTTTTTTTTTTTTCAATTATTATTTATTCCATACTTTGAGGAGCCAAGCAAAAATTTAATTTTTGGGAACTGGAAATTGAGGTGGGAGTAATCATATAATCTTAGGTGGCCTCACAAGAGAAATTATTTTCTCTCTATTTAGTGCTAGTGAGAACTTGCTTTATTTGCCTTTACTGTGTTAATTGAGGTAAGCAAATTTATGAAAATTGGTCTCTAAAATCCTGCTACTTTCTTTTACCTTCAAGGTGTTGGTGTTTCTCCTAAGAATGAGGCAGGAACATAAATTTATGCTGTTGTAATTTCATAACGGATGTCTCTAGCAGATGGCACATTTTAACGAGGTTGAAAAATCCCTACGGGCTCAAAAGAAGAACAGAGAACATAACAAACATTTCATAAGGAAGCTAAATCCAATATATTTAAAAACAAAAAAAGATTTTTTTTCTGGTAGCCAACCTATATACCGAATGTTTTTATTCTCAGGGGTTTTAAAAACAAAACAAACCCCAACCATTTTAAATGTGCTTGAAAAAAATCTTTTTGGTCTCCTCTATGTTGTTTTTCATGAATGTTTCACCTCTGGTTTCCACCATAGGGATGCTTGAAGAGTTCTGTAGAAAATTACTGAAATGACAGTGTATTTATATTGCCTAAGGGCTCTGACAGAATAAAATCACATCTTCCCCAATTTCCATCAGGATAGCCTCATCCTTGGTGCAACTTCTTAGATGACTAGAGATCTACTTTGAGTAAAATGAAGCTGAACCAATGGAGGTCATTTATACAGAAGTGAACCCAAAGTAATTTAAGAAATTGTAGCAGATGTACTTGGGTTTAAGACAGTATAATTGAGATGACAATTCAGCAAAGTATTTAAGCACAGACATAACTCCATCTCTGTTCATGCTTAGCTTTAAACATGCATTAAAATCCAATCACTTAAACACATGCTTAAGTATTTCCTAATGGGATGCTTTCTTGAATCACAACCTAGAGTCTAGAGCAATGTTCACATTTTATGACGTGCAGTATATTTAAATAATGTCACACTTTGCAGGCACTCTAAATGGGAAACCTAAACTCGTAGGTGATATTTTAGAGCAACCTTACTGTTTGTTATGCAGACTTGGATTGTGGCTCTGTGTTTAAAACCATTTTGACTTTATATTTCCACTAAAAAAAAATAGTTTAGATCCCTTATTTTCTTCCAGACAGCTGCAGTTACTTCACCATCATATTTTGCAAATTTAGTCAGTGGGTGTGGCCAGCACCATAGATGATTGTGAGGAAAATCAGGGCCTATAAAAGAGATGGGGCTGGAAATTTTTAGCAGGGCCTGTTACGACTGGACAAGGGACAATAGTTTTAAACTGAAACAGGACAGATTTAGACTAGATATAGGGAAGAAGTTTTTTACTATGAGGGTGGTAAAACACTACCACTTTTGCATAGGGAGATGGTAGATTCTCCATTCCTGCAAACTTTCAAGGCCGGGTTGGACTGGGCTTTGAAGAACTTGATCTAGTTGAAGATTTCCCTACTCATGGCAAGGGGGGTGGATTAGGCAACCCTTAAAGGTCCCTTCCAACCCAAACTGTGCTACATGGCAAACAGTGTATGTGGAATTTCAAAGCTCTGTTGGAATACCTTTCCCACTCAAAGGTGTTAACTACTGAGATGAGCCACTTTTGTTTCATATCCCAGCAGTTCCAAAGCTCTCTCTTGAAACACACACTATGTCTATTTGCTTTTTCTTGGACTCTGAAGATTTGTGATACTTTAAAATTTCCAATCTCACCTACACATCGGTCTTCATAAAGACTCTTTTGAGAGATTAAACTCTTTAAGAAGATCAGTCATTACAGGGAAGAAAATATGTTGTCTAGCGTGATCAAGTCTTTGGATATTATTTTGAAATAAAGAGGCCATAAGTATTATCAAATACTTCTTAATATTTTTCACTAAAAAGATGTACCTCTCTTAGTTACCTGGAGGGTTTCCTTTCTCTCTCCAGTGCCCAGAGAGGGAGCAGAGGTAATCATTTTGATAAAGATTCCTTTCCCCTTGGCTGAAAGTAGGGAGGATGACTTCCAACCATCATTTGTGTCCATAACTTCATCTTTTCTATGGACTTATCATTTCTACAATAGAGGAATCTCCATTTTCAGACACTTCAAGATGCCCTGAGACCACAATGCAGTAGCTGAGGAAGTGTGACATAAAGTTATGCTTTAGTATGGCATTTATGCAAGGAGTTTGGAGAATTTGCATTTATATTCCTCTTTTTTTTTTCTTTCTAAAGCCTCACTGATCAGAAAACAATTTGTTGAAAACATTCTCAGCTTAGGAATTTCTACATGAGAGCACATGCTTTTCCCCCCTGGGGCAATGCTTGTTTGACAAAAACAAAAGGAAAACATTGATTCTGCTCCTCAGCAAACACTTTTTTTTTAGCAAAAATAATCCCAAGCAAACTGTTTTGACTGCTGACATCTGAAATTTTAGGAAATCTGGGATTGGTTAAAAGTTTCAGCTACATGAAACTGGAAACAGTAAAAGAATTAAGGCATGCTTTGAAAAACTTAACCAAAATATGAATTTTCTGATAGAAAATAACTTGCTTTTTCTCACTGACTCTGATAGTCTGAGCTGTTATTTTTAAGCACAGCTTCTTGAAATACTGTGCAATGTTATTCTGAATGAGATTTGCTGTGGGTGTGCGGCTAATTTTGTGGAAACATGTCTACTGTGTTCACCTGCATGTGTTCAGATACGTTGCATAAGAAAAGAAAGTGGGCTGATATTTCTTCACGCTTCGGGCTCTTCGTGTTCCCTACGCCCTCACATTCCAGAACTGAGAGCATTGCTGCTGCCACTACCACAACACTGCAGCTCAATACTCTCGGGCCTTTTTTGCAACGAGATTTTTCTGTTTAGCTTAGTGTCATGGAAGAGAACTTCTCCCTTCTCCCACACTTGAATCCCTTCAAATAACATCTATTATAGTCTTCAAGCTATAAAAAACCTCTGCTAATGCATTTCTAATCCTGACAGGTGTCTTTGGACAATGTTTTAGTAAAATATATTTACTGCCAAATGGCTTTTCAAAGTTAATGGTCCATTGTTAACAATGGAATTTCATGGTGATTTGAGTTCTTTCTGAATTTAGGGCACTTCACTGTGCAAGAATGTAACCTCCTCAGAAAGATAAATGAATTACTATGAGAAGTATCCTACTTTAGTTTCCACCTTCTTGCCCAGTACAACTAGGTGTGTTTTGCCTGAGAAACAAACAGTGAAAGATGTTTAAATCCAACAAGTGTGTTTTGCAAACCCATTACTGTTAAAGCTTGCAGTGTGTTTTGCTGGCATTTTATCTGAAAGAGAAATGCTCTGTGTTTTCCCTATCTCCTCTTTTTTTAAAAAAATTTTGGCAATCTGATCCTGTAGAGTGGGAAAAGGGAAAAGCACAAGGGAGGCTGCAAAGCTTTGCCTGTCTCGTGGCACAACACATACAGGGGTTGTACCTTGGTATTGGAGGGACATCCTTTGTCACCTTTCCTTCTCTCAAATGACAGCCCCTCCAATAAATATGTGACCTTTTGCGATCTGGGCTCATCTTAAAGGCCACAACCATTCTAAGATACTGTAAATTTATCTCCAAGATGAACTAGAGGTTTAGATCAAAGTAAGTGCATGCAGGAAAGGTGAAAAAATTGTGCTCCTTCACATCTACACATCATCTTTGGAAAGATAGGAAGGAGAAAAATAACATTCTTTGAGCTCATCTTTTCCAGAGCTACAGATCAAGCAAAGCCCAAGTTTTCTGAATTAAACTTTTCCATTTATATTTACTTTTTTTTGTTCTTCCTGATGTGTACAAGATTCTGCCAATGTTTACTGACCTCACAGAAAATGCTTGCTGAACACTGCTTGAAAAACTTGACTTCCAGACATTTTAGTTAAGAAAGGTGTTGTTTTTATTATAAGCATACACCACTTTTTTTTTATATTCACCTTTGGACAGAACCTCGAATATATTTGGATATCTTAGCCCATTGATAGGTAAGTGTTAAGTTCTTATGCACCTCAGAAGATTTAGGAAGAATCAGAGGCTTTTTTATTCATATGTCACCTCTACCAATCAGTTCCAGGGAGAAAAAGCACAGAATTATTGAACTGTGTTAATTATTTATTCTGACAGTCTGAACAAGCAATTGAATTGAGACAGCTTGGGAGTCTCTGTTGACTGATAGGGGAGAAATATTCCAGAGTTTAAAGGCAAAGAGTGAATTGAGAGTGAGTGTTTACTAATACATGATTGAATTTACTACTCCACGGAGAAGTTTGATCTTCATCTACAGAAAAGAATAATTTGGAAAGGCCTTAGAATTATTAAGCAGGTTCTGAAACAGTCATTAAGACAGTGAAAAGTTAGAGCGAAATTCCTGAAGGAGAAAAATAATCATTGATCATAATTCCTATGCAAAGTGTAAAATAGACAAACAGGAAAGAAATAAAGTATCTGGATTAAGGGATTTTTTAAAGTGAAGACTAAAATGGAGTTACACATTTATTATCACAGAAAACCTGAAAGACAGGAGGCTGATCCTGAGCTTGTTTTATTTGCTGTGACTCCGTTGGTTTCAGCATTATGATGCCAACTAACTCTTGCTGCGCAGTAAAAGCTTTGTAAAAAATCAAATTAAAAGGCAAAACTGAAATGATAAAACTCATCAAAGCCAGAAGAAATAAAGGGTGAGCTAACCACAGTGCCTAGCTGCCTGAGCTGGTTCCCTCAGCAGGTCATTGTAGGTTCTCTCTGAACTCAATGGGATGAAATGTGCACTGTTGAGTCATAATTCATCTGTCCTGATTTAGAAGCCTTCCTAGATTGAAATGAATTGTCCCCCTGAAAGCATTCCTCTTTTGTGGACTAAAAAGAGTGTCTAAACAGCTAGCTCAGAGTTACATGTGTTCAAATGAATCCCACTCCAGGTGTTTTTAAGTGCATGAAATTCCAAGGAAGAAAATGGAGTCTGGTTCTAAGCAGAACCTATATGCAGCAAGGAAGAAAAAAAATAACTGTAGCTTGCATTCCCATTCTCTTAAGACTTTATGCATCTTTCATCTCTGGAAGCAATGGATGTACCAGTTAGCAAGACTGTGCCACTGTTTATTCCTTACGCTGGAGGCCAGCTGGCATTGTCTGACAACATCCATATGTTACAGTTCTCCCAGCTTTCAAAAGAGAGTGGCCATGTCCAAATTTCCTATTGGGAGCAGTTTCTGGCCCATCATACACCCTAAACTGTGCCTGGGAACTATCTGAGAATATTACTGGGCCCAGATCAAACCCGTCTCAGGGACCTCTCTGACAATCAGAGTTTTGTGGTGTCTGTTCCAGGGAAATGTTTAATGTAATGATATAGAAATACCCACTGAAAATGAGTGTGTAGCATAGCTTTAAAAATCTGGGTTCCAATAACCTGTAGCACATTTCAGTAGAGACAATGGCAAAAAAATACATCAGCTCTTGTTGGATTTAGCTCTGAGTTATCTTGTCTCCTTTTTCAATGAAATATAAAAAGATACTTGTAAGCTACAAAAGAAGGGATAATATAGTGAGGATGACTGACAGCTGGTGCTGATAAAGGGGAATATTTGCTGGATAACCTGAGTATATATGAATATTGGAAATAGAATCAATGGGAAACAGCATTAAAGTCGTCACTGTCAAAAAACTGAAACCAAAGCAGACCAAAAGAACAGAAAATGACTACATGGTTTATTTCTGATCATTTTATATAAGACATGAATCAACCATAACAAAGAGCTACATTTATAGTTTATTTTTTAAGTCAAGAAGAGGATAAATCTGGAGTTTGGTTTTTTCATTGATAAATGAGTAGTGAGTGGTCCAGTCTAACAATGGGTATGTCCTGACAACTCACACCCAGTCTCAGTGGGAATTTTCAGTGGGAATAGGTGGAATAAGAATGTCACCAACCATAACACCAACTAAATTCTTAGATCAGTCTGAAAATATAGACTGGCAAGGACAAGTGTGATTAAAATCCAGCCTGGACTTGTGGGGAACAACAGACATGACCTGGATTGTTACCATTATTTATTAGTTGTACAATAAGATTATTGCAAAATAAAAGCTTTCTCTGTGGAAGAATAGCATTACAGTAAATACGACATTGGAAAATGAAAAAAAAAAAGAAAAAGGAAAAATTCTTTTTACTTAGGAACAGCAGATGTTTGTACGTCTTGTGCAAACAGACATTGATTCAGTTGCTTAAACAACCTGATTCAAGGTAAGGCTTTCATGGTTCCCATTGTATCAGCAGAGATTAAAGCTGGGATTCAGCTGCTTAAATGCAGGTATATTCTGTGCAGTTTAAGAAGCCCTGATATACAGTCTGTCTGGCTTCCAGCTGTCAAATGAAAAGGACATGAAGAAACGTGTATCAAATTATCCAAAATGTCAGTGGGTCTCTAAATTTCCACTAATGGGTTTGGTCACCAGTAAACAAACATAGTCAAGACAGCTTTTCAGTTGATCAAATGTGTTCCATATTTCCATAAATACATTCCATTTTGAGGACTTAGTGCAATTTTCTAAGAGTATGAATCCTGCCAGTCATGTTTGGGTACCTTGAATACTCAAGTCCTGGACACTTATGTTTGGGGATCTGAATGGCGTCCCAGGTGATTTTGGGTAACCATCTGTTGTCAAATAAGATACATGTCTCCAACCCAGCAGAGCCTAATGCAAATTTATTTTCCAAGGGTTCAAGAGACTATCTGAAATAACCTTGCAAACTTTAGCAATCATTCCCTTAGAAATGGTGGAGGTAAGTTCTCACTTTTAAATAGCAGCATAACCAGAAGGATCCATAAACTTATAGACCAGGCAACCTGTTAGTCACAAAGATAGGAAAGAAGGTTGTTGAACAATCATTTTGCTAACACTAGTAGGATAATAAGGTGATAAGAAAGAGTAAACATGAATTTGTCAAGAACAGGTCACACCCAAACAATTTGATACCCTAGAAGCATAAAGTTGAATGTGAAGACATAAAAAGTGATTTATTTTAGTGATTCCTATATTTTCATTTTCCCATAAATAATGAATGCCAGATCCCTAAGTCCCTCTTCACTTGCCTTTTATGTATGGCACGTGTCAAATGCCTCTGTTTAATGTGTGTCATAATGATAATTGACACTCTGCAGTAATTGGCATACCTTGGCAAAAATGTAATGAGACATATGTACCAGAATTTGTGATGGAAGTATTGACACTATGAGAAATTACTCATGTTCTTGAGGGATTCCCCCTTCCTGAATCACAGTTCTGTCTGTGTCTCTCATGGTCAGTGTTTCACAGTTAATCACATTCTGCATTGTTGTTATCAGCCCAAATTCCCCAACACCTATCCCTGTACTCAGAATGCCATGATCATTAAATTACACTGATGTGAAAGAGATAGGGATCAGGATCTTGATTTACAGAAACAACACAAAATTCAAAAGCCCTTTGAGGACAAAAAGAAGAATTCAGTAAAATTACTCATTAAGAACCAAAGTCCTTAGTATTCAATATGAAAATTATTGACTACAATTTATGAAAGCCCAAAGCCTCACTCTGAGTGCTCTTCTGTTAAAGGTCTTATAAGATAAATGTCTACAATGTTCACCTTTTTTCCCTCCCACTTGAGAATTACCATAATGAACTTTTCAGTACAAGTTGCTAATCACATTATATTACATGAAAACTGGACTAAATTATAGGTTGGCTTCCAGTAAACATTTCAGCAAATAAAAAGATGTTTAAATATTAAATAAGGTTGGTGCACTCATCTTTCTCTGAATATAGACCTCTAGTACTTTCTCAGTTGTTTTAATTTAAAAAATTCTCAAGAAAAGTGTTAGGGTGACATTTGTAAAGTTGAGCATAATAAAATATCAAAAGTTTCTAAGGGAAAACTGTCAAATGTTAATATGTCTGTACATGCATACGTAGTGGGATCTTCAAAGTTGTCTTTGAGGTAGAAGTAGAAGCTCCTTAGATGTCTATCAGCCAGTTTAGATGTCTACATATATTTTTAATTGACTTTTTAGTGTTGAGTGCCTAAAATGTCATCTCACCTAGAGTTATCAGCCTGAAAATTAGACTTCTAGATTCCCTCAAGAGTCAGTGATGTGAGGTGGGTGTCCCCAGAGACCAATCCACCCCACCTATTTTAAGATCAAATTAATAATTTCTTTGTCTAAAGAGGAAGCTCAGGTGCCTATCTTTGGCACTTTGAAGAGTAAACAACAAATATCAGGGCATACCATGTTCAGCTCTGCGAGCAAATATCTGGGGGTGGGAACTGAGGATCCATCGCACTGGTTGTTTCATCTCTTAGTTAATTATGGACTGAAAAATGAGCATGAACAAGCTGGGCATGTAAGATGTTAGAGCAGGACATGTGAAATGAATACCCTTACTGAGGGTATTCTCTTTCAGAGAAATGTTTAGATTTTTCTTACAGTTTTCTACGTACTTTTTGAAGTTCTTTCCAAAGTCTTTAAAGTCTACCAAATTACATTTAAGCACCTAAGGATTTTCTATAGGAAAAGTTCTTCATGAATTTGTAAAATTCAGGTTCAAGTTGGAGAGTCTCAAGGCTGACAAACTTACATCTAACCCTCCATCCTTTTTTTGCTAGAAAAAGGACAAGTTAAAAAAATATTTTGACATAAAAAGTCCTATTTCTCCTGAATCACTTTTTTTAGACCCTGGGGGAAAATAAAGCAAAGAAAATGAAAAAAAAAAAAAAAACCCACAAAAAAAACCACAAAAAATCCTGCATTAACAAATGATGAAAAATATCCCCCTCCTGTCAGCAGATCAAAGGAAAGAGAACCTACACTTGCTTACATCCAGTTCCAGGGTTAATTCCACTGTCTATCAGAGAGAATTAGCGCCCACTTGGTTCACAGTCCAGCACAGTCTCCGCATTGCCATGCAGCAGGAGCACTGAGGGTGAGGCAGTGCCTGTCTAGGCACTCTTAACTCTACCCTGGCAATATTTGTTGAATTGAGATTGAATTGAGATGTCACTGGATTCAGTCCCAGATGAGTGACATAATCCCCAAACAAGGCAGTCAATCTCTGTTCTCTCGCTTTGTCTCATCTCTCTTGGCTTAGGCATTTAAAAGGCACTTTTAAAGCCAGCTCCTAAGAATGGGCGAGGAAAGAATTATGTGTTTCTACAAAAAGGAGAAAATTTAGTTGGCTACAAGTGTACTCTGAAAATTTACAACAAAGCAAACTCAGACTTTATGGTGCAAGACAGCAACTTGTATCAGCAATAGTGTGGCCATCAGGACCAAGGCAGTGACTGTCGCCCTGTACTGGGCACTGGTGAGGCCTCACCTTGTTCAGTTTCAGGACCATCATGACAAGAAAAACATTGAGGTGCTGGAGTGTGTCCAGAGAAGGGCAGCAGAGCTGGGGAGGGGTCTGGAGCACAAATCTGATGAGGAGTGGTAGAGGAAAAGGGGTGGTTTAGCCTAGAGAAAAGGAAGCTCAGGGGGGACCTTATCACTCTCTACAACTCTCTGGAAGGAAGTTGTAGCCAGGGGAAGTTGGTCACTTCTCTATTGATGGAGGGGTTTGGGTACATAATGCATACAGCCTATGAGATTAGTAAAATGTCTGCTTCATTAACAAAGCTGTGACTTTTTATAGTGTCTTCACACCTTGTCCCGTGACCAGATGCATACACTTGGTTACAGGGTTCTGTCCAGATGTAAACATACATTACAAATACACTTTTAATTGGTTTATAACAGGTATGTGACCAGAATGAGGTAATTATTTACCTTATCAAACCCTGCCGTCTTCTTGGTACAAAATTCCCATTGTTCTACCTGTGAAACTTTCAGCCATCTTGGCACATACACTTTACAGTATCTATAAAGCTATATTAAAGCAAAGTTTATAAAACTACAGCACACAATATAAATTGCTCATATATCCATCATGTCCTGCAACACTCCTCCCAGGTAACAAGTGATAGGACAAGAGAAAGTGGCCTCAAGTTGCAGCTGGGGAAGTCAGATATTAGGAAAAATTTCATCACTGAAAGGGTGTTCAGGCATTGGGACAGGCTGCCAAGGGAAGTGGTGGAGTCACCATCCCTGGAAGGGTTCAAAAGGCACTAACACATGTAGTGTCTAGAGACACGGTTTAATGACAGACTTAGAAGTTCTTAGTTAATGGTTGGACTTGATGATCTGAGAGGTCCTTCCCAACCTTAACGTTCCCATGATTCTAAAGAGAGACATCATGGCAACAATTCAGTCCTGACAGAATAAAGATAAAAGAAAATCACACCAAGATTCTTCTTTGTTCCAAATCTACTCTCAAATAAGACTAAGACGCTCGTTTGGATGCTGAATACTTACCAACAAGGCTGAAGTAATTCCTTCTCTTTAGTAAAAAATAAGAGGTGGATGGAAAGGATTATTGAGACATGATGGGATATTTCAAGAGCCAAGTGATGGCAGTTGCTGAACATAACCACAATAAAAGGTTTGCATATATCTCGTTGTGATTAGCTGCTTCTTCGAGCTAATATTCAAGTTAAATTGTTCCTGTGCAGGTTAGTATATGTGTCCAAAGTCCTTCTTCAAGGAATAGTGTTTGTGGGGTGAATGTGTGAACAAGTTCCCTGGCTAAGAAAACTGAACGAATAGACTAAACAGGATCCTTGCTTTAAATAACTTCTATGCTTGCATTTTTTAGTTTAGACTCTTCATCCTTGTAACCCAAGGGCTTAAAACTGCTTACTTCCTTTGAACCAAAATTATGATTTCCATCATAAATTTACCTTGTCTTTAAGGCAAGCTCAGGCCTAACTTGACTAGTATTAAAGTTTTTGCTCTCGGAGACAAAAACAGGGGTTACATAAAATGTGAGATCATTCACAACAGGGTTGGGATTGGATTTCCTGACAAGCTGCAAGAATCATAGCAGTGGGAGTCACCAAGTACCAGGGGACATTGAGCACCCTTCAACCAAGGAGTAGACCTTGAGAAGAAGACAGTTACACCTGGATAAACGAATCTGAAAAATAAATTGAGAAAGGTCTGTCAACCACATACACTAAAAGGAAAAAGGAGAAAAAAATGGAGAAAAAAGACCAATAAGAGAATGAACATTTTGTTTTCTGTTCTACTTCGTTCATACCTGAAAGATCAGACAGCAGACAAAGAGAAGATATAAGGGCTGCTGGGAAGTCTGCTTGGACACATCACCTCCCAGCCGGCTGTTCCAGAAGTAATGAAATCTGCCATCATTGTTCTGCTAGTGACAAAGGCAAAGAAGAATTTTCTGTGGAATGGTTTGTGAGAAAATTAATTGACAACAGGCTTCTTGGCAGTTTGCAACCATAACATTTGTACGATCTGCTGATGCCACGGTTTTATTCCCTGGTAATCAGATATTGCTCTCTTTACTGTGCAAGGGCATCTCTTCTAGCTGTTGTTGGCATGGAGAATGCAGACCTCCTAACAGTAATAATTCCACAGCAACTTCCAGTCCATATTGGCACATATTTTTATAAGGTCTCAAATACCCCATGGAGACCACCCCAACACATACCAGCCAAAATATGACCATCTGCTTGATCACTTCATGATGTGGAAATTCAGCTTTGCCAGCCACCTCCTTGGATTCAGTACAAATCCCTACCTCACCAAATAAGCCCGTTCCTCAGAGATAATTGTAGTCTTTATTTAGATTCAACCTGGATTCAACTCACCTGACATAACTGAGCTGTTGACGTCTGAAGCTCTGTCTCCTTGAGCTTCCTCTGTGTCAGTGGAAGGGGACAGACACCCTGTAGATCTGCAACAGACAAGCTAAATTGTCCTAGAATTGAAGGGGAAGGGGGATAATATCTGGCCTGCATGTGACAAGCTGTGGGATGACAGGCCAAGGTTAAAAGGATAGGGTGCTATCCAGAACCCTCAGATTGTTACTCTGAGATAAGCTGAGTACACTGGAGCACACTTGAAGTCTTACAGAGATGAGCCAGGGTCCCCTGAGGTAAGAGAAGCCAGAAGGGAAACATCAGGGAAATATCTCTAAGGAATGGGAGCCCCTGGTGGCCTAGTAGTTAGATTGCGGCACCTTCACCGCCGAGGCCAAGGGTTCGATTCCCAGCCAGGGACACTCCCCGGGCAGGTGGAGCT
>JAWMRA010000113.1:109079770-109162158 GCA_035584735.1 Pseudotriccus pelzelni
CACCTAAAAAATCCAATGCGCAGGCTGGAAGGTGTAAAGACCTTCCCCGGTTCTTCGTTCACGAAGACTGGCCATTACATTACATTATCTCTAAGGAATGAAGAGGTGTACCTCTAGGAAGGCGGGAGAGCTGACAGCCCAGCTGAAGCGCCTCTAATGAATACACGCAGCACAACTAACAAACAGGAGATGTTGGAAGCCATCGTGCTGCCAGAAAGCTGTGATCTAGTGGCCATTCCTAAAATTGGGTGAGGGAAATCCCATGACTGGAGTGAGGCTATTGATGGCTACAGGCTGTTCAGGAGAGACTGGGGAGGAAGAAGAGATGGAGGGAGTTCCCTGTACATCAAGATGTGAATGGAGTGTGAAGAGCTGTGTATAAGAACATGTTGAAAGCCTGTGGGAAAGAGTGAGAGACCAAGACAATAAAGGAAACCTTTAATTGGTGTCTACTACAGGCTGTCTGATCAAGGGGAGCCCATTGATGAAGACTTCTTGCTCCAGCTGTAGGAGACATTGTGCTTGCAGGTGCTTTTCCTGTTGGGGGACTTCAACAACCCCAACATCTGCTGTGAAAGTAGCACGGCAAGCTGTAGGCAATCCAGGAGACTCCTGGAATGTGTGGAGGATAACTACTTGAAACACGTAATAAAGAGCTCTGTCAGAGGGGATCTGACTGTCACCAACAAAAGTGAACTAATTGTGGATGCCAAAATTGGAGGCAGCCTGGACTGTAGGGATCATGCATTGGGGGAGTTTGCAGTCCTGAGGGATATGGGTCAGGTGAAGAGTAAAGTTAAGGCCCTGAACATTAGAGGGAAAAAAATTCCAGTTCTTGAAGGAACTAGTCAATAGGATTCCCTGCAAAACTGTCCTCAGGGACAAAAGAGTGGAACACAGCTGACAGATCTTTAAGGAAATATTCCTTAAAGCTCAAGAGCAAGAAATCCTCAGGAGGAAGGAACTGGGCAAGGAAGACCAGCATGGGTGAGTAGGGAGCTGCTGGTCAAACTGAAGGGAAAACAGAAAAAGCACAGGCAGTGGAAGTGGGACATGTATCCTGGAAAGATTACAGGGGCACAATCTTCATGTGTAAGGATGGGGTAAGAAAGGCCAAGGGACACCTGGAGCTGAATTTGGCAAGACACAAATAACAAGGGCTCCTAAAGGTGTGTCAGCCAGAAAAGGAAGGTCAAAGAAGACATTCACCACCACCCCCAATAAAAAGGCTGGCAAACTGGTGATAACAGGTGAGGTACTCAGCAACATTTCTGCTGGAGAAAACGGCACAGAACTGCAGTGATCTTGTGCTAGAGCAGCAGAACTCCATGTACATGGTTATGTGACGATTCCACCTTCCCATTTAAAATGAAAAGATACTTAATTTTAATATTTCCCATGAAAAAATAACATTATATCTAAAAAGAGGTTACAAAATACAGATTGTGTAGCAATTTTTTAAGGGAGTTAACTTTTTTTTTTTTTGGTAACTTACTGCTTCTCTTGAAAAATACCCTTTGGTATCCTAGAATCATAGAATGGTTTAGGTTGAAAGGGACCTTAAAGATCACCTAGTTCCAATCCTCCTGCCATGGGCAGGGACACCTTCCACTTTCCACACAGAGGATATCTTACAGACTGCAGATACTATTGTTGCAAGAAAATGAATTTTAATACTCCATGCTGTCAGGTTTTTATATTTTGCCCTAGTGCTCTGGTTTCTTTTTAGCAATCTTTTAAGCTTGTACTCTGCAGCTGGAGCCTTATGAATGAAAACACCATTATAACAGTCATTTATCAGCTTGAGAGATATAGGCTGAAATGGTACAAATTTCTGGCTCAGTCTTATAATGATAACTCATGACAATATCTAAAATCACTTTTAGTTCTTTAAAACTGAAGGGAAAGAACAATTTGCCATGTCATTGTTTGGATGAATGGGCAACATTCTCAGAAGCAATCAACTAAAATAAACTGATATATAGGTTCCTGTAGGAGGCAAGTAATCTTAAAATCTTTTTCTAAAACAAAACATAACTTTGCATTCTGTCCCACATTTAAATTGCACCTGATTTACAAATACAGTTTGGCTTATATTTATTATTATTTGACTTTCTGAGTAAATTCAATGTACTGAGAGTACATCATGAAGTGCTTCTCACAAAGCTTTGCTGGCGTAAAAGTAATAAAACTAAGCAGTCTGTGAGATCAGTGATTCATTGAGAACTGTCAGCACCTTGCTTCTGATGTAGATTATAATTTTCTTTCTTCTGAGCTTAGCAAGCGAAATACTCTTTTAGTAACAGACTTAAGAGGCTGCTTCTCTCCAGATTTTTTACATCTCTGAGTTACATGTACCAAGCTATTAAATGGGATCAGAAGTCTGGGTTTGGGTTATCTCTGCCTTAAGCCCATTGCAATGACCGACAGCGCAACATTTTAGAATGTATGAAAAGCACTAAAAACAAAGAGTTTAAAGTAGTATGATCCAGCAATTTCCTCATTCCTCCTTTTTCTTTCATAGCTTTGGGCTCTTATAAAGGATAGTCTATCTGTCATACCTTTTAGGGAGGAAGGACCACTGAAGCAGCATGACAGATGAAAAGAGAGGAAGAGATCATCTCCCCAGTTTTTATTGTATATGCTGGTTTTAATGATCATAGAAATTAATGAATGCACACAGTAAACTCAAGTGGAAGGGATGGGCTCAAAACAGCTGAGGGTTTGGCCCTAAACTTGGTATTAGTAATACACTATTTTGTCAGTCACCCTATAAAGCAAGGCAGCGCCTTGCCCTCACACCAGTACACTTTCAACCAGTGAAACCATCTCTATAAAAACATGATAAACTTGATTAGCACACTGTGCTTTTTTTATAATGTCCACAGAGGGATTAAGACACACATCCCCCAAGTGTAGAGATATATACATGAAAGTTAGGTACCTCAACAGGACTTAGAAGTTCAATGTCAGTGGGATTCTTATGCACTTGAGGTGGCAGAACAGCATCACCCTTTGGCTAAAGCCTTTACAAGAAAACAGAGAAGGGCCAGGCCTGTGACTGTCTAAAGAGTATTAAATTTTTTGCATGCTCCCTGGCATGGTTCTGCCCTGTTCATGGCACTTTCCCAAATAATTCCCTGGTGCAAATTAAGGTTTGTGCACGACCATTCTGTTCTAGAGGCTAAAGGAGTAACATACCATAGTTTACGTGCTTAGATTGCACCAGCTGGCTTCTGTGACAGAAAATTAACCCTAGAAATAATTAATTCATTAGAATGGATGCAGATTAGGAATCTCCAGTGACCTCCATAGGGACCTATGCACAACAAAAGATTAATCAGAGAAAGCACTCCCTCTCCAGACTCCTTGAGGTGTTAAACATGTTCAAACTAATTTTATGATCAAAATTATTCCCATCTGAAACTATGGATATTCAAAATAATAATGGAAAAAAGATGAGCAGCCAGCTGACTCATTGCTCCTGGTATTCCAAGCAAAAAGAACACTCCTCAAAACAGAAATGTGTCATATATTGTTCTAAGACCATAGCCTAGCCTTAAACTTTCAGGCTGAGTTTACCCAGAATAATAATTAAGAGAAAACCTTAATGATCTCCCCCCTGGGATGGACTGCTAAAGGTCAGGTTTCAGATACATTAATGAGCTGCTAAATGCTGCTAACTCGGAAAGGCTTTTTTTAAGTCCTGCACAAGCAGCCCACTCATGTTTTTAACACCAACACCGGGCATATCAGATGTCTGTGGGAGTTTTGCCATGAAAAGAAAGCTCCTCGTGTGCTTTATTTACAACCATTTCACCAGGGTTTATGAGAAGCAGCTTGAAGGTGAAGCCATGCCCCGCAACACTGAGAAAGAGCTTGTTGGTCTAATTCCAGCTCTTCACGGGGTCCTCTGACCAGTGATTCCAGGAGTGAATAAGAGCTGCGCAGGGAAGGAGTCCTTCGCTGGTGGCAGCCCTGCCTCTTGGAAAGGCTGAAGAACAACAAGGGAAGGAGCCTAGGGCTTGCAGAAAAAGCAGAAGTCATGTGCTATCGTAAAAATTGCAGAAGCAAAATATATTTTGAGGTTTTTTTATGGTTTACTTCCTCTGTGTCTTGGTCTAACAGCCAAGATATAAATCCCCAATATATGACACATTATATGTTGATTGACACCAGGCTTTAAGCATACAAATTGTTAACCAAAATCTTGTGCTACATGAGAACAAGGCTGGTCAATGCCATGTGTTCGCTTCTGGTGATCCTTCTGGTAGTTTGAAACTAGATTTCTTTTTGCCTCAATTTCACTGCCATAAAACTGGTGTAATACCCATAACAATCTCACAGAAGTCATGTGTGCAGTGCATGAGGGAACTGATGCATGCACTGCTATATCAACCCTTGGCAAAATAATCAATTTTTAATCACTTCTCTGCACAAGTGGTGAGGGTAAATGGGACCGAGACCAGGCAGTGAAAGAGATAAGTATCTGTAGCAATTTAAAGACAGATTTCTAAATTAGTAAAGTCAAAAACTTAAATGCCAGAATTAAGAGCCAGAAGAGCTGCACGGCCTTAATTCATTCTTCCTGTGCATTTGGATTCTAATACAGTCAGCTCCATGAATACACAGGGATGTAAAAGCATTCAGACTGATTCAGGCCAAAGGGTTGGTTGATCTAGCTCAGCATCTTATTTCTGATAGCAACCAATGGCAAATGCTTTAAAAACGAGATCAAGCATCAAGTTATACTTTCCCAAAACATTCCCCCAGGCTCCAGCTGCTTCTTGTCTCAGTGGCTGCTGCAGCCAAATGTGTTGTCTCTGACTTTACTGACCCTTTCCATGGTGTTTTCCTCTCCAAATGTGTGCAAGTTCTTTTAACTTCCTGAATGGTCCATATCAATGTTACAGGGTTTTGAACCAATTTGACACAAGGGTATCTGAGAGCCCTGGAGCAGCAGGCAGAGCAGCAGTATGTTGCAGCTTTCATTTTTCAATAGAGCTACACAATGAAAAGGAAGGAATAGGATTTTATTCCAGTCATCGGATAAGTCATTTCTTCTCTCTTTGGTTCATCTTGCTTTTCACTCTTTGTCTAATGAGAGGAAACTTTTAGGTCCAAGAAAAGGCTTCTGCCCACGCAGAGGCATTCTGGGGATCTTTATAACCATTTGGCAGTTCACCTGGATGAATTCCTGCATCTACAGCATTCCCTGGCACTGCTGTTTGATAAATGCTGTATATGTAACCTACACATCCCACATTGGCAATCTGTGATCCCTAGGCTAAATTTATAAGCCCAAACTGGGAATACAGGAGAGGCTGCTGGTCCCCTGAAGTGTTACTGTGTGAGCAGCACAGCCTGTGTATCACAGAGTAGGGCAGCAGCCACGTCTCTGCATCAGCTGCTTGGCAGCTGCACGTGTCTCTGAAGCAGACAAATAGGAGGATGCTTCCCAGCATGAGCAGTCCCACTGGTGGGATGACCTGAGCCAGATCCGTGGTGCTGCAGTGCTCCAAAAACCATCCCAGGCTTGGCAAGGGCAGCGGAGCAGCCTTCCTTCACGTTCCAGTGCAATGCAGAACCTGGGCTTTCTGGGAAGGGAAAGGGAGATTTAATACTTACTTTTCAAACTGCTGAGTCAGTCCCCATATTTCCTTCACTCCCAGCAAACAGAAACGAAAGGTTAATGTCGCCTCCCGCTCTGCCTTCCCATCCCTTTTCTGAACTAAACAAATGTCAGCAAATCCTGGACTAACAGCACTGTTAAAAATATCAGCCTTTCAGCAGACAGGTTCATTGCCTTTGGTCTGAAGCTATCTCTTCACTGCAGAAAAGGTGTGGTTTTATATCAAGATAAGAAGTCTAGATGGAAACCTCAGTGGCTGAGGGAAGAATATAAGTGTCAGCAGCTGGAGTAATTTCCAAATAGAAATTATTAGTGTAGGAATTTGACAGGATTTGACCCATTAATTATCAAGGTAGAAGCCAGCCCTGCTTTAATCAGGTAGAACTTGGCCTTGGGCTTGCAAGTGAAAATGATCTACTTTAGCCAAGATGCAGCACTCACTCTCTCCTTAGCATATTACAAACCAAGCTAACCACAGCACCAGATCTTCAGCCCGAGTGAAAAGGTGGTGCCTCATTAGACTTTGGAGCTGTATGAGAAATCCTCATGATCAGAGAGACTATATCCCTTTCAAAGAGAGATAAATCCTCACAAAGCTTTGCCCAGGTGTTTTTCTGTCTGCTCAAGGAAGGGTACTCTTGTTCTGATGACTAATTTCACTGGGGAAAGTTAAGAGTGAACTTTTTCTGCTTATTGCTTGTTATGTTCTGGAATCCTGCAGTTCAGAAACTTCAGATTGTGCAGGCAAATGTATCTTGTCAGTGGAAGGTAAAGGTTTTCCCCTTTCAAAACTGGGTCCCTCCACTGATGACATTATGTACTTGCCTCATGTACAACTCCAGAAATAGGTCTCATTCTCTTCAAGCATTCCTTCACTGTCTTTATTAGCTCAAACTTACAAGTGAACTGGTAGTTTTTTGGACAAGTATTCTTTTACACCTTCTATTTACTTCTCCAACTACTTAACCACTTTTTCTTTTCCTTGAAGTATTCAGAATTGCTCCCTCTCTGCCAGAAATCAGCAAATTACCAAATGTATTTTTTCTGTAATGATTCAAGTATAGATTATTTTTGCTGGATGCCAGAATCTACACTTGATCAAAGCATTTTTCTTTCTTGAGAGGAAACTAGTCCCATTTTCTTTTGGATGTTACCGAACTATCAAATCCAGGTGATAAAGTGTTCTGATCAGTGTCACAAATCCCTCCTATGCTTTTAGCATAAAAGAATATGTAATAAGTTCATCAGTGGCTTGATCTAAATTCGTTATCTTGTCTATTATGTCACTTAATCTCCCATCAATGAATAGCAGATTCCATATGTGCAGTTCTTTGTTTACAATGTTCATTAAAAGGCTTAAATGAGAAACAGCGAAAAGTGCATTTTAATTCATTGCTAAGCACAGCAGAAAACTAAGCAGGATTCCAACTTTATGTACAATTTGCAGGCAGTATATGTTAGCTCAAACCTAAATCTCCCATAATGAGGTGTGCAGCCCAATGACTGATCACATACATTGTGATCATACACTGTGTTCAGCTCTATTTCAATGCACGGGGGGGTCTGTGCTATTAAATATTTCTGTTCCTTCTAACAAGAAGAAGGGGAGCTTCTACGCATGGAAAATTATAAAATTTGACGTTTAAATGAACTATAGCAAGTGAACCTTGAATAAAAAGTGATGTCACAGTTCAGTCAGAAACATGTTTATGTCTGGACTAGCAGTTCTTTGGCTCATCTCCAGTGCTCAGCCCTGGGCTTCTACCCAGGGATGCTTATGGTGAAGCTCTGGAAAGGTCTTTTCAATATGAAAGCTCCAAAATTGGGTAAGATTCAAAATCAGGGATGCCAAATTCTTGTTAACATTAATTATTTTTAATTCAAATCAAGATCAAGGTCCCATCACGCTGTGCTCTGTGTAAACAGGGATAACAGTGTTTGGCTTGAGAGTCTGCAAAATAAGAAACAAAACTGATGAAAAATTGAGGATGTGCCTAGAGGATGTGATGTGTAAGCAAATGATCACCATGTGGTTTAGCCCAGCTCCCATGGTTGTTTGGGCTTCTGCATGTTGTCTGGGACAACATTTATTTTGAGGGGGATGGGAAAGGGTAGAGTGAGGGGGCTGTCAAGGACTGTGGAACTAATTAGCTGAAAATGGAACATACCAGAAAGAAGACCAGAAGAGCACGTGAACCATCAATTTTAATCTGTATTTCCAATAGATTTGTGTTAATTTAATTTACAGACTGGTGTTTCTTAGGAAATTGGACAGCAAGGGAGGAACTGAGCTACATCTGCCACATCATTGCACCATTTTCTCCTTCTACTGGTATCCATAGCTATGGCTGTGGTTGAGAAGTTGGCAAAATTTTATGGGAGCAGTGTTAGACTGATACTGAGATCTCGGAAATGTTACTGTATGTCCAAAACCAGACAGAATCAAATGTTTGCCTCTCTCCTCAGTGTTCTTCAGCCTCAAACATTCATGGGGTTGCTATCTGCAATCTGAAATGCCCACGAGGAGACTCACTCTTTTATGTTTTGGTCTCATCAGTAATTCCTAGAATTATTTAAAAGGCTTTCAGAAGTGCTCATGCGAGCAGAAATAAGTGCAATTACTTGGAGTACATATGAAGGCATCAGTCACAGTCTGTGTGGTTAGCAGAAGTGCCCTATGGTGCACTGTTACTTTTTAAAAAGGGTTCATATTGTAATGGGGATACCCCAGAACTTGGGAGCTGGAAGTCACTGGTGTGTTCAGGCCTGCAAAGTGGTCACAGTCTGGCATAAACTTGGTTTATGATATTTGTGATAGACTTAAGTTCATTTGCTGTATTTCTCAGAAGTGTTAAAATCCTGAAATAAAGAACTCTCTTGTGTAGCACTAGAGGTTTCCCTGATGTCCTTGCCACTAAAGACTCATGGTTCAGCTGGCTGAGGTTTCACTGCACTTGGTTAAACATTCTTGCTATAAAAGCGTGCTCTGTGAATTAGCCAATTTATTATGATAGGGATCTGTTACTCAAAAGAACAATTCTACCCTGAATACTTTTTGAGAAGGAAAGGTACAGCAGGGTGTAAACCCCTCTGTCAGCATATCTGCATAAATCTGACTAGAGAAGAAACTATGATGTTCTGGCATGACGAGGAGAATGGACCTAGAATTATAAGTTTACAAAACAAAATTTCTGCAGGAAATTCAGCAGCAGATCTTGACTGTACATTATATATTTGTTGCTGTAAGCTCTGTGACATTCTGTAATGATGTAAATACTGTATTATCACTGATAATTCCTATAGCTCAAGAAAACTCCTCTCTTCGGACAATGTTAGTCAGCAGTGGATTAACCCTCTGTCCCCAAAGTCTGAACCTTCACAGGCATTTTACTGATAGGATGAGGTGTGACTTCAGCTCTTGTACTGAGATTCTGCAGAAAGCGGAAACCACTAAACACTGTGACAGTGATTTAGTCCCTCATCAGGCCCCCTTAGTTACTCTAGTTACCAGGAAAGCAGCACAACAGCTAGATGAAAACTAAATAAAGCAGAAATGGTCAACAATCCTACTATGTGAACAATTCAATTACAATCATTTTACAAGAATGTAGACAGATGTAAAATTAAAACCATTCTTTTCCTACTTACGCTTTAGATTAGTTTTAAAAAAATTTCTCCATTTTTATCTTATCCTTAATCAAACTGGGAGGTTTTTTCTCAGGGTTGTGGTTAAGGTCCACTTCTTATCTGCCATTGTTCTATGGAACAGGGTCTAGACTCGAAACACATTTGCTCATGTATCCTATTACTACTTAAAATATTACCAAGCTTCAGATTCTCTTTGCCTTCTGATTCAGAGACTCCAAGGATTTACTGATTCTTCTCAAAGAAGTAGTTTAATAATTTTTTTCTATTTCTTCTTCCCTCTCTGAGATATGGATAGTCCTTGGTGACTCTGATTAATTTGTTTAATCCCTGTGCTTCATTTTTTAGTGTAAATGGAGATGCTAATATTAATGACACTAATGTTAGTGATCTAGCAGAAGAACAAATACATCCTACAGTGCATTGTGTTGGAATGCAAAGATCCTCCTCTGTGAGGAAGTGATGATGGGACCCTAAATTATATAAAATGTGGTCCCCAGCATAAGATCCACATTATCCTGCTGGAGGTACTCTAGAAAAGAACCAGGAACACGGTCTAGTGGGAGATGTCCCTGCCCACAGCCGGGAGTTGGAATTAAATAGTCTGTATGGTCCCCACATAATTCTGTGCTTCAATATCCTACTGTTGCGCATGGCCCCTGCTATCACAGGGTGTAAATTAGATAAAACTAAATGAGCTTTTCCAGGATGTGAATTGGCCTTTCTACTTCTAAAAAAGAAAAAAAGCATCTTCATGTGCCCTGTTTGCTTATTCACACTGGGGGGGAGGGGGGGAAAGTAATCATTTCCATAAATAAAATAAAGTTTCTTTCCAGTAGACTCACAGCAAAGAATTGTAATGTAAAATTATACTCACTGCCCACACTATGATTTAAAAGTAAGCTGTCTCTGCCTCTTTTGTATACATGGAAAGTTTATATGTGTGGCTGTTAATGAAAACTGACTACAATATTTGGGTTTCTTAGTGCAGAAATGCTGAGTAGAGCTGTGCCATGGCACTCACTTCTAAGACTTGTTTGAAACATAACCTAGACAACAAGGTTATCATCACACTGACTGCTATCACCTACATCAGCAAATAATCTTCTTTATGTGTCGATCCAAAAAAGTGCAGAGTCATTCTGATCTTCCTTCCTAGAAAGTTTACAAAGGCTGGCAACATCCAGCCTCTCCTTCCAGCAGTGCCTTGTGGCTTCAGACTGCGGTCTCAGTGGATATTATGTGCAGTGATAAATGCAGATCAAATTCCTATGCCAAGAAGCTGACTGGTTGTGGCAGAGGCAATAGCTAAACGCTGAACAGGCGTTTGGTTAAGGAAACACTGAAGACAGACTGGTTTTCATGCTTAAACAATCTTAAGCATCGTAAGTCAAATTTAGGCATGATGGTACAAAAGTAAGAGACCTCAGAAATCTGAATAGGATCTGCCTTGCAGCAGTAAGACAGGATGTACCTAGCACTCACATTAACATTTATTAATCTAACCTTTAGACCTGTAATGAAGAAGACTTTATGACCCTCTTGTATAGTGTGTTCCAGTGTTTAATGAACCTTAAAGAAAGAAGTATTTGGTTTTTCTGGTGTCTCATCTAAATGGAGGGATTTTGTGCAAATGAAACCATGTCTTTCTCCAAGTAGAAATGAGCAAGAATTGATTTCTGTCCTCTTCTTAATAACTTCTTTCATGTTGAATGTTGTTGAGTTACTATTGAAGTTCCGGTCTATAAGAGGGAAAAGTACAACTAATTCAGTTTTTCTTTATGCTTTTCATTTTTAAATACAGACCACTGTTTGCTGGTTTTATTCCCCAGGGTGTTCACCCTAATTCTTCTTTTTTTTTTTTTTAATGTCCCCGCTCACATCAGGAGTCTGCAACTAGGTGATCTTTAAAAGTCCCTTCCCACTCAAATCTTTCTGTGATCCAATGAAAATACTGTGCCCCTTTTCAAAACAGCACTCCAGTTCTCCGTTTTGAAGATACATGCTTTGCTGCTTCTCTCCATTCTGCCTGGACCATCCCATCTACATTTGTTCTCTAAGATGAATTCTAATAGTCATGAGATTGGTTTGGCTTAATTTTTTAATTGATTCATTTCTCCAGGCTCTTCCAGCTTGAACAGGCTTAACTCAATCAAGCGGCCTTTAATCTGTTATTTCACTCTTCTTTTTTCTATCCCTATTGTCTTCAAACTTATTTTAAATATAGGCTCATAGTTAATCTTTTGGTTTTGAATTTGAGGCAGAAAAAGCATTGTTTATTTCCATCTTGCAGCCTCCCTTACTTGCTCTCTAAACTTCACAAGTAATGGGATAAAAATGCCTCCTCTCCTTTTCTCTTAAGTAGTCATAGACCATTGCCTGTCTGGCAAATAAAAAATTGCTGTATGTCATTTATGTCATGTTAGTACCAGAGAAACTTGGCAGTTCTGACCCAGAGCCAAAGACCCTCTGAACCTTCCTAGAACTGCTCAGTGAACTTAACTCCACTGTCAGTGTTGTCAGTGACATAACAATGAAGCTGAAGGAGCAGAATTTTACAGAGTGACTGTGGTGTCTGAATCATCAGAATTGTCAGATAATATTCAGAAAAAAACCGATTTGTATCCCTGTTGGGGACAGGGGATAGACTTGTTTAAGTGAGGAGAGCAACAGAGGCTGACTGGAAAATCTGGTATCCAAGTAATGATGGGGGAAAACCAGTAAGGCAAAGATTTCTTCCTGTGGTAGCAAGGAAATTACTGCACTGTGCTCTCCAGTATCTGTATGTGTGATAGAACTAAAGTTATTTGTAAAAGGGGGATAAGTTGAAATTTTGCATTTGTGTATTAACAATCCTAAGAAAATCAGTACCAATTTTCATCCCCAACGAAGTTACAAATATCAATTTTGTTTCCTTAAGTTACTACTTGTTCTATTTGTAAAAGAGTCTACAGTTTAATTACAGTATTTTAATGTTCAGTATTTTCACAAGTTTGTGCTTACTCATTGGTGCATACTCTCGGGTATTCCTTTATACATATGTTTGACAATATAAAGCTCCTTTCTATTAGTCATTGCACACCTACCCTAAGATTAAATGCACCCAGGAATTCCTCACTGAGAGTGTGATATGCTAAAATTTATAAAATAATAACAATAAAAACATAAACTTGCAGGAGGGCAGATAAGTGAGACTTCTGAATAAGCAAAGAAAAGCCAATGTTAATTGTTGCTAGGGCTGTTAGAGCATTGCTTCACCCAGCCTGGTGCTGGAGCATGTCCAGAGAAGGCCAACGTAGCTGGTGAAGGGTCTGGAGCATAAACTGCTGAGGAGTCACTGAGAGAGCTTCTCTACAACTCCCTGACAGGAGGCTGCAGCCAGGTGGGGCTTGGTCTCTCCTCCCAGGACAAGAGGAAGTGGCCTCAAGCTGCGCCAGGGGAGGTGTAGATTGGATAATAGGGAACATTTCTTTTTCAAGCACTGGAAGAGGCTGCCCCAGGGAAGTGGGAGAATTACCATTCCTGGAGGTATTAAGAGATGTGAAGATGTGGCACCGAGGGTTTAGTGGGGAGCTTGGCAGTGCTGGGTCGACAGTTGGACTCCATGACCTCGAAGGTCACTTCCAACTTAAATGATTCAATGATTCCTACACTGTTAAATTTAGCCATGCCAGGACATGGGCACTGGAAGTGGCGACCAGCCCGTCTGATCCACACACTGCAGGGTACTTGGGCACCTGCTTTAAGAAAAGTATAAGACTGTATCCAAGTCACTGGATTCTGCAGATTTACCCCGCTGAAAGAGCCAATTCTTTCTGCTTGGTGGTTTGAAAATGACAGTGCGCAGTGACAGCTGTGCCAACAGCTGTGCCTTGAGAATTTGAACAACTCACCCTAAACTTACCAGGGACTTCAAGGTCCCTCCTGAACTGAGATGCTTATTCATAAAGGAGCAGCATTTCCACGCAGGCCTTTTGCTAACTGCAAGACTTCTGTAGTACTGCAGGTTTATCTTTCACTGGGGACACTGATTTGCAGTAAAGCAGGTAACATTCACAAAACCTGACAGTTTAGGCTGTAATTTTCCCTATCTAGAATGGCTGTCAGGAGTCTGCTTTGGGCAACATAAACTGTATAAATCCCAAACAATTTAAATCTAAAAACAAACCCAACGGTCCTTTAGTTGTACATACTTGATTATTTGCAAATCTCTCGTTGTCATATTTCTGCTTTTGATACAAGAAAATTGCCTTTGTGCACATTTAGGTTCATGCAATTCTTCTACTACAGAAAGTGAAGGCCCACAAACAGAGGCAATTTGCTTCTACTTCTTTTCCTGCTCAGTAGTGTGTTTCCTTACATTGGCCAGGATTTTGTCAGGGCTTGATCCAAAGTGCAGAGAACTTTCACTGTCTGAACTCAAATTTGTGGTTTTCTTTTCTTGACGAAATTTTTTTATTTGAAAGCCAAACCATTTTGGCTCTTTTTTTGAATGTTAATTTTTATATTTTGACCCAAATTGAAATTCCCTAATAGGGGGGGGAAAAAAAGAATGAGTATGTGTATGTGTGTATATATTTTTTTCAACATATACATTACAGGAATGTGTATACATAACTAATAACTTTACTGGTCAAACATTAACTAAGCTAGTTAAACTAATAAGATCAGCTTCTGACCTTTGTTACCATTCTGTCAGAAAGTAGACTTCATAGGCTGTGACTGTGATAAGTAAAATGAAACTAAGTCTGTATTAAGCATTAATTTATTAAAAAATCATACCCCTAAAATACTTCTTAAGGTGGAATATGAAGTAAGAATGTGTCATGGAGCACTGATGGTCTGACTTTTCTGACTGTCCACTCACGTGAGCTAAGGGAACTCGTCACCAGGAGGAGCTCTGGAGAAAGAAAGAGGCAGAGGGAGGTATAATCATAGAAGATAAACCCATATGTTTTCTAGACAATTAAGGTGGACCAATGACTTAGCCATTATTATACCCTCTATCATTACCACCAGCATGTCAACTTTCATATAGTGTGAAAACTTGTGTACTACCACTGAGAAGTTCCAATTTCACTCAGCAGACAGAGAATCATGACACAAATTATTCTGGTTATTTGCACTCACAGTATAATTTCTCTTTCATCCAGCCGGAAGAACCAAGTTGTTCCCTTCTTGATCACACCCACTTATTTCTCAAACCAACGCCTTTAATCTATACTCTTTGGAAGAAAATGTTGTTACTTGTATTTTTAAGTGTTTCAAATTGAATCCCTTGAGCCTTGAAAGATGTAGTCGGATGCCACAAGGAATTTCAAGAGTGAACCAAACACTTGAACCAAACTTCATGTTGTCCTGTATTTGCAGTCCCTTTGAGAACTAATTCAATGACCATTACAGTCAAATAATGTATTTTAAAGGGCATTTCATACTTTCTTTTCTGAGCATGGAGAGTCTCAGAATATCAGGCCTGTTAATTTAACCACCTGCATATGAATTCTGGTATCCAGCTACAGACAGACAATTCACAATTTTCCATTTGTTTAACCAGTGACCAAAAAAAAAAGAACAAAACCTATCTGACAAATTTTTTTTACTGCTGGAGGATGAAAAACCTGCAGGATGACTGAATTCCCCTTTCCCCCCCTTATTTGTATGCACATGTATACACTTTGTTTTCTCATTTCAGGTCATGGAACCAAAGGAGTGTTTGAACTTCTTTCAGGATGGCGTCGAACCAGAGAGAATCTGCCATTCAAGGACCGGGTAGCAGATGCCTACTCAGATGTCATGGTCTCCTACACAATGACAAGCTCCTTGTACTTCATAGCCTTTGGCATGGGTGCAAGCCCTTTCACCAACATCGAAGCTGTAAAAGTCTTCTGCCAGAACATGTGTGTCTCCATCCTGTTGAACTACTTCTACATCTTCTCCTTCTTTGGCTCCTGCCTGGTCTTTGCTGGCCAGCTGGAGCAGAACCGTTACCACAGCATCTTCTGCTGTAAAATCCCTTCAGCAGAGTACCTGGACCGGAAACCTGTGTGGTTCCAGACCATGATGAACGATGGCCATCAGCACACTTCCCACCACGAGACCAACCCATACCAGCACCACTTTATTCAGCATTTCCTCCGAGAGCACTACAACGAGTGGATTACCAACATCTACGTCAAGCCATTTGTGGTGATACTGTATCTCATTTATGCCTCTTTCTCCTTTATGGGGTGCTTACAGATCAGTGATGGAGCCAACATCATCAACCTTCTTGCGAGTGAGTCTCCAAGCGTCTCCTACGCCCTCATACAGCAAAAGTATTTCAGCAACTACAGCCCAGTGATAGGCTTCTACATTTATGAACCTCTGGAGTACTGGAATGGTACTGTGCAAGAAGACCTAAAAACACTAAGCCAGGGGTTCAATACAGTGTCCTGGATTGAGCAGTATTACCAGTACCTTCGGGTGGGTAACATCAGTGCAACCAACAAAAGTGACTTTATCAGCATCCTCCAGAGCTCCTTTTTAAAAAAGCCAGAATTCCAGCACTTCAAAAATGACATCATTTTCTCCAAAGCTGGAGATGAGAACAACATAATTGCTTCTCGTTTGTACCTTGTGGCCAGGACTAGTGAAAACACACAGAGGGAAGCAGTGGAATTGCTGGAGAAGCTGAGGCCACTCTCTCTTATACAGAGCATCAAGTTCATTGTGTTCAATCCTACGTTTGTTTTCATGGACCACTATGGTTTATCAGTAACTATGCCTGTCCTGATTTCTGGTTTTGGCATCCTGCTGGTGTTAATACTGACCTTTTTCCTGGTTATCCATCCTCTGGGAAATTTCTGGTTAATTCTCAGTGTCACCTCAATAGAGCTGGGTGTCCTTGGCTTGATGACCTTATGGAATGTAGACATGGATTGCATTTCTATACTGTGCCTTATTTACACTTTGAATTTTGCCATAGATCACTGTGCACCCCTGCTTTATACATTTGTACTCGCTACTGAGCACACCCGAACTCAGTGTATAAAGAACTCCCTCCAAGAGCATGGGACAGCCATTTTGCAGAACGTTTCTTCTTTTCTTATTGGGTTGGTCCCCCTTCTCTTTGTGCCTTCAAACTTGACCTTCACACTGTTCAAATGCTTGCTGCTTGCTGGCAGTTGCACACTTCTGCACTGTTTCGTTATTTTGCCCGTCTTTCTAACCTTTTTCCCACCTTCAAAAAAGCACCACAAGAAAAAGAAACGGGCCAAAAGGAAGGAACGAGAAGAGATCGAATGCATAGAGATTCAGGAGAATCCTGATCATGTTACAGCAGTCTGAAAGGTTTAGGAAAAAATAATAGTATATTCTCTTTTTAAAAAAGTGTTGCACAGAGATGCAGGGAAAATAGAGCAAAGATCTCAGCTGCTTGTGCTGGCCAGGCAAGGCAAAGGAAGATCAAGAAGGGGTATTCATGACATCTCAAGGTGCAAATTTTTTTTAACAAAAATAATGAAAGTAAAATAATCTTAAATGTTTCCTTTGAATCCTCATTCTCCACCAGGGAAGAGGCTGTTGGCCATTAAGTGTTGCTGAATCTCAAACTGTAGCTCTAATGGGAATTGCTTAATTTGTCTTTTGTAGGCCTGAAGCAAAGGTGAAAAAAAATAGTTACCATTAAGTAAACAGTAGGGAAAAAGGCAGATTTTTTTGATTAAATTGTCCATGGAAGAGAAAAAGAAACAACATTTCCAATGAGAAATGGTTACAAGACCAAGGGAGATTAAAAATGCCATGGCACTCTTTTCTTATTTTCTTGGGCAAGTTGGTTAAGATGAAACCTATGCACTTGGGAAGTAAATGTTTAAAACAATCTAAGCCAAAGTACTTCCCAATTCCGGTATACCATATATCTCTGTAACACCACAATTAGAGCATTATTGCAAATACTGTTGGCAAAGCTAAAGGGATAGAGGTACTGTTTATATAGGAGAGGAAATAACCACAGCCATTTGGAAATTTAATGTTTAGTTTCTTTAAATGTAACATATCATTGTTATCCCGAGGTCATAGTTGGTAGTTAATACCTTACACACATTTTGGTATTTCTGAATTTTGAATTTCCCCTTGAATTAACAGATCTCACAAAATTAACACAGGCCATCGCCACTGCAGAACTGTTTGCAGTTCCTGCAGTGTAACACTTTTGAATTCTAATTTATCAGTGTTGACATGAAATACTGAGTATTAATCAAGCAGGAGCTTTAAATGTAATGATGGATTGCATATCACAGGCATAACGTGATTGGGTAACAGCTGAGTCAGCTCTGGAGCACCTGCACAGTATTATCACTATATATTTGGTCCAATGGACAAAGGGATGTGTTTGCTGGTCCCTGCAATATGCTGCAGGAAGTGGGATTTTCCCCTTCTTTAAGCAAAATGTCAGTCAAATAATTGCCACACACACACACACACACACACAAAAAAAAAAAAAGACCTTGTAAAGGTTTGCACGGGGCTGGATCAACACCTAGTCCTAAAAAGACAGATTGGTCCCCCGTGGGAAGGGGAGGGTGAAATGTCTTTTTTATTATTATTCCTAAATATTTGAGTGTTCATCATCTGCAACATAAAGCTTTGTTATGGCAGTTGAAATTTCACAGGAGAGTGCAGTAAATCCGCAGTTACTCTGTGACACTAGAAATTGTACTGTAAAGGACTATGAATGACTTTCTCTGCTTTGTAAACTATTCAGCTTAGTAGCCCAAGAGAAAGGATGAAAACAGATTTAGCCATTTCAGTTTGCTCTCAGCCCAGTGCTGCACTGGACCTTGCCATGTCAATCTCTCCTTTCAGTATTTTAAAAGGGCTTGCTTTCTACTCTCTGGAATATGGTATAGCATCACCTCCATGAGCAATGTCTTCCTGAATCTATAGTATCCATGAGGACACTATGTAACGATATCACTATATGGAGTGTTTATGTCTACTTTGTATTACTTGTGGGTACCTTTAAAAGATTATCTGGAAGCTGTTTGCCTTCCAAAATGTGTATACGTGTCTATATGTGGCTGACAGCTCAGTCTCAAGCCTGCAGAGTTTGCTGATGAGGGTGTGTACATATGTTTTACTAAAACGTCTCTGCAAGACATTAATTCTTTGCTATGTGATATGTCTCACCTCTTCCTACTGTTTTGTGATTAGGGAGAGCCAGAAAAAATTCACCTGCAGCACAACGAAAAGCCATTTGAATGCCAGTTCTAATGTTCATGAGCTGCTTCTCTTCCCAAGGAATGCAATTTCACCTCCTCTCTATACTTTCTGTACTTTGCCATTATCATTTGCCAAAAATGACCTCTGTGTTTTAGGAGTGGTCAAAACTCTTGATTGTTTGAGGAAACTTTTGATTTCAATAGGTATTAAAGAAAGGTAAACTTTCTAGACAGGCAAAGCTTCCAAAGTTTGAATCCAGACCTAAATTTCAGGGGTAGATAGATCGAGGTTACTGGTTTGACCCAAAATATTCAAGGGCCAGCGGCAAAACTGAGATCTAAGTAGTTTAGTAAGATTTAGGAGCAGGGGATGTTTTAATGTTGAGTTATGGCTCAGATGTGTCTCTAGTTGGAAGTATTTACTGACCCTGATTTGCATCTTGAAGACATTGTCTAATATCCATCCTTTTCAGAACAGTCCATTATGAATGTCAAGCTTCCCATTTCCTCCACTGTCCACACAAAACCTGGATTGTTGTAGCACTGTGACCCTTGGTTATCACTCCTGGAGCTGTCATCTGGGAAATTCCTGGTCTTCTTTTGTACTGCCCAGATGTATCCCAGGGAAGTCTGTCAGGCATCATATCGAGGAAAATAGCACTTTCCGAAGCCATCAAAGCCAGGATTCACCTCATCTAACTTCAGATGTTGACAATGTAGATATTGATATCTGAACTTCCTTTATGGCCATAAGAGAGGGACAGACACTTCTGATCCATTTTACAGTTGTGCATTGGGAGCAAACAAATCACTTTTTAAAATGCAGATTTCTGCCCATTGGTGATCAAGCAAGCTCAGCACAAATAGTTCAAACACAGACATAGGAAATGCAGACTCATCCAGAGCTGGTGAGATTAACCCTGCTTAAAATGAACAAATATCAAGTGAAAGAGCAAAGATAAAAGTCTTAGAAACTTGCCCCCCAAGCTTCTATTTGAGGCATAAATCCCAGGAGTAATTCAGATTAAATTTTATGTTTTGCTCATGAGGCTTTTATGCAGGCAGATTGTTTCAAAACTGCCCCTGGAAATCCCCTAGGAGAGAATGGTGAGCCAAGAAATCAGATGTCAATATTGAAGGTGGGCTCACGTAAATGAACTAGAGTTTGATGAAGTGTCAAACCAGCTCCTCTCAATATCATGTGTGTGCAGGAGCACTTGTATAACAGACACCTGATATATAGATCACACAGAAATGGGACTAGAAGCCTTTTATTTCCATGCCAGTGCAGGAGTGGAAAAGAAAACAAACCAGATCTTCCATGTTTGTCATTTTGCTACTTTTTGCCAACCACTTTCCACATCTATCAAAAAAAAGGCCAGTGCAGCTGTTACTTCTGCAGATGCATTGGTCTCTGTGGAACAAGGAAAGCTTTCACTTCAACCTAAAAATAGATTATTTTCTTCTATAACCCAGTTCACACTGGAATAATTTTGGGATGGATAGTTCACATTTTTTAATTCCTTCTCCCTTTTGTTTTGCTTATTTTTCTTTCAGTCCTTTTAAAAAAATTGTACCTCTTTCTGTAGCACCTTTCCAGCTCAACTGGAGCTACATCTGTGAAGAAAGGGCACAGATCAAGCAATGGAATTTGACACTCTGATACATGCTGCTTTTTTTTTTCCTAGTTATCATAACTCCCCTGAAATATTGCACAAATTCCTTTAATGTCTGATTTTATATATGGTCTAGATAATCTGCCAAGAACCATTTGTGTATCACCTGCTCGGTTTGGTTTCATTTTCTCGAAGTATATTGGTTTGAATTCATTGTTGAGATAACTCTGTTGAAGTCAGCAGATTTATTGCCATGATATATCTGACTTTGCATGCTTTCTATCTGGTAAGAAGTGAGACCATGACAAATGAACCTCTTACATTGTTGATATGCTTGTTGAACAATATATCTCTCTATACTCTATAGCCACTGTTGCATGCTGCACTCAGAAGGCTGCAGAGAAGGTACATTTTTTGACAGTTTCCTCTGTGGACTACTTTAACCTTGATCTATTCATTGTCTTTTTTATTAGAGTTAAGCTTCAGCTCTATAGTGCAGTACTTGATATAGATTTGGATTCGATGTTTGGAAGAAATTCTATGCTGTGAGGGTGGTGAGACCCTGGCACAGCTTGCCCAGGGAAGCTGTGGATGCTCCATTTCTGAAAGTGTTCAAAGCCAGGTTGGATGGGGCTTTGAGCAACCTGGTCTAGTGGAAGGTGTCCCTGCCTGAGGCAGGGGGGTTGAAACGAGATGCTCTTTAAGGTCCCTTCAAACCCAAACCATTCTATGATTCTCCATTTTGTAAATTTATTGACTAACTAAGCATCATACTTTTTATGGCCAAAATAGGTATGGATTCATGGCACCTTGCATGCATGATTTAAAGAGATTATCTTCAGGATTATTGTTCTCAACCTTTTACTTCAAACAATTTGTCTTCAGAAAGCTAATATCTATTCAAGTTCCTTGAGCAAATCTAGTTCTGAAATTTTCTCCAATGGGGAAGAAAAGAACCAGGGGGGGAGGAAGAAATATGCAGTTAAGTAGTTGTGTAATCAGTGTTCTTTTTTCCCCAAAGGCTTTCACTGCTCTACTCTTAATTAAGTCACACTGAGTAGTGACTGTAGCATAATTAAGATTTATTTCAATGGAATTATTCCATATTTCATTGTGACAAGAGCTTGGCTTATTGTCTTTATGCAAGTACCATGCTAAGTCTCTGATTATTTTTTCAGTAATTATAAACTTTAATAAGTTATTTTTCATTGCAACACTAGGTTTTTGAGTACCTCAAGCTCTCATTTGACGTTCTAGGAAACACTGTAAGGAAGCAAAGTTAGTCAGTAAGCGAGCAAGAGACATGTTGTAGTGTTGCCTCTTCACAAAGAAGCAGCATATACTCCAACAAGGCTCTAAATAAAAAATGATGCTCAGGTTATCTTAGAAGATTACTGTGAAGTGAAAACCAAGTGAAACCTTGTTGGGAGGGTAGTGTAATCAAATCACAGACGGCCAAAACTTTGATTTTTCTTCCAGAACTTCTTTTACAAGCAAGAAGGCATTTGAACAGGGAACGAAACTGAACACAGAAAGCAGCTTATCCATCACTTAGTATGGTTCATTTCACCATAGTCTTGCATAAACAGTGTCATAGACCAAGTGAGTCCAGGTTGTCCCACCTCAGCATGGGTCTCTCCATGTCCTGTTTTCCATGTACAGCAAGGAAGGGATTCCATCTTGGGTTTCACACGCCCTCAGGGAGGAGACTCAGAGCTGCTTCCTTGCCTGGCAGAATTGTGTGTGAATGAGAGCTGAAAGATGAACATCACACTGCAAGCACAGGTACTGCATGCTCCCCTTGTTCTCTCCCCACCTTCTCACGAGCGGCAGCACCATGAACCAACCTCACTGAGTGCCAGCATTCGTAATTTCCCTGGGAGTAACCTGGAATTTGTGATCACAGCAGTTCACAGGCTGACACAAGCTGATAGATCTCTGACCAAGAACACTTCAGAGACTTTTTTAGAGGATTTCTTTGAAAGATACCCACTTCTCGCTACAGAGCCCCACACCTCACCTCACCTGCCCAACACTGGAGAGGTGCAACTTCTGACATGAAACTCAGGTAGAAGAAAGTTTTCTGGAATCTTTTGTTTTTAATCCTCAAGGCTTTTCCCAAACTCAATCTTTTTTTTTTTTTTTTTTTCCCCTCAAATATTGCCCCATCTTTTTCTACTTCCTTCATGGCTTAAAAGCAAAGTCTCCCATGCAAACTTTGGATGCTCATCCTACCCATCATTGCCTAACCGCGAGGTTGAGGTGGGTTATTGGCTTTCAGGCCAAACACAGGGATTTGGCTTCCTAGCCCAGATAGGCAATCAAAACCCTGCTGAGAACAAGCAAATGTGAAGCAGTTCTGAACTTCATCTTTCCTAGTTCTCTTTGTTTCCTTGCTGTCATATTGAGGTGTCCACAACACTATTCTCATTTTTTCCCTGCCTTCTCATTAAAAAAACAGTTTCTCTTTCCCACTCCCTGAGGCTATCTTCCTTTTGCAGCTTCACTTATTTTGTATTTTATTCTTCCCTGTGTGCTCTCAACCTCTTCAAAATTTCCCTATTTATATTTGAAAATTATGAGAGCATAACTCTGTTGAAATAAATGGAAGATGCCTGAATGCTTTTCAAGTGCAGCCTGCGGTACAGAACTAACTAATTTATAACAGTGCCCAAATAGCTAAATACTTTCTTCAGACAGAAAACTGTCTGTAAGAAAACTTAGAAAATAATTAGGCCTAAATTTCCATTTTTTTATCTCATAAACTTCTACTTCTTATGATTCTTTTACCATAGACATTTCTCTGTTTCTCATCATGCTTTTATCATGGAAATGCCTAGTTTTTCTCTGCTTTTCTCTCTCAGCAACAAAAATAAATGGACATTTCTTCATACCCTCAAAAATAAATTATTGCCCCTGCTTGGAACTGTTTGTGCCAATTTTCTGTCCAGAGCATATTTTGCAGCCTGAATTATACATACCCCTGGAAACAGTGAAAATGCTGATATGGCAACCAGAGAAAAATGATTGGTACCTCAACAGTGTCCTGCTTAACTTCAACCCCTCTGCATTAGCTTGCTGGATACTCCAGGAAGTATTCCTAACGTGGATTGATAATGGGCCTTTCCTCATTACTGACACCACTGTGTGAGCAATATCAGCTCTATAGTCTACATCAAAGTCTACTCTGCTTACATAGTAAAATCATAAATAGATTAGCCCAGATTTTGCTGGAGATTGGACATATCCCATGCTAAGGCAGCGGGGCAGCCTCTACTCTGAAACTGCTTCTCAGTTTCCCATCTGTATGTGGGGTATTGCACAGGGTTCCTCTGTAAAGGACAAAAAGCATCACGTTTCTTTCAGCAAGCCATTTGAGGATAGGACAGGAAATATTTTAGATTTAGTCATGGCTAGAAATTTTTACATAAGAATTTGAATAAAGATGTCAATTGAATAGAGTCAAAGTCTCCATGAATAGAGAAATCCTAGTCTGAAACTTCTTGCAATTCTGGCATGATACTTCTCTCATCTTATTTCCTTTCATCAATAAGGACTGAAGTTTTTTCATACTTATCACACTGAAGATAATCCCTGACCTACAAAAACATCCTGTCTGCCAGAAGCAGACATTCTCTTGGAGGAAATCCCATTGGTTTCAACTCCATGTCAAGGGAGATTTTGCAGCATCTGGCATAGAAGTTGTGTTAGTATGGACCTATACAAACATAGACCCTCATTCCTGACAAGCAGACCCAAATACTAGATATGTAGGATTTGTGGGATGTGTGATTTTGCCTCTATAGAAAAAGAAGAGGTTGTAAAACTCAGTTCTGATTTTACCATGAGGTGGGAAAGCAAAGAGTGACCAAGGTATCAGCCTAACTGCAGTTACTGAGCCCCTGTGAGAATTTCAGAGAAGGCTTATCTAGCTATGAAAGTCTAAGCAGTGACAGTATCTTGCCCTGAACAAGAATTTGTTCTCTACTCACTACCTCAGAGTGTGTAAAACTACTCTGCTCCTGACCAGCATCCTGAAACCTGATCTAAGTCCTGGGCATGATAAAGTCAGCTGAAGCACAGAACTTAGGGTGCACATTATTAAGACAAGTGATTCCAAGTTTTGTAATGACACAGGTATTTGATTTAATGACACAGGAATTTAATCTTCATAATTATTATCTAGACATGTCCCTGGCACAGCTTTGCTCCAGAAAACCAGCTCTCTCTACCCAGCAATTCCTGGGAACAGTCTGGGTGCTGGCACAGCCCAGGGACCATTCCCACCAGACAGCTTGTTTACAGTTGCTCATCTTTCAGACCACAGGAACATTTTATAGTATGGACATTGACAGACCACATCAGCCTCCTTTGGGACTGCAGAGCAATCCTGACATTGCCTGATTCACTCGCAAAGTTATAACTTTAGACAGCAAGGCAGCCTGTATTCATGGTGGTATTTTACTTCTGAAGATCTTCATCTGGCAAAGCACTCAAGCAAATGATTTAGTTTAATCAAATTCTTCAGTCTCATGGACTGGGACATCGTTAAATTTAAGCATGTGTTTAAATACTGAACTAAATAAGAATGCACTTATCTCTGTGCTTCAAGTTAAATAGGAGCTTTGAAGAAAAAGTGGTCTTAAAAGAAAAGGTCTTTTTCCCATAACATACTAAATCCTACAATTATAGTAGCAATTTCACAATATATAGAAAAACTGTGCCAAGCACATATATTTTTCAGGGTTTCAATTTCCCTGATGTAGAACATCTCAGGGACATTTTAGTGATTTGTTACAGTCATACAACACTCAGGCAAGAACAAAGTCTTGCTGAGCACTTTTCCTGGAAAAAAATATAGCAAGATATTTGACTCAGAATGAGAATACAGCATTTTATGACATTAAAGCTCATTTCTAAAAAAAAAAAAAACACTTTTCATTTAATGTAATTCATTATTTCTTACAAGTGACATTCTGGAGAAGTGGATATGCCTCTATTATGGATAAGAGAGGAAAATTGCTTGATGAAGTTAAATCCAGCTTTGCCAATCAAAAAAATAACAATTAAAAAAACCCAGAAGTTGGTTTTGTGCCATTGTAAAATTTTCATGCCATCATCTGTTGCTTTTTAATTAAATCAAATGTGAACGGTGGCATAAATGGGGCAGAAGTGGAAATCAAACTGTACATGTCCTAGGGGTGCATCTGGTAAGGAACACAACAAGTCCCCACTCCTGCAAAACCAGATGCAGCTGCCAAGCTGTAAGCATTGTGAATAATCCCATGGGCTTCAGGACGCACATAAAGATTTGCCCATAAGTCCTTTCCAGTCTGAGGACTGGGATAAACTGATATTCTAATCTGAAAAGGAAACAGAAGTTCTTAAGCCAGATATTTCCTCAATGTACTTATAAAGGCTCAGTGGAACTGATCTTTTTCCAAGAACCACGCTTTTTAAAAAACTTTGCCTGAAAACATAAGTTCAGTAGATACACAGGCACTATAAACATACAAGAGGCTCATGGCAAACAGTGTCTTTTCATGAAACAAGCCTTCCCCTGGGATGTCTGTAGCCAGTACTGTAGGGAAGCACATGATCAGATGGAAAGGGACATGTGAGAATCAGATATTAGAGGTCTCCCCTCCTAGGCTACAGTCAAAGGAGAGAAACATGTACTACAACTCATGGAGCTCAGACAGTCACTTTAGGGTGAGGGCCCTCGCACACGTCTGGCAGCAGCGCCCAGAGCTGGTGAATAGCCTGGGATAACCAGTTCATACACTTGAGGGCACGTGTATAAAGTGGGGTCAGACTAATCCCTCTGAGGCATCTCTGTTCATTGTAACTGCAGGGAAAATGCTGAGAAGTAATTTTGGGGTGATGGGCAGTAATCGGTTTGACTGCTCACTTTGCTTTTTGGGGGGGTTCAGGTGGGTCCTGAGGGCTCCAGGAGGGCAGCTGAGTGACTGGAGCAGTACAAACAATGCAGCTGTAGGCAGCCAAGAGTCACTACAAAAAGGACTGAATCAAGCAAATTCTCTAGGGAAGATGCAGGTCATTTTTTTTTGACTGTTATTTATTTCCATTTGCACCTTATTTTAATGTAATGCTTATTACTTTTTTTTTTTCCTTAGCCAGTAATGGTCAGCTTTCTACCTCCCTTTAAGTAGCAGAATTTGCTTAACCTTTTTTTTTGTATGAATTTAGATTAGATGTTTAATTACTGGGATTTCTCAGGTGTAGGCAACTTTACTATGCTACAAATAAACACCATAAGTCAATATTGATTTTCCTCCCTTGTAAAGCTTCCTTGTTGCTGGAAACTGTTAATATTTTTCAAGATTCTACCATGACCATATTTGTACACAGCCTTTTACTGAGCTTGAAATTCTATACCAAATACTTATGTCTTTTAAAGACTGAAATCTTCAATAAAACATGTTACTCATAAATATTAGAATTTTCCCTTTCTTCAGTAGAAAGATATTGAGTATTAATCCATATTACAGGACCCTTTTTTTCAGGTGCCTGTTCCCTTACACTTAGTTTTAGAGGAAATGAACAGGTTTCTTAATGACAAAATGTGGAGCTAAGCCCTTGGGCAGCAGCAGGAACTGGCACCTCCATCCTCACGGGAGGAGCAGGGCATTTCAGGACTCGGGAAGAGTGGGTCAGAGTCAGGGAACTGGCAAACCTGAGCTGGCATATGGCCCCTCACAGACTATCTGCAGATAGACAGTTTACTGGTGCCCTGAAGCTATGCTGCATGCAAGCAAATGTTTCAGTTCTCCAGACAGAGCTGACCACATAATGGTCTCCCTAGAACATAATCCAGCTCTGTTCTTCGCCAAACACTGATGCCAACAGATCCTTTCTCACCAAGTTTTCTCTTGCTTTCTCCTTCAGACTTCTCCCTTCTCCTCACAACCCTGGTAGCTCTCAGCTCCTCTTCCCACAGTGGTAGCGTTGGGATTTCAAGATCTTCCCGTGCAAAGGCATGGGGCATAGTTTTCCCAGGTTTTCTTGGCCATCTCTGGGAAGGCCAAGGGCACCTGCCCACACTGCACCCAGCACTGCCCCATGGCTGGGAGATCTGCCCCTGCCTCTGTGCAACCACTCCTCTTGTCCTCGATAGTGCAGGTACCAGCTGGGACCAGCATGGTACCAACAGGTACCAGCATGAGCATCTCTCAGATCCCTGAGTAAATAGTGAGCTCAGAAGGACACATTAAATCATGTATTTTACGTTTTGTCCATCCAATGGAAATGGGAAACTTTGGGTTCCCAGAAGTCTCTGTTGCATCCTGAAGTCCTGGTCCGTGGACTCTGTCTAGACAGAATGTACTGGACTAAGACTCTGTCTTCACCCATGTACTTTGTTTCCTTTCAAGTGAAAACAGACAGAAAACAGAGACCAGGAAGTTCTACCTGAGTGCAAGGAAGAACTTATTTATTGTGAGGGTAACTGGAACAGATTTCCCAGAGAGGTTTTGGAATCTTCTCTTGAGATATTCAAAAACCATTTGGACATGATCCTGAGTAACATGGTCTAAGGGATCCTGATTGAGGGAAGTTTACTAGATGTCCTCCACTGGTCCTTCCCAACCTGAACCATTCTACAATTCTGCATGGAAAGAAGGGGATGGTGCAGGATCAGAAGACATGACCTTGCCAGTCAGAAATAACACCTGACCCAGGATGTAGGCCTGTCCATCTTTGTATTTTCCACAGATGCACTTATTTTCTATTTCTAGATCAATTACCATTTCCCCAGGTGAGTTTTCCAACTAGTTGCCCTAAAAGACATTGAAGAAAAGGACACTGCTAGAAAATTGCCTCTGCTGGTTTTGCTGGAAAACTCCCCTTGGTGAAAGAGAGAGGTTGTCATCTCACATGGTAAAGGAATATCTCTATTATGTCTGTGAGATGCTAAACATCTCCACTGCCAAACATGAGTAATAACAAGGGCAAAAAACACATTCTGGTAGAATAATACTGAGGGTGTTCAGCTGAATTGCAAGAAGTCGCAAAATTACTTCAGTTGAAATATTGTTTGTCATCAAAATTGCATGGTTGATGTTGCAAATCACTAATCATACAACAGCAATTTTCCAAGTTTCTGCCTAGAAATTCAGGACTACCAGATGCTGCAGCCTACACAATAGACACTCAGCTGTAGCAATGTATCTGTGCTGGTACCATGTCAAATGGCCTCCTGTCAGTACATTGCACAAGCTCTTATGGAAATCAAGCTAATTATAGCTTTCCAGAGTGGTTCCTGCATGTACAGCCAAACATCTCAGCTGATATAAGTCAGCCTGAATCACATAGCTGCCCATGAAGCACAGTTTCTTACCTGCTGGGGACTTTGTCTTCAGATTTCTATGTCTGATTAAGGCTTTTGTATCAAAACTATTTAACCAACTACTTTACTAACATTGCCATAAGACTTTCTTTCTTTTTCTTCCATTTTCTCTTTCTGTTTCATTTAAGTAATTTGGTATAAAGTATATAATCTTCTCCATTCTTCTTCTGACAGATTTATTTGAAGGGGAAAAAGAATTTTCCTTGATTGTATCATAGCTACTTACATAGCCTTACCTGGAAGACATTCACACCAGCCAAGGTGAATGAAGCAGAGAGCCACTGATGCCTCAGATGCTCTGGCTTTGCATGAAACTAGAAATCAACAACTATATAGGGGCTTTAAACTGAAAGACAAAAGTTTTGAATTAGATATTAGGAAGAAAATCTTCCTTGTGAGGGTGGTAAGGCACTGGTACCAAAGTTGGCACCAACAGCTTCAAGGTTGCCCAGAGAAGCTGTGGATGCCACATCCCTGGAGGAGTTCAAGGCCAGTCCGGATGTGGCTTTGAGCAACCTGGTCTAGTGGGAGGTGTTCCTGCCTATGGCATGGGGGTTGGGACAAAATGATCTTTGAGGTCCCTCCCATCCAAACCATTCTATGACTTTGTGATTCTGTTTCTTCTGGCCTGAGCTGGGCGCTCCCATTTCCACTTGTGTTAATTCTGTGCTAGTTTCACTTTCATGAGGAGGGGGTGCAGATTTGACCTGAAGCTATGGAGGTACCCTAGAGAATGAAAGAGCTTTTATCACTGTATTCCAAGGAATAGTTCAGAAACTTCATAGATCGATGTGAGTGAAAAAAGGTAGCCCAGCACCGAAATTAAATTCTCCTCTTCATTGCTGAGGACAGAGAAAAGTTTGACAAAGTTTTCTGTGCATGTTGCAACTGAAATTATTTCAACCAGCAAGGCCCTAAAGCTGCTGAGCTCCTAGAAAAGGCTAGTCTATATCCAGCTATAAGTGAGTTATCCCAAAGGCTTGGGAGTTTGTGGAAGTTTGGTAGTAGCCAAAACATGATAAGGGCTTCCGCAAATATGTCTGCTATTAAAATTAGAGAAACGTTCAATAAGTGTTTTGGAAACAAATGTCACTTTCAGGAGCTCTCTGGCCATGGGAAGTTTCTCTCCTTCCCATCCCAGGTTTGGTCTGGGAACTTTTAAGAATTAAGGAAAATAAATGACAAATGTGTCTTTCAGAGGCAGTTGTGATCTACTGGCTGCAGCATCTCTTGTTTGTAGCTGGTCACTATAAAGAATCAGCAATTACTGTTCTGGCAGATAAAGGCATTTAGCTGAAGATACCGGGATTTTTCTGTTTCAGCTTATATTACTACTTGTGCTGCCCTCTAGTGATAAACACAGTTGTTCCAATCTGTATTCTAGACTTCTGTAGCAGTTCATTTCTGGTCTTTGCTCAATTCACACTGAAAACTGCAGTTCTCATCCCAGAATTTTAGCCAGTTCTTGTCTAAAAATAATAATATAGCTCCAGTAAATTTTATAAATAGTTTTTTAAAAACTATGAGTAAATACAGATCAATTTAATGTGAGAAATAAAAAGTAGCATAGATCTAAATAGGAAAAAAAAAATAAATAAATTATTTTGGACCTACTAAAGTTAAACTGTCACCAGTTAATATGACTTTCAATTAAGTAATTTTTTAGATGCATATTTACATTTTAGTTTTAGTTCTGCTAAAAACACGTTCATGTTCATTACTGTTTTATGCAAATAGCTCCCTTATACTCTCAACATCGGATCCATATGGATTTTGGTGATGTGTTGATTAGATCTCTTCTGAGATGCTGGTTCTCTCCCACACATCTCAGAAGTCCATGTATAGTGTGGAAAGCGGGTGGAACATTCATGGCGGCACACAGAGAAATTATACAGTGGTTGTTAGCACCGAAGCTCATGGTATCATACAACAGCATGCATTTGTCCCTCAACTCAAAGGTTTGGCATAGGTTCTTGCAGCAAATAGAGTGTTTCAGAAATATTGCTGGTGCTGCTGCTGTAAGAACTCATCACCTGACAAGAACTGACCTGTATTTTGGCTGATTGTGGGTGTCTGTAGAAGCATCAGAGATTGGAAAAGTTTGAGCACGTTTTACTCTGCTATTTCATTCATGGCCACTTTTGAATTTCTAGCTGCAATTTACATGTCATTTGGGAATGTTGCTGTTGGGCTGGTGGATTCTTCTGCATTTCTCTTTTACAGGAATACAATCACTTAATGCTTTTTCTAGCATGTAACACAGTGATATGACTGCAGCTCATACAGACACATGTGAGTTCTAGAGTATGGGATGCAAACAAAACACTTCTGAGAAGCTAAGAGCCTGAGTGATTGGCTTGTGCAGAAATCCCTGTTGCCCTTGTTATCAGTAGTTACTTTGCTACTGCTGTTAGAAGCAAATGAACCTGTGGCTTCCACACCCACTGCAGTTTCCTGGGTTTGTACAGTGCTTGGCAGGGCAGGACAGGTCAGAACAGTATTCCTGTGCTCTGCATCTGAAGGAGGTGACACAATCTTCCCTTGACCACTGACGGTTTAGCCATCACTGATGGTTTAAAGACCATTCACTCTTCAATGAGAAGCAGCCACAGAATTTGTCAGGTGTAAGATTTGTCAAAGCTAAGCAGTTTTTCAATTACAATACAATGATCAGAGACCCACTGTGAGATGGTGTGTCTGAAAGATTGCACTATATGGATAGAACTGATTTCTTGCTTTCTATTAGGCTGGGCTAGTAATTTTACCAATCCTTTTGGTCTAGACTTCCTTACAATAGTATTGAACAAGAGCTTGGACAAGTCTGTGTAGCATCCAGGCAGAAATCTTGCTGTACAGGTTGTACTTACTGAAAGAGTTAATATCTAAAAATGTTTGCAGAGTATCCTCAGGGCTTGCTGGATTTAGGTCTGGTTTTCAGCAGACAGTCCAGGAAACAATTTTATGTTAACAGATGATGTGCCTGAAGGTAACACTGAAGAATGGGCCCAGGGATGGAAAAATACAAGACCTCACACCACACTGGAAGTTTTTTCGTCCTTTACACAATTGGACCTGCCCTCCTAATTATCTCAATCTGGGCCAGGTTAATTGGAGCCTTCCCAGCCATGATTCAGTCTCACACATTTTCTGCATCTTTGCTAATTAAGACAATTTTCACCCTTTATAGTTGCTTTAGTATTCAGAGCAGTTTGCCATGGGCTAATTATAATCATCGAGTGATGGCTTTTAAATTTCCTGTTTGTGATGACATTTTATCACATTAAATTGGAATCCCATAATGCTTCTTGAGCTATGATAGACAAGGAGGTCATCTCTGTTCTGGAATTTATTCACTGTGTGATATTGTGCTGATATTGGGCATTTTCATTCATAACCATTTCAATCTCTCCTACTCTTCAGCTGAAGACATTCAGCTGATTCCAGAGGAACACAAATACTGAGTTCAAGATCCAGGGCACAAGCCCTTTGCTTTCATCCTATAGATACTCTTTCTTCATGTGATTTGAGAGAAATCCCAGCTATGGAGTCCTGAGGGGCTGGAAGGAAGAAGCCAAGGCAACATATTTTTCTCATCAAACTCCTTACCAAATCCTTGGCATTTTAAGAGCTTTATCACTGATGTGATCTGGAAAGTCTTCAGTCTCCTTGAGGTGAAGGAGCGAGTAGGGGAGATCAGTCTCATCACTCAGTCGTTGTTTCTTGCAATCGGTGCTACATCACAGCTTACAACAGCTTTTCCTTGCTACTCTGTGAAGGTGAAGGCTCCTGCAGGTGCTCTCAGGGGCTTTCCAGCACTGATGCTTTCCAGGAATAACTCTTAAACAGTTCAAAACTTGGCAAAAACACTCTCTTTGCTGTGTGGTTTTGGGTTTGCTGCTTATCATTCCAGCAGCAAACACTTGGCCTGTGACTTAAGTTCGAAACAGCCAGAAATATCAAAATCAGGCATGACGTAGAAGAATCACCACTGAATACTGTAAACACTGTTTACTTGGACTCCTCCTGCCGTGTGCAAGGATTTACTGCATTAAAAATCTGTGCAAACCGGTGGCCTTGCAGAGAATCTTTCTACACTGAGAAGTGCTGTGATGACGAGAAGACAAGGCAGTTTGCAGGCACAGATGCAGGGCTGTGTCAGCACAGCCCTGAGCTGGAGCTCATCACTCCTGCTTTGAAACAAGGCTGTCCTGTGAGGAACATACACCAGCACAGCTGTGTTGCTTTCAAAACCAAACTAGTCCCTTTACTCAGATCCTCTACAACTAGCACTGGTATCCATAACCTGGCACAGCTTTCAAGCACAAGCATTCCCACTCTTACCCATATCTTTCAAGCACAGGCTCACATCCCACTGGTGTCTGCAGGAGAGAGGGGTGTGTTTATGAGCTTTGTTCACACAGGATTTGAGGAGTTTATTGAACTGTAAGTAGCTGGGTATTTAATTCCCTCTAAGGCAGGAAAAAAAAAAGGCGAGTTGCAAATGGGATTTGCTTTGTTCTTGGTTGAGAAAAAAAAGCTACAAAGCTAAAAATGAAATTTAGAAATGCAAAGGAGCAGCCATATCATAACCGTGTCGTTGCTTCTGCTTGGCTTCTTGGTTAGAACATTAAATGCTTCTGGGTACAGATGATAAAATTAAGGCAATAATTCAGAACAAATCAGAATTTGTTGATGTGCCATCTTTTCAGCTCATATGATGCTGGAGCCTGTTTTACCAGATCTTCAGATAGTCTTGAAAACTTCTATCTAATGTGTTTTTTTGCTGAGGAAATACTGTCAAATATAACAATTGAGTCACTATGACCATAAATTTGAAGCTTATGACTTATGACTGATCATATACATCAGACTGGTATTTATTCTGTCTTCAGATAAGGTAAATATGGCTGATATCTCTCCATCTCTGTTCTGCTGTGTTGTGCAGATCAGAGTCTCGTCTAAGTGGCTGACAAAATATAACCCCTTGAGTGTGTGTGGACCAGCTCAAATTTTACCTGATTTCTCTAGTTTTTGGCCAAAGCATAACGAGATTTTGGGAAGCCAATGCTTTCTTATGTCAGTACAAACTCATGTTACTTAAGGAATAAACATTTTGTTTGAAAGTAATGATGTCAGCTAAGCAGAAACAGTTTTGAAAAATATCCCTGAAAAATACTACTAAGCATCTACTTTTCAGGACTAGTCAATAAACTGTGCACCTGTGGCAATACAGAACTGTATTCTAGAAAGCCTCTCCAGGCTCCAGCATTTTCACAATAATTTCAGAGTCATGCAACATTTTCTTTCAAAGGTACTTGCAAATATCTCTCAACAAATGGCTGGAAGTTCGCAATCCTAATCATTTTCTCAGAGTGTATCTTAAAAGAGAGCATCTCTGAAGGAGTCCAGAGCCCTCAGAGCATTAGTAAATCTACAGTAGCAGAAGGCAAGGGAAAACTCACTCCCCTTCTACATTTATAATGTCTAACTCCAGTAAAAAAATAATTTGAAAGGAATAGATCTATTTTTAGAGCTTTAATTTATTTTTTTTTCCTTTCCCTTCTTGGCGATTATCCATATTTTGGAGATTGCAGTCATTTCTGTTGGCAGGAGAAATCAATAAAGAACTCAGATATTTCTTCAGCATCCTCCTCTTTCACCTATGAGGCATGTGAAAGACACAGGAGGAAGCAGCTTCACAGACAGTCTCCTCTTTCCCCCTGATTCAAATCAAGAAGTATCTCATGGGCATTTTTCGGATCTATGCTGCACTCTGGCTGTAGTCTTGGTTATTTTTACATCTCCACTTTCCTGGTGTTCTACAGGCTTCTTATCTGTCCTTCCTGCACAGAGGTTCCAACACCCCAAACTAGTCAAGTCGCCCTTTCCGCATAGACCCCACTCCCTCTGGATATTGTCATAGGCTTGTGATGGATGGAGATCTTTATGTTGTTTCAACTCCCCGGCTCCATATGTGAGCTGCATTTTCCATTTGACTTTCTCAGCCTTTTTTTTCCCCTTTGTTTTTCACGAGGCATGTCACAGAGTCATAGAATAGTTTGGGTTGGAAGGCACCTTGAGGATCATCCAGCTCCAAACCGCTGCCATGGGCAGGGACATCTTCCACCAGACCAGGTTGCTCAGAGGCCCATCCAATTTTGCCTTGAACACTTCCAGGGATGTGGCATCCACAAGTCCCCTGGGCAACCTCCAGTTCCTCACAGTAAAGAATTTCTTCCTAATGACAGTTCTGAAATATGGCTGGGGGTAATTAAAGCAACACCAACAGAAGATCTGATAGTATGTGCTGTAATCAGGGGTGATTGTGCTCAGCCACAACACTGTCCTTGGATTTTAAGTCAATAGAGAATAGGGTTTGACCTCTGAGAGCTCTGAATGAAACTAAATTCAAGGTTTGATATTTACAGGCAGTTCAGACAAAAGTTGCATCTGGAAAGGACTGTGCTACATCCACCAGGCAAAATAATTAGTCATTCACTGAAATCCTTTTCTCCTGCTATCAGCAATGTTTCAGCTTTTGCTGTAAATTTTTAAGATTATTATTAAGATTATAACTGTAATCATAAAAATGCAGTTACACTGGCACATATTTCCCATCCATATTCAGCCATAGAGATGACAGACACCTTTCCAAAGGAAAAGGCATCCATTTCTGCACTGTAACATTAAAACTCTTCCCCATATCAATTTGTACGTGGACGGAATACAAATAAAGGTGATCTCATTTTTTTTCTGGCAACAACTGACAGCTTGGTAATATATGAATTTTGTGTACTTCTGTATGTTATTATTCTCTCATTTTTCAAGCATTTGATTGGGCCCCTGACAGTCAAACACCGGTGGTCTTTCTTTCCTTAAAACTTGGTTGGGACATTATACAGCAAGGTCTCTAAATAGCTTTACCATATCATTTTGGCCAACCTGTTATAAATAGCTCATCTCTTTAGCATAAATTTGCACTCATGTTCTCAATCAGCCAACTTTCTATTTTTAATTCTTCTGAGGAATTCCCAGAGGGACAGTTTTTTTAAGACTGCAGAACTGCAAGGGATCTCCTGCCCATAAAATATAACAAGGAGTCCCTTGACAGCTGGTTCCTGAAAAATGTGATTAATGTGCTGACTTGCTAAAAATAGACATGGTTGAACCAAAATACAAGTTTTGATGTAACAGAAACCCCCTTGAAACACTGCCAGAAGTATAAGCAACCTCCATAAAGACTAATGACCCCATGTGGCCAATGTCTACAAAAGTCAGGAAACAAGGTAGAATTTTTAAGAGATTGCTAAAGGTGGTGCTTGGCTCCCCATTGTAGGCTCCGTGCTTAGGATTTTTTAAAAATCTACCAGAAATGTACTTTTATCATCGTAAAGGCTTTGAAAAGCCTGGCTGTACAGCAGCTTTGAGATTGCCTTGTTAGTGGAGCTCCACAGACTGAGAACAAGAAGCCCATTTTTCAGAGCTTGTACTTTCATCGCTTTTGTACCCAGAAAGGGATATCTAATCAAGCACTTAAAAATCCTTAGATGTGATTGAATATCCTGGCCATCCTCATATTAATGGGAGTACCCAAAAAATGTGAAATTGCCTAGAAATAAAACTAGAAATAGAACCTTGAAATAGACCAAATAAGTTTCACTGCTTTTGAAAAGTGTATTGCGGAAAGAAATGGGAAGCAAAGCCAGTTAAAAATCTATTAATCTTTTTAAAAGTCATTCATTTTTAATAATGTAAGGTATAGGTTCCACTATTGATTCAGGTAGAGTCAACTTAAAGAAGCATTTTTAAATCCTGGCAGAATCCCTCTGATGTCTCAACCCTCTACCTTCAATAACACAAAGGAAAAGCTCAGTGCTGTTCCCTAGATCCAGACAGAGACTCTGTGAAATAAGTCACATTATATAGAGCTGACCCACTTTGCATGATCAGCTCCTCAAAAACAATGTCTGTATTCTGCAAGATAAATCCAAGCAAAAATTGAATCCTGTTTAATCACAGTTTAAGTGCTAAAATTGAAAATACTTTGGGAAATGTGCCAGACAGTTCTGCGGAAATTGCGTGTAAGTGGAGGAGAGCCAAGGGATGTACACAGTTGACAAGGAAGCAGAGAAGCTCTACAAACAACGTTTTTTTATTGTTTAGGCAGCACATTGCCTTTCCCCCCTCTGTTCAGCAGGTGGTCTGAACTGCCCTGGCATGTTTCAGGTGGTAGAGTTGTTTCAGAGATCTCACTGATGATTTGAGAGCACTCATCTTGAGCCATAATCTTTGGATTACAACTTAAAATGACAGAGTTGCTTATCTGAGAAAGGAATCGTATCCATACTGTCATTTAGGTCATTATGAAGTGGAGACAGCCTGGACCCGGGGATTTTGTTTCAATCACTGCAGCATTTGGGATTTGGTGTAAAACTGTGCCCTAATATGATTTGTGCTTCTGTTTTGAAGTCTGGGAACAACTATACCTGAATGCTTGTTGTCAGAAACTGAAAACCATGTAAATAAGAGCAGAACAAAGATTGTCAAGTCACTGAGCACCTTTTAGCTGAATAAGCCAGGAAATAGAATGATTTTAGCCTGTGACCTCAATCTTGACAAAGTTTAAGTAGAGCAAAGCAGAATAGGATCTTACTTTTTAGTTAGATAAAGCAGGCAGAAGAGACAAACTATTTCTACACCAAAGGCCTCTACCAAGAATATATTGTTATGGACATCTTAATTTGTAATTAGCTTTATAAGCAAAAATCTTTAAAAAATTAGGGAACTGTGCAGACCACAGGTAAACTTAACACCACAATAAATGCATCCACAAGGCTGTCAGGAATGGGAGAAAGAAAACTTGTGATGTGGTGTATCGCTCTTGGATTATTATGTCCAAATACCATTAATTTCTCTACGATCAATAGGAACAAAAGAATTCAAAATGTCTCGAGTGCGTGAGGAATCAGATCTGAGGTTTTAAATAAGGGCCTATCAGAAATTTCTTTTTATGTCATCTTAGTAGCTGACAGACTGACACTCCTAGAAACATAATTCCTTGATGTAGCCAGAGCAGTGATAAAGTGTGAAATGCAAGATAACACAGTGAAAAGTGTATTGAGGAGGTGAAGGGAGATACAGTAGATAGCAATAGAATAAGAGGAAATTATTAGACTGTTGATCTGCATGAGCAGCTTCTTGAAGGAGTTGTAAGGAGCTGTGCTAAGTACACTGAATTATTTCGTCCTGTCATGGATTATGTCTCTGTGAAAGATATTCATGTGCTCCTCAGTGTGCACATCTCTCTTTTTTAGCACATTGCCCATGGTGTCACCTTTGTGTGTAAGCTTTTGCATGGCTGTAGGTAAGTGAATACTCTGCTTAACTCTAAAACAAGGCTGTCATGGACAAAGCAGGTTTGCTTTGGTGCCCTTTCTGGGTAGAAGGATACAATTATTTGTCTGCTGGCAGTGTGGATACCTGTTGTCCTGAGATCTTGTGTGTGTGTTTGCAAGTGGCCTAGGACAATCTTTGCTTGAAGAGGTGCTAAGAGTTAGGTTTTTCACATATGATAAGTTTACCTTCATGGCCCCCCCCCAACCCAAGCCTTTCTATGATCACATTGCACTCAGCAACATATCCTAGCAAGTAAATTTGAAACAAATGTCAAACAATAGAACACCCACAGGTGGCAAGACTCCTTGGTTGAACAGGTTCTCCAGGCAGCAGTGGAGTTTCTGCTTCCCTTGAGGCTGTTAATCATGAGCAGAGCTGGTTAAGATTCCCCAATCACATACAGTAAACTGACTCCTCAACATCAGCTCAATGTTAAACCCCATTTGCTGATATTTTTTAGTATCTTGAAAAGTTTTTGTGCAAAGGTCTATTTCTCCACCATGTATTGGTCTGGCTCTACAGACAAATGGCACATCTTAATGGGGAGCCAGGGTGGGGGTCTATAAGTCATCCTTAAGGGGGTCATGGAAGCATTGAATGCTAGGGGAATTCTGTTGGCATTGAGGGAGAGGTAGCCCAGCTTTGAGCCAGTCAGGATACTGAAACCACAAGGCCTAAGAGGAGGCAACGTACCATGACAGGGAAATATAGTTTAATATCCCAAGGACAAGAACTGAAAGAATTTGAGTAAGTTCAACAAACTGAAACATGGTATTTTCGGGCGAAAAATATTAAAATGCTTCATCCCACACCAAAATGAATAATTTATAAATCCATCTATTTCAGGATTTAAGAATATAATTAATAATAGTAATTACTAAATAGTCAGAACCAATGGTAAAATCCAGCTTTTAAAGCCATTTGTAAGAAAATCCGGTGCTAATAAAGCATCATTTTCCAAGGACAAGAAAGGAGTTTGTGCTGAACCATTAGCTGTGCTGCAGAGCTCACAGGGCTCTGCTGTCCAGGATCTCTTGAAACAAAAGAACCCAAAGATTGCACCAAGGCAGCTACGGGTCTGGAGAGGGGAGGTGGAGAAAGACACACAGATTTAGACAGAGGAAATAATGAAGTGCTGGTAATAGCTGCCTATGAAATTTCCCACACCATCCTATGTACGTGATATCGCTCCACTGGCGGTAAAATTTAACAGATTTGTAATAGATTTATTGTGCCAAACACCAGGCAGAGATTCATCCCTCACACCTCCCTCTTACTTTTGTAATTGCCTTAGGTTTTCTCCTGTGGCAGGTGGAATCAGACTATGCTCAACAACAACAGCAACAAAATATAGCAAAAATAAAGGAGCAAGATGCTGTTTCTTCTCTGCTGGAAGGCCTGGGCAAGGAATGCCATGTGTTTTCCCATCTGTGCAGAAGTTTTGCTGATTGCTCTAGATCAAAATTTAAGAGAGGAGGGACACCAGGGATTTTACTTCAGAAAAAAATGTACAGCACTAGCAAGAAAAGTTTCAGTGAAATTTTGCATCCCTATCCTTGTTTTCCACTGCAGGGATAAATAATAGATGAATAACCTCATGTTTTATTGCCAAATGTAAATAAATGATTAATTTATTTTATGGGTGTATATATATATTTAAAAAGCTGTTTGTAATCAAATGATAAATTTTACTAGCTCATGACCCAGAGTTTAGTTCATGCTCTGTGAGGATGAAAATTTACTGTATGAATCAGCAAAGAGTTCTGTTTTCTCAGCACATGCATAGGCTGATGTCTTGTGCACCATTCAAACAGAAAACTCCTCATTTTCTGTTTCTGTGCTCCACCATTTCCTGTTAATAGTTACCACGGAGCATTAAACTGTCCAGCAATTTAGTAAAATCCTTTAGAATGCTGTTGTAGGGGCAGCATGTCTAGTGTTGGCCTGACAGCTGTTTGTGAGGCTCTTTGCACACTTTCATGCCGTGACTATATGAACATCAAACATTTTGAGTCCTGCAGAAGCTCATGAGAGGATTAGTTACATGATAGCTTTTAAGACGTGAGTCCTTTTGGGCAGAGGCTTCCACTTTGCCCCTTCTGCATTTCACTTGGTTGCACTGAGGTTTCCTCCACAGCCTCCTGGAACTGTTGGAAATGCTCCCTTTGACTGCAGCAGGGTTTTGCATCAGCTGTGCAGAGGGACAAGAGTGGGCTATTTCCAAAATAATTGGCATGACTTAACTGAAATATAAGTGACTTCAGCCTTTTATACAGAGGTAGATAGATTGAACAGTAATACAAGGACAAATGCTAGAACAATCCCCCAGGTAATATCACTTCCATCAATCTTATATTTTGAGTCCAAATTTTTCCCAAGATCCATTCAGTTATTAATGGTGTTTTCAGGACCAAGAGGAGATAATGCCATGCTTTTTGAGCGGTTTTATTTTGACCTTTTCTTCTTGTTTTTAAATTTCAGGACATAAAATAGGAAGGGAGACAGTTTGCATTTATTACATGAAGGTACCTTCTGAACTCAAAACTCAGTTTCACCTTTGAAATTGAGCTCCAGCTCAGTTAAGTCCAAACTTCAGTCTCATTAACAACAAAAGAATCAATATGTAAGATTTGTTTTACACTTCTAAAGTATACAGTACTTCTAGTTATGAAATATTCAACATTTTGAAACACGTGGAAGAGCTTGAAATGTATCTATGTGTTCAGCCAACCCACCTGCACACCATAACGTTGATTCTTTGAATGATGATTAACTGACACAAAAAAAGAGATAACTCAATTTCATTATATTATCTTGACAAAATCTCCCATCCAGCTGTGTTTTCTTAGCTAAGACAAATCCATCCTCCAGCAAATCATGTGATTAGGAACCCCTGGGCAACTTCAAGGTAGCAGTTTCCTGAAAAGTATTTAAATCAGGCTTCTTAGTATGTTTGAGCTAAACAACCTCACTGGCTTCTGCAGTTAAACTTTGTCTGAACTCGATCAGTGTCAACAAGTAAGTGATGACTGCTTTTGAAACTTTGAGCCCAAGGATACAAGTATGAAACAAGCCTCCAATACGAGAGCCTGAGATTTTCCTGACCAAAATAAGGACATTTCTAGGGTCCATGTGTGGCCAAAAGACAGAAGCAGGCACTTCCTGGGCACAACCTATTGTGTCATAACAAAAGTGGAAGAAAACAGGAGAAATGGATTGTGCCCTAAAAGTACCTACTTCTTTCTGCTGATGGGTAAGGAAGCTTGGGAGCTCTAGTCGATGCATAGATGGACCATCAGATGCTCTAGTTCATGCATAGATGACATTGCAGAGGTAAGGTGAGGTGAGTGTGATTCTGAAGGGATTTCTTTTAGAGCACATCTCCTCTGAGGATGACGGCCAAAAGATAGAACAATGGGTGCAGCCAAATATCTAGCAAACTTATTCCCAGGGAAGAACAGGAAAACTACAAGGATCAGGTAGGGCACATCCTGACACCTGCCTGAAGCCTAGAAACAAAAGGAATATTTTTATGAGCACCAGGGGGCTTCAGAACAAGCTGAGAGAACAATCTGAGAATGTTTTGACAAATGCACCTACAGGGGAATTAGCAATAAATTGTCTACCAAGAAGAGGTGCATTATTGCTATTTCATTGCTGATCCCTATGGAGGGACAACAATTAACTATTTTCAGTATGGCTTCCATTACAACCCAAACTTAAAGCTGTATGTTTATTAACTTGGCGGGGAGTGGGGCGAAATCACAGGAAATTATCTAGACAGCATCTAAAAGTCAGTAATTTAACAGTGACTATTTTAGACAGTGCAATATACTTGCTCAGTGTAGTAATAAATTAAGTGCAGTTTGCCAGGTAATTTATCCAGCCCTCTTTTCATCATTTCAGCTTCAAAATGCTTTAAATAAACTGTGACATTGTGTAAATGACTGTGTATTTATTTAACTGTTTCTCCTAGACACTAATCATGCAAGCGAGATACTACCGGGTATTAAATGGACTATGCAAAATAGATACAAAATCCCAGACTTTAGGCTCTGTTCTATTAATTAGATATGAGTGATAAACGGTTCATAATTAAATGAGGAACATAAGGCGATGTAGATACTGTATATTCATTTTTCATGTGAGATTTCATTTCACTGCTTGTACACTTCTTTCTAGGGAAGCAGCTGCTTTGTAAACAAACTTCGGGCTTTTTTAAGTACCCCCGCATGTCTGTGCATGGTTGAGTGAAGTAGTGATCACGTCATTTAATGCAGTTCTATAAAACTGTCCAGGTTACAGTGTTGCACCTTTAGTCAAAGTCCTTTTGTGCCAGTCCCATGTGAATGGAGTGTTCAGCTGGAGCATCCTGATCCATAGGCATGCCCACACTTTATAGGCAGCACAACACACCAGCACAATGTTAGCAGCTCTCCAGTGCAAAATCTGTATGTAAAACTGCAAGCTTTACTGTGTAATCAATTTAATCTTTCCATGCTAATTGATGCTCGGATTTTTCTTTTTAAAAGGACAAATCATCAAATTTGCCACGTGCTCCCCTGCAGGTTGTTGTTTTGCTGAATTTAGAACATTAAAATTCCATGTATGTGTTTAGATCCAAGCCTGCTCATTTTCCACTCTTGCCAGTCAGAGTCACAGAAAATGATTAATAAATCATCAAATATTAATATCATCCCTTCAAGTCATAAAAGGCTGCAATATACATTTATGATTTTTAAACAAAAATTGATGACTATAGGGTTTTTTGTAATAGGTAACATAGTGGGAGGGGGGAGAGATAATCTGATGAATGCTGTTATTTATTTTAACTTTTATATTAGGTTCATGAAAAAAATATTCTCTCTATAACCTACTGAGATTTATCAGCCTGTGAAATTTTATAATAAAGAAAAGACCGATTTTCTAATTAAAGATTTGTCAAATAAAGAAAATAAGTGTGCACGTATTTTCTGTCTTTGGGGGACAGTCATGTCAAATAAAGTGTTTTGCTGCATTTGTGAAGAGCCATGACAACACATTTCCTTGTTGTGTGCCCCTCCATTCCCACTGCCCTGGACTGAAAGCATGTGGATAAAACACACAAGAGGGCCATCTTTCTGAATGATTAACCTGGCATTAATTTCAAATTCAGCCCACCCATTTTTTGATGCATGTGCCTGATGTCCTGAAAGCAGCAGAGCTGTGCCAGGGGATTGTGCCACTGTTACACTGATGTGTGGCAGATTATCCCATCCTTACCTCTCCACCGACTACCCAGAGAAACCAAAGACACGAGGTTTGTGCTTCAGTTTTTGCTCCACAAGAGATGAGATGAATCCAAGCTCTGGATTTCCATGAGGGAGGTGAAATTCCTTGACAAGTCCTGCCAAAACCACCACATGCCAGCACTTTTTTATATGGGATGGACTTCTCAGCACCATCAAGAAGGACTGAATGCCCACCAGGGATGAAAAAAAATGTCTGGAAGACAAGATTCAAAACCCCTAACAATGCAAGGGGTTTTACGTTCTTATTTACTAGAATTCTCTTGCCATTCTTGTTATCCTTGCAATCACTCTCTCCCTCTTTGAAGGTCACTATGGTCCACATAGTACTGCTGAGAGCAGGAATTCCACAGACCATAAATCATCTGAAAAAAAATACCCTATTCCAGGGTGTAAATTTTTCCACTACTTATTTCTTGTTGGCCTTTTGCTGTGGATTTCTCTTTTGCTACCCCTAAATCAGTCATTGCTCTGCATACTCGTATCATGTCTCCTCTTGTAAGCATATTTAGTGCTGTAGCAAAAATAACCCATGACAGAATCTCAGCCTTTCAGTGGGATCACATTAATTAAGAAAACCCTCAAATTTCTGTTCCTTTCTTTTCTTTCATGGAAAATTCTCATGCCACTCCTTTGGCTCCTGAGACAGAAATGTATTTTTCAGAAGTACCTGTTTATTTTAGAAGCTTTGGGCACACTGGTATTTTTGGCCTTTCAGAGGAAGTTTAATCCATTTTCTGGGGTTTTTTTCACTTTTGCTTCCTCTCTGCTCTTGTTTGCGTCATCTTTGAAACACTCAGGATCAGCCTCATGCAAAAGGCATCTCTTTGCAGACACAAATAGTCATTAAGCCCATTTTGGAATACCTACAGTCTCTCATCTCTGGAAAAGCAGCACTAAGCAGAGGTCAAAAGATATTGCCTGGACCAAAGTTTATAACAGTGGCAATGTTGAAAATCAGTTTCCTGACACCCTTTCCACATTAATACCTACAAGGTAATTACAGCAGCTCTAAAATATTTAGGCCATTTTTATACTATTTAAGCTTTGGTACTTCCTATTTTGCCTGTTTCATGTTCTCGCCTTTGTTTTCACCTCAAACAGTTTTGCAAAGAGACTATCAATTTTCTTTGAACATTTGTGAATAAAGGTGAGAATTTTTACTGGGATATCAATAGCAACTGTAGCTGAAAACTTCTGTCTGTGGGGAACAGAAGTTCTCAAAGGCTGGGGTGCATTCTCTTCTCAGGAAGCTGTGCCATGACTGATTTGAAGTTAATCTCTCATGTAGCTCCATACATGTAAACACCCAGGCAAGAGTGTGCACGTGGAGATGATTTCCCCATGGAAAATTCAGTGTGGTGAATTCCCTGAGTTCATCCCTAAGTCAAGTGAACTGGTTCCCATCCCGTCTATTTAAGAGCGGAGAACAGCACCCAAAGAGGGCCATATTTGAACCATTTGAAGTTTTATAAGTCAGTGTCACTTTGCGTCATGGTAAGCGAGGAAGGATTTTGAAGTGGTTACAATCCTGCATCTGTTATTTGCATGGGTCAGGAGGCCAAGGGGCTAAGCAGGGAAACACAGCCCAGACTCCCCTTCCAGCTGAGACACTTTTTGAAATGCACACTCTTCAAAAATGGGATCCTCTTCTCATACAGTGCTCTGCATTCTGCATTTACCAGTGTCAGTATTAGTAAATTGATGCAGAGGGAAAAATTTATACAGAGCATTTGTTTTCAGCACACCAAATCGCACTGTCTTCAGTAATAAGGATGGTGGAAATGAAAAACTGGTTCGATGAGATTGCTCAGCATAGCTTTCTGTGATGACTAAATTCTCTGGGATCTCCAAAGGACCTTAAAATCCGCATTTTTCTGCTATACATTATGTATAAATATGAATTTCTAATCAAGATATGCACTCTCCTCCTGGTATATAAAGAACAGTCCTGAGTTAGTAAGAAATAGCTTTCAGCTCTCTTAAAAATTGAGATTCTTCTCTAGTGGGTCTTTAAATCTTTGTTTCAGGAATTGATCATCCTGTTTTGACGTCAATGGCCCATACTGAGGTTATTGAGTACAGCAATTTTACAGCCAGCTCCTCTGTTTTCCTTCATGTTTTACAATTAGCCAAAGTTTTAGCAGAAATATCAGCTGGGAAGAAAGCCTCTTGTCATTTCAGATTCATCAGTTGCAGGAGTCACCAAGAAAGGTCAAAAACAAAAGCAAACATATGTCTTCATATTTACATTTAAAACAGGCAGCCCAAACTGCAGAGAGCTCTTTGCCTTTGTTAAGCACAAACAAAACATTCTCAAGTAGTGAAGTGTGAAGGTGACTGGTAAATCAGTGTACAATATTTTATGCTAAGTGTTTACAAAGAGAAGAATTTAGGGCAGAAACACCACTTGTCCCCTGAGAGTATCCTTACCCATGATTCCACCTCGAAAATGTCTCCACATCAAGAAGGAATCTATCTTATCACCTTCGCTCCTTTGTTCCTATTGTTTATCTAGGTGCCAATTTTTCCTTTTATTCCATATTATTTTATCTCCAAAGACTAATAGTCTTTCTAGATTGTTGCTTTTTTTATTCACTTGCATTATATTTTCCTTGTGCCCCAACATATAAAGCTGCACAAGTGATAAATCAGAGCAAATTTTACCTATTTACCTATGGGGGTTATATTTTTCTTATTTTTGTCCCTATTGGTTCATATATATCATCTCCCAGCTAAATTTCACAAGTTTTCTGTTCACAGGAAAAAGCCGTACATGCTTTTTATAACCTGAGATCAAACTTGCTGACATTCTGCAGTGACCCAAACTCTGACTGAAAAATGTTTAAATATTTCCCAATTTTTAACTCTGTAGTAGCCCATTGCCTGACCCACTTGTATCATGAGAGTTACGTGGCTGCACACATAACCGTGGGCTATAAAAGATGGGCTAAGGCTTCTAGACACATTGAAGGATAAAAATTGGTACGTTTGGCCCAAATTTTGTCTTGTAGTGTCCAATTACAAACCTCCCCTCCCAGTACAACCAGGACATTGCCAAACTGGAGGGATTCCAGCTAAAGGTCACTGAGATGGTCAGGGGCTGGAGAACCACATGACATAGACAGACAGGCTGAGGAAATGGGGTTTATTCAAACTATTAAAAAGAAAGCCACGTGGCAGGTCTCATGGAGACTTACACAGTATAATTTGGGTTAGGGAATACCAATAAAGCCAGAGTTGTATCCAGATGAGCAAAATGAGAGGACAAGTGACAAGGGGCACAAAACACTACAGGGGAAATGTTTATGAGACACAAGTTAAAAATTATTTCACTGTAAGGGGAGTCAAATATCCAAACAGTTTGCTCAGAAGACTCGTGGAATTGCCACCTTTGGAGATACTCAAACTGAGCTGAACGTGGAAGTGCCCTCTGAAACCCAAGTAATCTTGAAGATAACCCTATTTGAGAGTGGGTTTGGATTACCTGATCTCCAGAGATCACCTTCCTCTTCCAAGCTAAATTAGTCCACAATCTATGTAGATTTTACGTTTTAAAACCTTTTTTCATTCTGTAGAGCTGTTCAGATTGTGCCAGTTGACTTCTGCAGCAGAGAATGGATGCAACACTATTTAATTCTAGCACAGATGGAGCTTTCCTGCTCAAAAATTAGGCATTGTGTGCCAGAAATCTGTTATTTTCCTTCCATGTCTTCTGTGATTATTCACAATGCCTATATGTGGCATTGCATACATATATAAAATATATATATGCATCAATGCCTTTGTGTGGGACAAGAAGCAATTTTTACATTATTAGGCAAAGCTTTTTCTATTTTTATTTTCCATAGAAAAATTTTAGTTGCTATTAAAGAAAAAAGAAAAAAGCACAAAGGCTTTCATAAGTGTTGTTTCTATTTTAGAAAAAAAAAAGAAATAGAATTAAAAAAAAACAGGATTAAATGTACGGGGCCAACAGTTCATTTAGAAAAAGCCATGGAAACTCTACCACATTTCTGAGGTTTCAGTTTTAATTACATCAAGGTCAGCCAATTGATATCAACAAGCATTTAAACACATAAATATATATCAACAAATATATAAATATATTCAACAAATTATAATAAATATAGAATTTAATTCCTACTGATGCAGTACACACAGCGCCTTTCAGGACTAGAGTGTTCTGAGGTCTCTTGCAGATAATCCATCGTCATGCAGGTAAGGAAACCAAGACTCAAAAGCCTCTTCCAGAGAAGTCATAATCAACAGAAGGGACAATCTAATAAAGCGTCAGTGTGTGTGAATGTACAGCCTATATCAGCTGTTTAGTCATTCTCAACAGAGTCAGCTTTGCAGATGGCCGTGGTGAGGTTCTGCTCCTGTGTTCCTCTGCTTCCCTCTTTGCTCCTGTTGAGATCAGTGTTCGATCCTCATTTTTTTCCTGAGGGTGGAACTCGATCTATCACCTGTGCAGCACCTTCAGCGCATGAAGGACCAGTGAACTCTTTCGTGTGTATATGAAAAGAAACACATCCAGGTGACCATTCTAGATCTTTTCCTTCCTAATTAAGACTCGAATCACCGAAGTGGTTAATATATACAGTAACCTTTGTACTGTGCCTTTACCCCCAAGGAGCAACGGCTGTGATTCATAAGGTTCATTATGCGCTACGTTTGGCACATTGTCAACAGTTCTACCTTTTAGAGAGCCAGGATAAAGGGTAATGGAATGGAAAATTTCCTTTTATCCCACTGCTGGGTCAGTCTGGGTGTATCCCATATATTAGCTTGCAACAAAAGGGCAGAGTGTGTGTCTTAAAGTCACATGCCCTCTGGGAATTTCTAAAGGGAATTTCTACTACCAACACAAAGGAAAAGGAAACAAAGTGATGTTCAGTGACTTGAAAGAATTAGTTCTGTTATTTTCTTTCCTTTTTCTTTTTCAGTTGGCCTTGCCAGGTTCTTACTAAAAGCGTAATTCAGTCAGAGGCTGTCTTCCTTTCTAATGCTAATTATGTCGGTTAAAAAGTACCTATTTTCTGGAATTTCAGGTTACAGATGAAAACCATTCACCTTCTTCTGACAATGCAATGAGTGCCTGGCACCAGAAATTGGGCTCATTTCAGAAGATTTTACTAATTGTCTTTCGAAACTCCATCAAAACTAGAGTTGGGGGTTTTTTCAGCCTTACATTATCATTCTATTCGAGCCAGCATTGCCATATTCCAGTTAATATCTACTTTTATTTCAGACCTGAAAAATCTCTTTCCCCAAAATTACCTGCCTATCCTTGTGCAAAGCAGTTCAACTGCTGTGCCAGCTACAACATCACACAGTTATAGCATAGAATTATCTCACTTACTGTACTTCTCAATCATTATTGGGTAAAGTGTTCATATTCAAACTGCCTGCTAGAAGTCATCTTGAATACTACCAAATACAAATTCAAGAAGTCAACAAATAATTCCTGTTCTTCATGTCTTACACACCCAAGGTTTTCTCCAAGCTAAATGGAAGGTCTTAAGTTAGGGAGGTTTGTCCTTTGTGATCAGTTGTTGCTTTCCAGGATTCAGCTTTAGACAGAAAGCTTAGATCCTTTGTGAGAATGGGAGTTACTGAAAATAAGTATTTACAGCAGTTTGACATTCTAGACAAACTGCACAATTTTCCACTGCTTCATGATTAAAACTGGAGCTGAAAGCTGTATGGATACATTGGTTGGTGGATTGTCACATCAACAGATTAATTTCAAAAACTGTGCACAAAAGAAGTGGTGATGAACAATGGTGATTTATTAAGCTCAGTGGCAGAAAACAATTGGGGGAACAAAAAAACCCTCAATATTTTGAACAGTGTCTATCCATCAACAGTTTTGTTTCAGGAACCAGGTATTACACATCAGGAAAAATGGGATCCAAGATCTCGCCCTTGGTTATTTTCCTTTTAATTTGTTGCATTTCCTACAGGCAAAAGCAGCATCACATTCACTCTTTGAAAAATGCTATTCCCTTGTCTTCTCTTAAGCTCTGTGGTAAATTCTCTGCCTCCCTGTCTCTCTAAAATAATGTGCATGGCCTCAGGAATGTCTTTATCTCATTCCTGCTGCGTGCTAGGTTATATTCCGTTCAACTGACCTGATCCGTATGCATTTGTATTTTCTAGCTAATTACATTTCTCTATTTGTATCACTAGTTTTATTGTTGCTGTTTCTAGGAGGCTTTTCCTGACTGATTTCCAGGGGGTTTTAAAAATTTTTTCTGAGATGCTCAGTTACAGGCAGCAAACCTCTTCTGCTCCTAATCATAATCCCCAGTTTCCGAAACCTTTGGGCTTTGTCATTAGTTCCAGAAAAAAAGAAAAAAAAAACACCACATTTAAAAGCCATTATTTCCCTTCTTGATGCCCTATAGCAAAACCATATAAAAATTCCCACACACAAGGCATTTGAAGGTTACCCCTGGAATTTTAAAAGCTGAATATAAAGCACAGGGGACTTGATACCACAAAGAATCTCATTCCCCCAGGTGTAATAACCTGTCAACAGACTTTTGGGCAGCAGCAGGCTGTACCCAGGCAGTGCTCTGTCACCTTCCCAGATCACAGCAGAGCCATATTCTCACTTGGTCATACCACTTGCAGAAAAAAACACAGGGTTTTTCTTTGCCAGAGGCCATGCAAGAAAAATTCGATGAACCAAACAGACTGTTTGATTTGCCCTTCTATTCTTCTGGCACCACTAATTGATCAAAATAAAATAAGAAAGACTGAGTGGCTTAAAAAGACTGAGCTCATAATGAGAAACTGTTTTGGGGTAAAATTCATGTCCGAAATTCATCTCACTCTGTGTAAACTGCAGTCAGTTTACACAAGTTGTTGCCCTCCAAGAGACAGTCAGCTGTCTGCATCTATCCATCAACATCCCATCTGCAGAAGTTTGTGAGGTTAAGGGGAGGACCACAGTCAGGACTTTGGCCTGAGTCACCACCATTGCGCTTCACCACTTTACTTCTGTATAATAGACCCAAATTTCCAGATATGTAGCCATTAAACTGAATTTTCATAGAATATTGAATTGGAACACCGATAAGGATCATCAAGCCCAGCTCCTTGCTCCCTTGCAAGACCACCTAAAACTAAACTCTTTTCCTTAAAGGCACAAAGGTGTGAATTACAGACATCAAGGAATGGAGAGTCTACCCCTTCCCTCCATCATGTTTCAACTCTTAATCAAGAGAAGTACTCAAAACAGATTATCCTAGCTTTTATTATTTATTTCATTTATTATTTATGTTTGCTATTTGTATACTGCAAATGCAGTCTCCTCTGAAACATCTGCAAGACTCAGTAACAGGACACAGACTTTGTTCCAGGATGGAGGAAAAATGCTCACACTCAGCTGCTCCTGGAAAAAACTGCTTGTTGCCACCCTGTATTAAAATAAGGAGCTGCCACTGCTTAACCTGCTGGTGTGTCTTGGTGTCTCCCCACACCAGAAAAGGAGACAAGTCAGAGTGGCTGATGAAGGTTGGCTGTGTCCAGGACATGTGCCCACAGTCTCCTCTGTCAGTGTGGATCCAGCTCTGGAAGGAGCTGATACACAGCCCCAAAAGCATTGGAGATTTTTCCCAGCTTTGTAAGTATTGCAGTAAAACCTCCCAAAGCAGAAATGTCACATTCAGGCAGACCTTGGAAACATCTACTGGGAACTGGTGTCACTTCATTTGAATTTTACCCCAAATTTCTAGAAAAAGTAGGGCAACATCCTAAAGGGGCTAATGTTAGTAACTTCACGCATACTAAATGTAGCTATTTCAACTCAGCTTTTGATCTCATTTAGTTGGCATTACCTCTAACGTCAATATTTGAATGAACACAGTCTTCACTGTGGTATTCCTCAAAGTTTATTTATGCTTCCTTTGCTACTGGCATACACCTGGTCCCTGTTAGCAGCAGAGGAGTAAACAAATAAATTTGTGATTAGCAAAGGGATTTTTCTCTGGACAATAACTTTCCAATCTTTAGTCCTTTCATAGGCTTGAGACTCTAGATTTTTCCCTTCCAGAAACACTGCCAAGGAAGCCTGTTACTAACAGAGATCTGTCAGAGGTGTCACACTATTCCTAACTTCTGCTGAACTTGACCTCATTGAAGCACCAGGCTTGTTTGGTATATGGAAAGAGAAGAAAACCCTGTCCTTCCTTAGCTGCCCCACAACTTCCTTTTCATCCAGTTGTCATCCTTTAATAAGCAAAGGAACTTCACATGGAGGTAAACAAACATAATAAACTGATCTCTTTAAAGATGAACCACCCTTCCTATTTATTTTTTCTTTTTGGAAGCCTTCAAGACTAAAATCCAAATAAACAGCTCTTCATAAGATATCTACTGTCACTTTTCATTTGTCTGAATCATTTTTTCCCATTGGTATATCTTTCAGCTTTTACCCAAGCCAGAAAAATTCTACTTACTGACATAAACAGGCTTGCAATATTTAAGTAAAGCACATAAGCTATTTAGAAAAACCAGGCTGACAGCAACATTTCAAAAATGAGACTATAATGCAATAAAAACATTATCCTGGCTTGTGTCTGATCAGAGAATAAGAAAATGATTGAAATATTGCGAAAAATGAGGACCGGGAGAATTTTCCAGAGACGGGGAAAATGAAAGTGGAGCTGGAGAAGAACAAAGCAAAACCTTCTGAAAAGGTCATGTTCAACTGTAAGGATTTATGGCTTCTCTTCTTATCTCAATGAAAGCACTCCCCACACCAAACCTGAATGATTCCTCAGCTGTCCACTAAACCCTTTTTCTTCAAAAGGTTTAACTCCAGTTACATGCCCACTGTATCTCCATAGAATGGTGTATCCATGTTTCAAACGACAGAGCTTAATGCATCCCAGAATGTGTCCCTGCCACTGATGTTAGCAGCAATAAATGTGGCAGACTGAGGATATATTCCCAGAAGGGCTGTGACAGTGCTTAGTGTAGGTCTCTATATGCCTGTGTGGAAACGAATCTGTTATTTGATGACGCCTGTTTCTACTCAGCCATTCAGGTGAAAAAACCTTTCCCTTGCTGTCATTCTTTGGTGACACACAGCTTTTCTGTAAACAGCACTGCAAGGCTGATTTGTTCCTTCAGTTCCTTCAAATCCTGAAGCAAAAGCTCTTGGAAGCCACAGGCTCTGGAAGCAAAAGTGTGAAAAGTTTACAATACTCAACATGACTTTTACTCTGCTATGCCATGCCTTGGTGCCATATAACCCTTTCTGGTATTAATTCCAGCATCATCCCTGGAGGGTTGTTTGTCTCAACCCAATCTCTTTATACAGATGGAAGAGAAATGAGTTTTAGGAAACTGCATAGTTACCTAACAGCATAGCCAATGGACTATGGCCCAATCTAGCAACATAAGCAAGTCAAATTGACACTGTAACTGAGAGGAATCTTTGGAATAAAGGTAGTTCTCTGATGAGATGGAGACAATGGCAGCCAACAAAAAAAAATGGAGGTGATGGAGTACAGCCAGAATATTACTGTGCTGCAGATAATTTTGCTTGCCTGTCTTTGAGAGTCATTTTGACCTTGGAAGAGATTGTGATGCCATGAAGCTGTCCCACTCTTCCAGCTATGCACAAGAGAAGAGCAAAACAGATGTTAAGCCAGCTTGGCACACCTCTACTTCTGCTCAGCAGAGCTCAGTCAAAGCATATCCAGTGTTAAGCTTGGACTCACATGTCCTGGACTCTGAGGTTTCTCTGTTCAGCACTGGTACGTCAGTAGAAAAGGTGAGTGTCCAGCTCCTGCACATGCTCTAGTGCCTCACTCCAGGCCATGAAGAAGGAGAACTTGGAGGATAAGAACCAGAGGATAAGCGACTGCATTTCACTCTTTTTTCCATGGTTCAACACTCCATCCTTTTCTCACTCTCTTTTCAGATGTGATGTGGCTTGCTGTCTGCTCAAAGACAACCGTGATTCACTAGAGCACTAATGCCTACTAATTTCTACGCAAAACTCCACATGACTAAAACCCAGTGCGTATTTCACACCTCTGGAAGGTTATGCATTGGATGGGAATGGAACAGGAATAGAAAACTTCAAAGCTTCAACTTCAGACTCTGTTATTTAAGCTGGCTGTTTTATCTCTGAGTCATTCATGATGTATTTCATCTTTATTTCACTTCCTTTCAATAATCATCAATAATACTTTAAAATATTTCTTTTTTTTCATTATCACAAGACCTACCTTACTGTACACATGGACAGAGCAGCAAACTGCTTTCAGCTAGAGTATCATTTTCTTCTTCTTTTCCTCTTTGTTCTTCTTTATTTTTTCTGTCGATTTTCTTCTTCATATAGTAGTAGTTCTTGTGGGTTCCTGAGAAAGGCATAAAACTACATCCTGTGGTTATTGACTCTTACAAAACCCTAAGCACCTTTCCAGGCATTCCACTAAGGAATTTCAAAACCCACACAATTATTCCAGGAGAAATTCTAAGTATTGCAAGATTCATCTCTATTTAAATGAATTAATCCCTTGCTAAAAGACTTTTCTTTCACCATGGTAATGAAGAACTGTCCTAGGAAATAAATCCAGCAAAGACTGATTTCATAGTTTAACATACTGGTCACTGAGATCCCATTCATATGAAAAAGGTTTAAGTATGGTTTTGGGGTAGAGCTTTCAAGGTTACAGTTTAATTTCTCAGGCAAGAGCTCTTGTTGCATGAAGGTCATCTTCAGTCTGATGAGGAGAAAATAAGAATATTTATTGGAAAGATGTGGATATGAGTCTCAATGTCTACTTCTCAGTCTCTTCAAAAGGTGAACTCACTTTAGCTAAACAGTTAAATAGCAAGTGGACCAGAGAAAAATAGAGAAATTAAGTGTACAGGCATGTGACCAAGGTTCTTTGAAATAAAGTGGACCCTGATTAAAATCCTTTTTCCCAATGAGAGGGAAGGGGCACTTGAACCTTCGTCATCCACTTGCTCTGTGTGCACCCCACGCTACTCATCACCCTGAATCCTGAGTAAAGCTTTCATAAGTCATAATAAAAAACGGGAAAAACATCATTTTTATACTTGGCATTTAGGTGAGGCGTTTAGGCAAAGCGCAGAATTTTACTAAGTCTGACACTTGACTCCCACTGGAAGTGTGCAGCCTTTAAGTCCATCACAGCTTTCCTACTGGCAGTCATATTTTAAGAACAAAGAAATTCTGAAAAGATATTTTTAGCCAGTAGAGCTGGAATCAAAAGTTATCCCTATCCATCAGCACGAGATCAAAATTAGAAAAGTCAAAATATAAAAGATAATGCTTCAGAGGAATGAGATCAGTGAGTGACCCACTTCAAGCTTTGTCCAGTTGAGTCATTCCCCTTTCTGATTTCACTGTTATTCTATCTGACAGTTAAAAGTAAAGAGAAGGAACTGAGAAAAAAAAATCTAATGCAAAACTTAATTTTTGTTGACCACCCTGAAATATCCTAAAAGGGAACTGCCTTCCACAAGGTGAATGTCCATCTGTTTTAAACATCAAGTACCTAAAAGATAACTTTCCTTTACCACACCACCATACTTTCTAGATTCTGAACCCCTGGAAAAATGACAGTCAGAGTAAAGATGTGTTCACACAAAGTTGTTTTCTTGTTACGCAGCAATTTTACGAGTCTATTTCTGGCCCAGCCAGATTCCCACATAACACAGCCCTGCACCTTTGGGGACTGCAGCTACAGCCAAGCTGGGGTTTTTAAAACTCTGGAATGACACAAACCACTGATTCTGTGAGATTTGGGGTTTCTCCAGCACCACATCATAGAAGTACTCACGGTTCATAGTACTTTATTCCTGATATAATCAGATAAAGAACAATCCTTAGTTTAATACAACAGCAAGACCAGTATTTCATACTGAGATTCAAACCCCTGTTTCATTCCTAACTGCAAACTTGGGTTGTTTTAATATCCACATGTAGGTGTTAGATACACCAGAATCTCTTATCTTTTTTAAAATCCTGATTAAATTCTTCCTTTATTTCCAGCTTCAGCTCCAGAAAAAGCTTACCATAAGCAGCAAGCTCCTCACTAATCTCCAAATCTCCATGGACAGTGCATCTGTTATGGTGCTCCCTCTGATCTCCTAGTTTTCCTACTGATCTAAAAATAAATATTTGCTCATAATTTGTTTTAAAAAGCCAGTTTCTTTTTCAGGATATCAGAGTAACAGCTATGAAAGAAAGGCAAAAAAAAAAAAATCCACTTTTTTACTCTGGCTTTGCAGGAAGCTAATAGAAATAATACCTGATTCACTCTGAGAACTATTTTTAAGCCATTTGTAAGCATGACCTTCAAAGAAAGACAAAACACCTTCCATGGCTTGAAATACCCATCCCTGAATCTAAAGCTGCATCAATGAAATCAAAGCTCAGTGTTCTGGTTCGCTGGACCCACAGGATTTAGGGAGGAGCATCCCTGTTCAGCACTCCCTGAATGCTTTCTCAGGTAACATGATTTATGTCACCTCTGTGGGACGAGACCCTGCCAGGAAGGGCTCTTGTGGTTCCTAAAGAAAAGTCACTTTGTCCCTTTGCCTTTGTGTGATCACAAAGCGTCTCTGAACGGTCAGGCAGTGGCACAAATTCTGCTATGGGGTGAGTGCTCCCCCACCACTAAATGATGTGCTGCCAGAGCAAAGCATGTCCTTTCCTGTGCCTCATGCCTGATGTTCTACACTGGGACGTTTCATCTGGAGCCTTCCAACTCCTGTTTCATGAAAAAAAATCGTAAATCTGTTCCTTTCATCCTTTCCATGCTCTTTGTGGCCCATACTATACCCCATCAGACTCCCCCTCTTCCAAGGTGAGTCCATTTAACCTGCTACTGTACAGAATGCATGTTAACTGGACAGAAAAAACATGGGTTTTAACAGGGTTTTGCTGCCCTTCACCAGATCTCTGCCTCTTCCACCATTTCCCCCGAGACAGGGAGCTGGAGTTGTGCACAAACAACACAGACATGGTGTGCCGGGACTTCTGACAGCAGCCTGGCACTATTTTCCAGATCAGTCCCTATGCTTACAGTTCCTGCAACCACTGTAGCTGAGCTCATTGTGTGGACAGACTAAAATCAGACTGAAACACTGCCATATCCAGTCGGTTCCACCCAGCATTCAGTTTTGCACTGATGTAATCTCCTGTGTTTTCTGAGCCTTGGCTGGCCAGATTTATGGACAGGTTACTGCTGAAAGGGAGAGGATGAGTCTGGGAGGAAGAGCCTCCACCCGCCCACATCTCTGTGCCTGCTGCCAGCACTGCCTGGCAAGGTTTTCCACTGTGCACTGTGGTCAGGTGAACAGAGAAAGGGAAATGAACCCTTCTCCTCAGATTGCAACTCTCTGCAGACATCTCAGAGGAGAACATGGCAAAGCTACTATTAAGGAGAAGACCATCTCACTTTCATACATTCTCAGGGAAGGGCATGTTAAAACCTGTCCAGGTAGCAGTCCACTGAGCCAGGATGCCCAAACCATGGGAAATACCAAACCTTGATTTGTAGGATCCCTTGGCCAGAGCTGTCTGCTGGCTTTTGTGGTCAGGGGGGCAGAAGGAAAATGAGGCAGAGAAAGTATTTTGTTCTTTATTTGGAGAATGATTTTCACCAGAGTGGTCACAAATAACTCCTTAAATGGGGGCTTGGGTGCTTCTCATTACACTGAATTGGTCCTCACATATTTTTTCTACGCAAGTGATAGAATCATAGAGAAGCTTGGGTTGGAAAGGATTTTAAAGATCATCTAGTTCCAAACTCTCTACCAAGGGCAGGGATATCTTTTAGTAGACCAGATTGCTCAGAGCCCCATCCAGCCTGGTCTTGAACACTTCCAGGGATGGGCCATCCACAGCTTCTCTGGGAAACATGTTCCAGTGTCTCACCACAGAGAATAATTTTTTCCCTAGTATCTAATCTAACCCTACCTTCAGTCATGGCAAAGCATTTTACTACAGACATGTGCAGGTTATGGCTTGCATTCAAATGGCACCAAAAGCAGTCCTGGTGTGAAAACACAACTTCGTGATCAAAACCCAGAGACAAAACTACAGGGAACAGCAATCATCCAGTCTCTTACTTTATTTGAAAGCACATTCAGATAACAAAGTGCGGAAAATAAAGTCATGCCCGTAGTGTAAACCATCTGGTTTTGTGTTTGGAGGAATAAAAAGGGCAGAGAAAAATGAAAATCACCACTGTTGTTCCAATACAGTGACAGCAAAGTGTCCCCTTATGTTAAGTGCAGCCAGCAAGTGAGGATCTTTACTGCTTCATAACACAGTGTTATATATTAACAACATATTAACTCAGCAACACCGCTTGAGAACTTACACGGTTATTTACAGGTTCGCTCCATAAATTTTCTCTTACATTGGTGATTGCAGTTCCAGGACGTTGCACTGACACACAACGTGTTGGAGACATTTATGGACACAAACAACTGAATTTTATACTGTGAGTAATAAGATTGTAACAGTTTACGAACTCTCCCACCGCTCTGACCTCTGAGGTTCATTAATCACCATACTCAGATCTTTCATTACACTTTGAGCTCCACTGTACCAAAAATTTCAGTAATAAGTATTCCAGAAAGTTCTGTATTACTTTCTTACAGCTTTGAATGTTGCTTACAACACCAACAAGCTATTTCTGATGCTTCAGCTGAGTAGTCCAGTAGGCCATTGGGAAGGTCAAGTGCATCTTTTAAGGAATATAATGAAGCAGAACACGGAGAAAGATGAAATCACTCAACAACAGGAACAAAGCGGCCTTCAGCCTTCCTCACCTTTAAGGTACCAGCCAAGTTAAATCCTTGCAGCAGGTACCCTCAGCAAGAGAGATCCTCTTAGCTCAAGCTAGTTACCTACATCAGAGCTGGAGAACCAGCTCCCAGACAGTGGTCAATGCAGCTGGGATTTCCTGGGTCCCATAAAACTGAAAAGACACTTTCTCATTTTATTTCTATCACAGTTTTTTGTATTTCTGTCTGAAATGTTTCAGTGTAGTACACTGATTTCAGTAGGGTTGCTTCTGGTTTATCTTATCCTTAACTGGGAAAGTAGCCCAGCCCCTGCCTTCTTTCTCTCTTCCCTACGGACCCAGACCCCCCGTTGTAGGCATTGTAAACCAGGTGCACCTCCAGCAGGGCTGGTAGGGCTGCTGTGGTGGGAAACACACGAGAGAAAGGAAACACCACATCCTCATTTTATATAAGAAACTGTAAAAAGATGTAGAGCATGGACTTCCAAGCAGATGTGTGCCTATTTTCAGCAGGAAGGAATCTGATCCCCTAAGCAGGAGAGAACTGTAGCTAACACGTGCCTGTGATTTCTTGCTGTATTATAGCAAACACAGACCGGTATCAGGACATTAAATACGAGTACAATTCTACTGCCAACAAACTGAAACAATAAATACAGCACATACACACAAAAAATTACACTTGAAATTATTTCTAAAAAGAGAACACACCTTCAGTAGCCGGAATATGTTTCTACACAATTAACACACCTAAGCTTTGAGATGACAATCATGTTGCAGTTATTTTGGGTCAGCATCACTAAAAGTCTATTGATATCTTTGCAAATTTAACTCTATTAGAAATACAGTTCCTAAGAATGAAAATGTAGATCACAAACCACTAATAAATGTTTTTCTGAAGGTAATTTTCTCATGTAATTTCCCTGTGGTTATTTGGTATATTTTCATTTAATCACACCGAGGTTCCAGATTTATTATCACATTCTCAAAAGCTTGATAGCATAGCTGAAAATATTTTATTCCAATAAATTGTCCATGGCAGTAATTACAGCACTTTATTTCAGCTTGAACTGCAAGTGTTGCAGAATGATACCTCTCTGAAAAGCTCATCTAATAACTCTGAAAGCAAAGCCACTTCTTTCATAATAAAGTTTAACTTGGCATCTACACATGCCACTGCATTGCACCAGCCTTGGATTTTGAAACTGCTTCATCAGAAGTGAAGTTTCACTCTATGACAGGTCTTTTGAAGCTGGTTTCAGTGTAAACAATCTAGCTGTCAGTACAGTCAGGTCAGCACTCACTGCTCCAGCAGTGCAGACAGGTCCTAAGGTGAGACACTAACAGTGTTTAAATTGGGAAAATGCTCCAAAAAAAACAGATATCAGGAATAAAAATGGCTGTTTAGAAGTATTTCCAGTTGTAAATAATTTCTGTTAATGTATTAGATTATCTATTATTGAATCATGCCCTACCTTCTCCCCTTGAGAACTCTTCCAAAGCTTGAATGTTCCTGTAGTTCAGAAAGTCCCATTCCAGCTTTTCCTGCTTTAAGTTCCAGATTTGATTTCCCATTCCATCACCTTCTGAAACTGCAAATAATTCCCTGCCTTCATTTACATTATTACTGCCTTAAAGTTATCTGTAGACTGATATAATTTATTCTCAGACCTTTCCTCTTCTAGGCTAGTTAGCTTAACCCTGTCATCCTCTCCTTTAGCTCCCATTTTTAATACCTGGTCACTTTATTTCTTTCCTGTTACACATTCTCTAAAGCTTCCCTTAATTTTGGGGACCAGAACTGCTGGCAGAGAGGCAGACAGATTCTCCACACACTTCTCAGTCTGAGATAATGGCTTTTAATTGAGGATTGAGGATCGTCAGGTGCTTCAGAGGAACACTTTTAGGTGTTGTAGATTGCCTCCATGAAGGCAAAACCCTACAGTAAGATTCTTTTCTTGATTTGTTCTGCAAGATTGGTGCAGAAAGAGGAAGAGTTTCACACCAGCCTCTGATTTTAGGATGCTAAGCCTCTGTGTAGCCCCTTTTAGAAATCAAAAAGATCTTCACATTTCTATTTTCATACCTATTTTCTATACATACCTATTTCCTAAATGTTTAGTGTTTTCACTAATGTAAGATTATGTTTGATGCAACATAAACATTTATCATTTGAAATGTATTCTACGCCACACAATGTATCCACCATGTGTCACTGAAATATGTTCTGTGCAACAGCCAGGTTTTGGTCAGTGCAATGTTTACTTGATATTTTGCAGATGTATTTGTCATTTTACACAAAGTTTAAGAGACCTACTCCCAAAACTCCCTTGAGGTGCTGGGTCCAAAATACAGACCGGTAAGTCTTACTGACTCAGGGAAGCTGTTAAACCTTTATCAGTAAGTTTCATCCAGATGTTGTAGCCACCTGATTTGATACTGAATACCTCTGTCAGAACAGATCTCTAACAAACTGCGTAAGTTTTCTTCTCAACTGAGACACAAAACCATGGTCAGTGACTGAAAAAGCCTCATTATTTGTAATTAGTGAAGCATTCTTTAAGTTCAGAAGTAAGAAAAGTATGACAACCTGTAACTAAGCCTTGTATTTCAAAAGGCTTTGTTCTGACTGACAGGTCCAAGACCCATTCCACCAGCTCCAAAGTGAAACAGGCTCAGCCGTGGAAGTGAAGATAAATCCTTCCAGGCAGTTACAAAGTCGCCCTATCACTGCCCTGTGTGGCAAGTAAAGGGGAATACAAGTCATCCTGAAAAGCCCACAAGTGAGAGGAAGGTCAGTATGGAATGCACAGTGGCTCAGGAACACAGAACCATACGGAAACATGGTGATGGTAACGGTGTTGCTCAACATCAGCTCTCCAAAAGTTCTATTTTCGGGTGGTTACATGTTCTCCCTTAAGGCTGAAGAACTATAAAGAGTGCAAAATTTGGGAAGATGCAGTCGTGGAGGAAATCAACCCAACATCCATCAGTCTTGGGAGAGAAATGGGCATTATGGTGAACATTATTTGTTAAGAGCTTCTGACCCAGGGCAAGACTCATCTGGGAACCTGCTGAGCTGGGAAAAGTTAGCTAAAAAGACGTCAAAGCAGCTTTTCTGAGGGATGTAGTTTGATGTATCTGAAAGTCTGCTGGTGGGAATAAGAGGTAGAAACACAAACATAAAATGAATAACAGAATTGCAGGAGAACTAAGTGCCTGGTCATAACAATTCACATTTATTCTCACGACCAAGATCACCCTGTGCACTGAAGGTGGGAGAACCTCCAAAAGACATTGTCAGCCAAGGACCCAATTCACTAGGATTGTGCCTGTCAATTCATTAATCATAGTCTCTTTGCATAAAGATGTATAAATTTTCTCTTTTGCTTTCAGTGCCACAAAGCCAAGAATCTTCTGCTATCAGCAGTCTTGTACTGTGAGCCATAAATATTTTTAACAAACAACTTGTTGGGTTGGGGTTTTTTCATTTTTATTTACAGGTGTATAAATTTTGATACAGCTGCATTCACCTGCATGGACAAATACTCTCTATTCTTTTCCAAAATCTTACAACTTTAACTTACATTTTTGTACTTTTTTTATTTCAACTTTTTCTGCTATAAAAAGTTGGGGGTTTTATATTTTTTCATTGTCAACAGATTTCCAAGTCTGAAGAAGGTTTATAGTCATTCTTCTTCAGTGACCAAAAATTATCAAATTAGAAGTTTCCATATCCACAGACTTTGCATAATTTCACTATCACCTCAAAATACAGCGTTACTCTCATTACTTATCAGTGTTACTCTCAATGGGACAATCTTACTGTCTGGGTCAGCTCATTATCTACGTGAAGTCTTAACCTGTGTCAATTACTTCCTTTAAGTCACAGACAGTGAATTCAGATACAATTTTACTTCTTTCCAGCTCAGTCTGAATGTGCACATCGGTTACATAATAAAAGATTCTCATTTATAGTTATTATTCTTGGTGGCACTATTTTCATTGAAAACTATTTAGTTTAATGTTAATACATAAAAAGAGGAAATTTCTTAGTATAATAAGGAGGCTGAAATATTGAAAATGCAGTAAAGAAATCTTCCTTCAGAGTCATATTCCTTACTTATTCATCACACTGAGTATGTTTTATACTGTTCGTGCTTTGACAAAGCTCAGATCACAAAATAGCATGTTTGAAACTTGCAAAACATTTAGAAGATTTCTTGAACAGCAGATTCAGAGATTCACTGTCTTTGAACGACCTCAGACCAAGGTTACATACCTCAGTTTTATATAACAATCAATTATCAGCCCCAACACACGGAGAGGAGAAAACTCTGTCCTGAGCATCAGTGGCAAATTATTATCTCTAGAACCATCAGCCCACAACCTTCAAATCAATTCAAAGTTGACCTTGAAAATTTGAATCCATAATAAGACCCTTATTCCTCTACCACTGGGATCCCAAAAAAAGCACAAACTAATTGTATCAGCTGCTTTATATGGAAGTAAACAAAGAAAGTGCTCCAATTCTCTTTTATCATTGAGTCAAATGAGATCCATTTGCACTTAGGTTCAGATTCTGCATTTAAATTACAGTACTGCATGCCAGAATGTGTATGTCTTGCTTGATTCAGGGAAACATCTTTCACTTGAACACATGCTCAGTATAAACATGACTCTAACTCCTGCTCAAGTTGGAGTCCTAGAGTTTCCTATGTTCAGTAGTGGTAAAACTGAGTTTTCAGACAAAAAACAATTATGGCACTGAATAAAAAATAAATATATTTAAATCATATGAAATAAATATCTTGAAGTCATATGAAACATGTTTGTCATTATTCTGTAAGTTCATATTTAGAGTTTACTAAACGTCTGAACTCTTCAGATAGCACGTATATCTAGTACATTCTCTGTAGTGGGATCCAAAAATATTTCATAGCCTTCAAAAATATAAAATTCAGCCCTGCTGCAAGTGTGTATCTATTTCTGGGATGACCCAACAGCAACTCTGAAGAGAGTACCTAATTTTAACAAATAAACAAAAGTAACGTAAAAAAATTTCCAAAATTTAATCTAGAGGAAGGGTTCATGCACAAACTGTGAGTTGATCTACCCTGAAATCTGGCCCAACTGGTGGGTAATTCTTAAATCTTCCCAGCAGTGTTGCTCCATCCAGTTTGCATTTATCGGGCTACAGTCCATAGGAGTTACATCAGACCTTTGTTAGGATAAACACCTACAGATACAAACAAAAGTTTGCCTGGATGAAGGAAATAATCAAATCTGCAAGAAAATGGAGAGAAGGTTGTTAGTGTTTTCAGAACCCAGTCTGCAAATATTTTGAAGGATGCCTTCTTCTCTGGATCAATTCATGGCCACAACTTGCAAACATAGCCAAGAAATAAGTTTGTCTTATGCTGAAAGATCTATAGAAATGAAAGAACTCAACTTCTGAGGAAAACTTAACACAAAACATTGCATAGGTAATGTGGCAACTCCTCATACCTATGCAAGTTCTCTCAGTATTTATTCAAACTTCTTTTGCTAGAACATTGCAGAGAAGGAAGGAAAATTTTCCTCTACCCAGCTCAGGAAATTCAACAAAATTCTCCTTCTGCTACATGGTCTGAATATCATTCGAGAAAATAGCAACTGCAAAATGGGAGTGCTGGGACATGTCAACAAACATCAGATTAAACCTTTATGAGATTATTTTATAAACCAAATTAACATCACCACGGATCAGCTACAAAAGAAGTTCAGTTCAGTGTGGCAGGAAAGGAATGTTAAACACAATTGTGAAATAACAGTAGGACAAATTAATGTTAAAAAGGAAATATTAAACAAGAAAACAGTTGAAACTCTTTCACAAATGCTTTTTTTCCTTAAAGGAACAACTCAGAAGAAAGCCTCATCCTTGTAACTTTATTTTTTTTAACAGTCAGCACAAATCTGTGTGGGAGACTCTCTGATTTGCAATTAGCTTATTTTTAATAGAGTCATACCCTTTCCAAAGAAATTACATAGAAACATCAATATCATTATTTTGAGCATTAAAAAGTGTGCTTATACCAGACTGCTAATTCTTGATCTGTAGTGATGCCTCTCCCTTAAGACAAATCCAAAACAGAAACAGATTCAGCTCAACTATTTTGTCTTACTCTGCAGATCTTTACAAGGCCATTGTTTTTCTCTTGAGTACACTGGGAACTTAACAAGCTTTGTTTTGGTACGACTGTCATTCTCCTAAATCGTTACTAATCCTCATCCCTCCAACACTTAGTGCTTAAAAATTACTCTGCAGCCGCACTTGAAAGACGACTCTGTTACAACTGCTGTGACCTTTCTCACAAATAATTCTGATCTGGTCTTGACTAAAACCAAAATATTTCTGAATCTTGAAGGACTGAAGTCAAAGTGGGTTTAAGAAAGCTGGCAGCCACATGATGTGGAGAGCTGATCACCAGGGATAACCAGGGCTAATGTGTCCCCACTGGGTAATTCAGAGACCTGATAAGTGAAGCTCTGATTCAGATTTGTCCCCTAAGGAATCCTTTCTCTCATGCTCCAGTTCTCCAGTGACTGCAGTAGGAATTTAGGGAGATTAGCTTTGGCAAACTAAAACTGGCCTTTATGAATACTTTCCTTCCCATGAGGAAAAATAAAATATCATCCAAACTATCACTTCTGTTAGTCATAAACAGAAAAGAAAAAAAAAGTCATTTTATAGCATCTGAAGTGAATACAAATTTTTTATAGAAACAAAATTTCTCTGTTTCTTCTTCCTCTGAGTACTTAAAATATTTGCCCAACTTTAATCCCACTGTTTTGGTCAGGATGGAAAGAACTACATTGTACACAGGACTAGGGAGTAAAATAAAATTGTCACCGTGTTTTGATTAATTTACAGAAAGAGGAGCTTGAGCCAGTAGAGTTGTTTGTCATCAGGTTTCCATTTGCTGTATTGAAATGAGCCTTCATGCTTCCAGCTGGGTTTCGTTCATCACCATGGAGTCTCTGTGTGCAGATATGGTGTATGTCCTGTGGGAAGGAGAAGGTACAATGATCCTTTTGTTCCTACCAAGCCGGAAATTAAGTTCCTAATTCTGGGAAGTCGTCTCTCCAGATCATTTTGTTTACTGCACAGGCCTAGGAAAGCAAACTTGCATTCATCTTAAGTGACTAAGAGAAACCTCCTTCAGAGGGATAACTTGGAGGTTAAACACAAATCCAGCCACCAAAGGCTACCTCGGATTTGCCTCTCATTTGTCTAAAACTGTAGAAGGGTTTTTGGTAAACTATAAATTCAGCACCTCAAACATTTACAACATACATAAACTCTATATGTTCTGCAGATGAGGTAAATCTGAGTGCAAGATCTGATACGAGAAGCTGTGGAAGCTCAAGATACTGACTCATTCCGAGAAACACATCAAAAAATGCTGGAAGTGGTCAGGGAATAAAGTGAATGATAAAATGGTCCTTCGTGCCTCTAATAAGCACATGCTGAGGCACATATATTTTAGGCCTTTGAAGAAAATTACTGGAATTCTACTGTTTCATGGCATTGGTGGTCCTTGTAACAGTCTACACTGTCAGACCAACATCCATCATTTTCTCATTGTTCAATCACAGAAGTAAGGTACTTGTCTGGTGTAATGCAGAACTAGAAGCACTTTTCCTCCAAGTGCATAATTAGTGTTTTCAGGAACTCCGCTGGTGTTCAGCATAAATTTTGCCTGAAAGTTGTAAATAGAAAAGGGCTTTCTTATGAGACCTTATTATTAAGGAACTATTGTCTCTCCTTGCTGATTCCGCAGCTGAAAGGCACAGTATTAACAGATTGGAATGTAAGAAATTAGCACAATTCTCTTCCATTTACTTCACTGTAAATACAGGTCATCAACACCTTCTGGAGGTAACTCATATGATGACATGAAAGAAAAGGAACAAGAAGACAGGCTTGATCCCAAAACCACTAAAACCAGTGGGCCTTTTTTGCAAACTCTGTCAATGGAGTTGCAGCTGGATCTAAAAGTGACTGTGGCAAGAAATACCCCAAATAAGTCATGATTAAAAACAAGAAATAAGATTCACAGAGCTGCGATTCTTGGTAGATCTTAGTTTGGTATTTTTTGGAATGTCGTGTGCTTAAAGGCATCCTACTTCTCAAGGAAGAAATTACCTTGATTTCTTCAAAGAGTTCTTCGCTTTCACTCCTCCTGACCGGCAACAGGCAAATTTACAATCTATGACTTGGTAAATAATTGGGTTGTACATGGCTGCTGACTTTGCAAGCAGTGTCGGTACCACTGAAAACTGGATGGGAACTGAATTCGGCTGTCCAAAGGCTGACCAGACTGACACCACGGCGTAGGGGATCCAGGCAATGAGGAACCCTGCGCAGATCAACATTGCCACCTTGTGAGAGGAGAAAAGAGAGGAGGAGGTTTATCCAGCACAGGCAGACACTAGAAAGCACAGCATACAGCAGGGCAGAATGCAAGGCAACATGCCACTGAATGGAAAAGAAGAATGATAACTTGCTTCAGATAAATTTACAATATGAAGAAAATCTGTCACACATCTTCACCTAGTGCCTGTTTTTCTTTCACCTGACACAGAGCAGTTAATGAGTCTGTTATCACAGACCTTTAAAAATCCCATAACGTCTGGTGAAATAGAATGAAACTAAATGAGATCTCAGAAAATAATAATCATTTGACACTGGATTTGAATTATTTAAGGAGGAGAGTCCTTTCAAAACACAGAATCTCTTTTTTTTAGGATAACACACAAATTATAGCAGAGCTGCAAAAGTTTTTGGAAAAGATCTTCTGCAAACTGGGAATTTAATTAATAGTGAGAATGCTAGTACAATGTCTAGCTACCTTTCTTCTAACCCATATCAGGGATCTGTACTCCATTAAGATATGTAGATAGTTTTAAATTCCAGAAAATATTTCAGTTCTGATAACACGATCCCACTAAATTAGTAAAGGACTTCCTTATAATGCTAAAATTTGAGATTTATATATTTTGCCTGAACTGGCCTGTCTGCACTCAGTCACAATCTGATATAGCTTAAGATGACATCATGCAATAATACATCCTGAGGAACATCTGCCATTTTACTGCTGTTTCTGCATCCAGACTGGGAGTAGTACAAGTGCACTCATTTGGAATAAGACAATTAGCAGCATTAGGGAAAAAAAAAAAATCACCAGAAAGCAAAAAAGATTTTGGATGTTGCATAACCCTTTCTGTACTTTTTTTTGGTTGTCTGTCACTGAAGGAAGTGAGGTGCACGTGAGCCAAGGATCTCAAACACAGTCTGTTTGTTATAAATTGTGCTGTGGAGTCAAATGGGTTATAACGGAGACTCATTTTCCATACTTATATTTATCCCAACATTATGTTCCCCACTGTGGATCCAAGACAGGAGGCACAATTACTAGTGTGTCAACTCAGATCACATTGAAGTTTTACGTGATCCCTCCAATATGGCAAAAGTAAATCTGCAGCCTCAAATCAAAAGTTTGCATTGTTCTTCAAAGGGAATTTGCTGAATAACCACAACAAAAGTACCGTATTGAAACTCCCCTTTGAAAGGCAAGACCAGCTGTACCAGCTGTACTGGCAGCACTGGCTGTACGGGTGCCAGCTGAGGTTCTCCAAAATGTTTAGACATATTGTCCCTTATTGCTCTATGTTATGTAACTTTCAGTTCAACTCACAAAAAAAAAAATGTAACAAAGTTTGATCAGCCAAGCAAAAGTCGCTGCTTGTCTCTCTCCTGGCATGGCATACAGAGGCTGGTGAATCTTTTACAGCTAAGGAATCTGGTTTTGTTCAATACAACTCTTTATTTTGAGAGATTTGCTGGCACAATAACCAGTATCAAGGCTCATGGCTGTCACCATTGCCAAAGAGAAAATAGATTCAATCAGAAGGAAAAACAGGATATGGTCTAAGATGCAAAATTAATCTTAGTACTTCCGTGCATTTTTATCACAGGGCTGAACTTAAATGATAAATTATTGGCATAAAAACAATTGCAGTGTCACAGGACTGATTTTGGTTTATATCTTCATTAACAGAGGAGCGTAAACTGTCTGAAAGTTTTATTTCTGTGCTACAAAATCTGCTCTTTATCTGTTTTCTGTTATAATTTCTGTGCACCTTGAATGCCTTAAATTAGTGTTTACAACTGTTCCTGTAAGCAAAGGGTGCTTTATGGGGGAGGAACAAGGACACAGGGAGATGATAGGACTTGTAAGGTCACACAGGAAAGCTGTGACAGAGCTTCAGAGTGAATCATGATCTCAGGGTACCCTAATGACAGAATTATATTTCCACTCCTGTGTTTCCCATCTTCACAGCAACAAAGGCGAAAGCTATGAGAACCACCTTCAGGACATCATATTATTGTCTCCAAACCTGCTTCTATGACCCAGCAAAACAAACCCAGGTAAATGTTCCTACCTTGGTCAGCTTCATTTCAAGTATGTGGCTGTTCTGAATCCTGGTATCATAGTGAGCGACCTCTTTGGTGGACGATTTGACCTTCAGAATTATTTTGACGTAGGAGAACACGATCACCGCAGTCGGGAGCAGGAGGCAGAAGAAAAGAATACTGAGGACAAAAACCTGTCCGGCCACCGAAGCCTGTGCCAGCCACCAGTCCAGAGTGCAGGAGGTTCCAAAGGGCTCAGGGGCGTAGTTCCCCACCCCAGCAAAAGGCACCGTAGCCCAGAACGTAGCGTAGGCCCAGATTATCGCCAAACAGATAAATGCGTGATGCCTCTTCAGCCAGGTACCTGCAAGTTAATTCCAGGGTTACAAGCTCATGCCCAGATGTATCTGGCACGACTGAACATGTCATGTCACATGGAAGTGTTTCAAGGCCAGGTTGGATGTAACTCTGAGCAATTTGGTCTAGTGGAAGCTGTCCCTGCAGGGGGGTGGAGTTGAATGGTCTTCAAGGTCCCTTCAACCCAAACCATTCTATTGTTCTGTGATTCTACGAAGTACGAGTTTGGTCAACTGTTTGCAAAACAACTCCGTAGTGTTAATCTTGCTTCTTTCCAGATATCATCAGTGACCCTGAGCGAGGCCCCCCAGCTCACGTTGTGCCTCATGAAGACAAATGCACACTCGTATGGAAGACTCCACCTGACTTTATTTTAGGCCTTTGCGTTAAGTTGTGGTGATTTACAACAGAGAAGAATCCAAACCAAAGCAATCCAAGCAACCAGCCCAGCAACGTTGTGGGAATCTTGTCCAGTAATTTTGGAAATTGCTTTGTAGTGTCTAGCAGTGTATTCATGGTGTGTGATCAGAGGAGATAGAGGTTCAACCTACATGAAGGACTAAGACTTTAATTCAGCTTTTCATTACTCAGTATGAAGGCTCACCCATGGCAACTGTACAATGTAATTTACATTATTTCCTATTCTTTCTGTCATGTATTACAAGGCTAAAGTTCAATCTCAGGACAGTTCTCAACATAAATTACTAAACTAAGTGACTTTAAAAAAAGGCTTTACAGAGGGAATGAGAATAAGACATATTTTTACTTTGTCATTCTTTTCCAATACAGAAAATCAACATGGCTTCCTGTCAGAAGTATCCATAATAGGTGTTTTCATGTATCCTTGCCCTTTTTTTAATGAATCTTAGTTTTATTAAATGCATGTCTGGAGCTGTGGAGTGTGGAATATTGTCTTTCTGCTCATCTTGCATACAGCTCTAATCCATGTGGAAAAAGCTTCAGCTTACAAGCTTTCCATCATCACCTACATTCAATATTTTGGATTTGGATAGAACTAACAAGTTAAAATTCGTAATTCATTCAGAAGCTTGAAATATGGTATAATGGTCCTTCCACTTTGGAAGCTCCAATCTGTTTTCAGTCCCTGACTCACAGGGGAGTTTTCACTCACTTCACACTAACAGTGAGGAGCTTTCTTCTGGATTTCAGGATGACTTAAAACAGAATCAAAGCAAAGAAGCGCCTGTGATCTGAATGTGACCACTGTCCCTTCACAGCTGATTTTACATTTCCAGACCATTGGAAGGAAAATGAACACTGCCTAACAAATTGTGTATTCATGTATGAGGACTGAGAGACAGAAATGTGGTTTGTTGTGCTCAGGGGTGGAAAAACAAAGCAACAATAGCATGAGGATTAAAAGAGTGACATTATTTTCACAGCTATTGTAAAACCATAGCAACCTAGTACCAAAAAAAAAGAAGGTGTAGGTAAAAAACAGGTGTTCCAGGTCCCTGATGATTTAGTCATTATACAGATAATGCTTAATTTAGCCTCCTAGACTGAGTATGATAAATATATTTATTGGTCTGTATCATTTTGTATAGACAACCATGATCAGAGCCTTGAGCATAAAGGTTTTGAAGTGTTCTGTCCCCAGGGTACTAAGATGCCGTGCTAAATACCAGAGCTGGTGGCATGAATACAGCCAGGCATGAAATATTCATAACAGTTCACCAAATCTGTGAAAAATTGCCCATGATTTGGCTTGCCACTGAATTATTTTGAGAAGACTTCTACAGGAAGAACTGAAATCCCACTTAATGTGAATGGTGTATCTAAAACTCAGCTAAGGAGACCTTCCCTGCACTCCCATTTAAGGAAAAAGATGTCAGGATCTATGACAGCACAGGATCTACAATAGCACCTCTTAGCACACTGCCACAGATTTTAACTGCTTCCACAGACTGGCTTACTTACAATTCCTAGCTGTGGACATTCCTTATAACTTAACATCACATGATTGCCATTATATGTAATTATAAAGAAATCTATTGTGTATCCCTCAAGTCACACCGGCAAGGTGTTTCTCTACATGTAAAGTTGCCTTCAGTATTCCCTGTATTTTGATGGGAATTTAATCCTTTCCATAGCAGGAAGAACATCTTTTCTAAACTGTGACAATTTCCTTTAACTGGAAAGAATGAAGCATATAATACATCATGTTCAAGACATACAGGATATTGATGGATATGATAGTAACAGCTTTCATTGCTAAATTCATTTCATTCTCTCAGGTTCCATCTCCATATCAGAGAGATGATATCACATTATGAATTATTGCCCATCCAAATCTCTTAGATGTTTCAAATAGCTTGCCACATATCTTAAAGGAATTTAGGCATCTAATACGGAATATTTCTACATATTGTTCCATAAGATCCTGAAATATGTGCAATACATGCATCTGCTAATGTTAATAGGCCTTGATACACATAAAGTGAATTATGAAAACTCATGGCTTAAGCAGACAGCAGAGGGACAACAGTGAAGATGTTACATCCAGCAAATTTATCTGGGATTACCTGGATCATGAAAATGTGTTTCTTTTGTCTATGTGTTCTCCTCTATATTTAACAAAAGCATTTTGAAGAGCTTAAATATTATTTCAGTGTAGTAAACTATAGCACTTAATATAGTTCCTCTATAGTCATAGATAACAGAGTTATCTCTAAATATAGATATAGAGTTGTCTTACCATAGGACAAGTGGCAGATTTTTAGGTACCTGTCCAGGCTGACAGCTGTCATGGTAATAAGGCTCCCACAGCCAAAGAAGAAACCAGCCCATCCATACCAGCGGCAACCTATCCATCCAAACATCCAGCGGTGACAGAAGAAGGAGATGATACTGAAAGGTTTGCCTACGACTTTAAAAAAGGAGAGGAGAATGTCAGTTGACTGATAAATCCCATCACTGATAAAACCACCCTTTTCCAGAAAGGCAAACCCTCTCCTTTGGACAAAACTGCAAAGTGTTCTTCAATGTCAAGAGGGGGCTTCAGGCACAGTAGATGTGATGATTTAAAGCTGAAGGAGGATAAATTTGGATGAGATATTAGGAAGAAGTTCTTTATTGTGAGGGTGGTGAGGTGCTGCCATGGGTTGCCCAGAGAAGCTGTGATGCTCCACCCCTGGAAGTGTTCAAGGCCAGGTTGGATGAGGCTTGGAGCAACCTGGTCTAGTGAAGGTTTTGCTGCCCATTTGGGGGATTTAGAACCAAATGATCTTTAATGTCCCCTCCAACCCAAAGTGTTCTATGATTCTATGACTCATGTGTCCTCCATCCCTAGGACTAAGCCTAAGACAGCTCTAGCTACATCCCATAACATCAAAGCTGTGGTAGGATGAGCCAAGCCTGCAGAATTGCTGGAAATAGGTGCTTTAATACAGCCACAGGAACCAGAAGTAAACCAGCATTCTGGTACTCAACATGGGCAAGCTCTTTCTGTTATGAAAACATCAGAATATGTTAAGTGCACATCCAAACACATGTCAGTGTCTAAACAGTAAGGGTGATGGGCGAGTCTGGGCTTGAAACAGGCACAGATCTAGTCTGCATCCCTAGGATTGTCCACTGAGTGTCTTGAAGCACAAGATACAGAAACTTGCCTTCAAAAAGGACTTTTACAAACCTGTCAAGGCCCAACAGTAGGATGCAAGTGTTAGATGAGAAGGAAAGATTCTGCTGTGGCTGAGCTGCAGAAGTAGTTTCAGCTTCTGTTCATGCCACACATTTCCTTGGTGTCTCTCAACAAGTCACCTGGTCACAGATATCAAAACCTTCTAAGCTTCCCCCAAAAGATGGGAAATATATAATATTTTTGAGGCTCTGTCTTAGTGGCACTTTAGGTCATTCCTCGATTTGTAAAACTGAGGGGTGCCTTATGGAAGAAGCAAAGTTGGAACAAATGTTGTTCCATTCCCACCTTAAATCAGATTTACATTATTCATATTCTTTGTAAGCATTGTAAAAATCAGTAAGTTTGAAATTTGTAATATTCTAGTTAGAAAATTACCACTACCTCCTGATTATTAATATTTTATAATTTTTTGGTCAAAAAACAAACAAACAAAAATGTTAATGGAACAGAAAACTCAAAAAATGTATAATCTAGGAACATCAGCATGTTTTCCAAATCCTGCATTTCTACTTACCAGACTGACCTGAAATACTCCCAAGCCTGAACAGTTCAACTGCAATATTCAAACAGCATTAAATATTGAAATCCACGTTCCTGTGACTGTATTTCTTCCTGCACAGGAGTAGCCACAGCACCTCAAGGATTTGAAAACATCTCCACTGCCCTGGGCTAGTTTCCCTGGCTGAACCACAGTATCTGTAATGTCATAGCAGCTCAGTGAATTGCTTTATCAAGAGGGTCTTGCAAACTGTAATTCCCACTAGGTAGCCTATTCATAGAAGTCGAGGTAAAAGTCTCTATTTTGTTGAAGTGATCCGCAGGAAAATATTTTGGATTGTTCCCAAAATTATTCTGTTTCACATCAAACTGAACACAAAACTAAGAATTCTGTTTTCAGTATTAGCAGAAAATGAAAACATTTCTACTAAAACCAAATATTGCATAAAATGGCCTTTCCTCCATCTTTTATGCCAAAAGCAGCATGACTGAAAACCCATCAAAACCAGATTTCTTTTCAAAAAAGGTTTTTTTGGATTATTTTCCTTTAGCCTAAGTCTGTAAGGAAAGTTCTGCCTGAGCCTGAAGGTTGTGCTCGAGTCAACGTATGATGTGCTTTTCTCTGAGCAGAATAAATGTACTTTAAATTTTTCAAGCAAAATATGACCTCAGTGATTAAGTTTCAAGAAAAACATTAAATATGGCGAGGTCTAGGACATATGCTAACATCCAGCAACTTTACTCATGTAAATTATTGCCAGCTTTAAAGGCCAACATATTTATTTGCAAAAAAATCAAATTTCTCTTCAGCAGCAGTACCGGGAGCAGCTCAGAGCACGGTGTCAGTGCAAAAGAGCCCGATGCAGCTTTGAACAAGGGGCTGGTGCCACCCTGTGGAAATTTACAGGAAGCAGGGCCATGGCAGAACTCTTCTCTTGAACAAGGTGCTAAAATAAGTGTGTGAAATATGAAGATCTGGGGAGTAAAGAATCCCATCTTCACTCCGAATGGTCCAGCAGACCAAACACATCACATTTCTCAGGCGAACATCTTCTCATAGTAAAAAGATATTAGAGAAGGGAGAAAAAATCTGCATGGCTGTGTCAATCACAATTATTTTAAATTCCAAAACTTAAACACACAGATAGATTGAGATTCCCCAAGGAAGAAAGCAAGGTCACCAGGTGGTATGGTGGTGGCAGACCTTAACAGAGAAGATGTCAACCCTCATGCTAAGAAGGTTCCAAAACTAGCTGTAATTTGTATGATTGGGACATACAATTTATGTGGTTAGAAGATACCTATTAAAACTCATCGAATTATAGAATGGTTTGGTTTGGAAGAGTTCTGAAAGATCAAATAGCTCCAACCCCCCTATCATGGACAGGGACACTTCCCACTAGACCAGGCTGCTCGGAGTCCCATCCAACCCGGCCTTAAACACTTCAGGGATGGGGTACCCACTCCTTCTCTGGGCAACATTGAAAATATATAGCTGGGGAAATTCTCCTGAAGAACTCCCTCTCATTAGATTGACTATTATAAAAGTCAAACATGAGACTTATAAGACACAAAGGAAATGGGAGCATCCCAGAAGAGTAAAAAAGCATTATGGTTTTTTCTCCTTAACTTCCAAATGTTGGAAGATGGAAATAGTGACTCCATGGCAGAAATGCCAAAGAAATCATTGGGATTTTTCTGTGTGGTAGCAATGATATTTGCATTAAAGTCTTTCTTCTACTGAATTTGTATTTCCTTCAGAAATCCATGTTTACTGATCAAATCCCCTGGAACCTGCAGGGGTGAACAGCTCCTTGGCCTTGTGCTGTGAGAGCACAACAAGCATCGGTCTGGGGAGACTGGGAGCCACCATTTCATATTTTTCAGTGCTATTTTGGGCATTTGGATGAGAGCAAAATCATTTGGCAGAGATGAGGGCAGGAAAAGGGTGCACTGCAGCTGAGGGCAGGGCTCCCAGTGTATACAACACACAGTGGACAGATGACTTTGGGAGCATGGGAATATATTGCCATTTATATTGCACAGGGGAGAATCCCATGATCAGCTGGGTCTTTATACCTACTGGATTGCCTGACATCCAAAATATCCTTATCTAAAAGACATCCAGCCCTTCCCCTGCATTAGCCACGAGCAGCTGAGCGAGACTTGTGTCAAGAGCCAAAACAACATTCTCCAGAGGTTCTTGACTCTTCAGCTCTGTATAAACCTTTCCAAAGCTCTCTCCTCCCATGCCAGGACATCCAGACTGTGGGGCTCAAATAAAAATCCTCCCAGTTGGCTGCTGTTGCTCTTACTTTACCGATTGACACCAATGCTTATTTTTCTGATCCAGGGATAAAGGAGGGTGGTCACTGGAGAGAAAACTATTAGCTTTGGTAGGCTGGTGACTACTGGCTTTTTCCAATTATTTGGCCAAACATGTATTTTTGAGGCACTTGGATCCCTTCTATTGCATCCTACAGCAAGAAAACACAGTTTTCTGTGCCTGTAATACTGAGCTATTTTGTAGTTATTGTGCCAGGGTGCACATGGAAACTGTGTCTTTGGAGACCTGCCCAGTGCTGGGATGAACAGGTGTTTTGACTGACTGATAAAATCAGCCCTATTTTTTCCTCTGTACTGTTCATTTCTTCCCATCACGTTATTCAGGAATGCTGTTTTCCATCTGCCCCTGTTGTTTATATGCAAATAAGAGAGCAGAAATATCAGTAGCAAAAGGTCTTTGGGGCTCCCTTGACTTTCAGAGGAATGTCTCTTGCTGCTGCCAGAAAGAATGGTGGGATAGTAAAAATGAGTGAAAATAAAGACATGAAATTACCTGAAATGCCCAGATCACACACTGCTAAATTAACAGTCATTATCTCAGCAGGTCTCAACTTCTTTTTTCGCTTTGAGGACATAAATATAACATACCCGTTTCCCAGAGTCGAAAGGATCCCTGTAATAATGAAAAACAGAATAACAATCGAATTAGAAGCCTCCTCAAAACCAGCAATATCCCATCTTCCCTGTGAAATTCCCTGATATTTTCAGTCTGAACCTGTGGTCCTAAGGCTGGACATTTTACTCTGAAACACGGTCATCTCATTGTCATTATGCAGCTCATAGAGACATCAACTGCAGACACCTCCCTCCCACAGCAAATACTATTTTCCCCTCTGCAGCAGAGCGTTGCCTTCACCACCTGAGCCTGCACAACTATTGACTGAGTGGTCTCAATAGAAATCCCATCATTCCTCTGTTATCATGAATCCAATTTTTTTTCACAAACATTTATACGGCCACAGCAATGAAATTCAGCTGTCTGCTGTCAAGTTCATTAAATACTGTAATCAGAGGTAGAGGGATGTAAATTAAGATATTAATATAAAAATCTTAAATTTGTCAATAAAAATAATTTCTATAATAAGAAAGAAAAATAAATTAATCTGATTATTCTGATTTTAATTTACAGGTGGAATTCAGTGCATGAGCAGGGACCCTTTTCTTGTTGGCTGACATCTTTTTTTCCCATATCACCACGCCAGCAACCACAGGGAACCATGCTGGAAGTGGTTGATCAGCCATGGAATTAATCACACTGTTACCAAAAACTGTAGGGTTTCCATTTCCCTTAAAGAAAAATGTTTCTTCAGTAACTCATGTTTGAGTTTAAGCTCAGCATGAGAGTTTTGCTATGGAAACACCAGGACAGCACACACAACATCCCTCTCATGAAGCAAGAATCACACTCAAAGGTGGAAAACCCAAAGGGGTCTTTGCCCATAGAGCCTCACACCAGGGCAGAGGAGACACATAAGAAGGAGGGAGACACAGAAGAAAAGAGTGAAGAGCAAAGAATGGCAGAAACCCCAACCTCCTGCCCTGACACTGTCTCACCAAAGGCACCTACAATGGCAATCAGGAAGATTTTGGAGAGGAGTTCAGCTCAGAGAAGTGCGAGAAAAGGTGTTTTCCTTAAGTATTTTATCATCTTTGTTTCTCTCTACATAAACAGTAATTAAATGTTAAGTTTTGGGGATTGGAAGTTTGAGGATTGGAACTGAATGATCTTTAAAGTCCCTTCCAACCCAAAGCATTCTTTAACTCTATGGTTCTAAATTAAATTCCCCTCAATGAGCCTGTTTGCCTCTTCAGTAACTGGGGATGGATCTCCCTGTCTTTACCTCCACCCTGGCTTCATCTCCACTGCTTTTTCTCTGCCTAGTTCCTCTCTGTCCCACTGTGAGGGTCATTCTGGGTGCCAGCTGAGGCCAACCCACCACACTACTACAAAGTCACAAATAGCCCAACTTTCCTCTGTTGATGAGGCAGCAAAGTCACCTTTTGTGATGCCTTTGTACACATGGCTCTGCTGGGGCAAACTCAGCTGTATTTTACGTTTCCAAAAGACCCCATTAGCCCTCCAGCCTCCGAGCAACTCTGACCTCTCCAGATATTGTTCCTTTGAATACCACTTAATTTTCATCAGAATCTTCTGTAAGGCCAGACCTCAGGAATTGAAGCTCAGTAATTAAATGGGAATTTAATTATTAAGTAATTAATTTGGTAATTCAGTAATTAATAGTCCAGTAATGGGTACTTAAATATTTACTCTGGCCCATGAATGGAAAAATCCCCTTGGAAGAGTGCCACGTCCTCAAAAAATCAAGAAGCCCAACCTGGGAACATCCATGAGGCAGAGAGAAAAATGGTTCTCAGGGGCTAAAACCAGACTATTTACTAAGACATATGAGGAGCCATAGAGCCAAGAGTTTACCAAACTGAGGACAAAAATACTTTGATTTTTAATTTTTTGGTATTAAATGCAACAGCAATTGGATCCTCTTCTTTTTTTCATAGTGACAGTATTGTTTTCTACATTATTTAAAAAAACAAAAACAGGCAGGACAGAAGCTGGCTTATTATTGATCTCAAGGTTTTGCAGGAAATTTGATTTACCCTGAATTAAATTTAAAGAACAACCTACTCTTATGGCTCTGCAAATTTAATCTGAATTATAAGCAGAAAGAGGTATTCATATGAACTATTTTCTTCCTTGCAGCTAAATCAATGAATCTCAATGTCACGAGAATTTTTTATATATTTTAATCCTTTTTTCTCTTAATGCCATTTTTCTCTCCAGTGATATTTCAGATAACTAGAGTGTCAGCATCCAATTTGGAATACTTTTTGAAAGCACTTGACATTTTCCTGAATCTTTTTCAACTGACTGGCAGTCCAGAGAGACATCTCCATCAGCCAAACCTCTAAACCAACTATTCATTATTAATATCAATGTTTCAGAGAGCCCCAGCCCACTGACCTCCTAATCCTGCATCTGGAAAGGGTCCAGTGATAATTTATCTTGCCTTTTGTCTATGCTTTCATCTGACAATTGCTTATCTGAATTCTTTTTTAACTCCTCAGTGACCAAAACTTTATAATCTCCTTAGAGGAGCATTTAATGCTCCATTTCCCCTTCTATTAAATGATTTTCCTAGCAGTTAGCTGGAGACCTCGCTGGTGCAATCTCCAGGTCTGGTAGGCGAGAAACAGGGGGAAAAGACTCTTCAGATATAAAACAAAGGTTCTTTTCCAGGAGTGAACAGTTCAGGGCACAACTGCCCATGGCACTGTAGCACTATTACATATATACAAAGAGCCAAGGATGTGATAACTAAAAAAGAGCCAGGCTGAGACACACGACCTGCAGCAAGAGGGGAAAGTGTTTAAAAGTAGTAAACTGAAGAAATAAGCTTCCACTTCTCCAACTGACAGCAGTACTAAACCACCAGAGAAAATTAAAACAAAACAAAACAAACAAAAAAAAAAACCACAAAAAAAACCCCACTAAAAATGATAGTTCAGGATTTTGTTTTCAATTAAGCTGTTTCACAACATGCTGAGGAAGCATGCAGCAAGAGTTTGCAAATCAATAGTTCGTTGCCACAGGGTTTCAGAGAAGCTGGCAGCCAGCAGGTCCCCGCTCAGTAGTTTGTCACCCTGCCTGGCCATACAGTGAATCGATCAAGCCAGTGATGAAAAAGCTGGTGGGGGAAGTGACAAAGTAAAAAGAATTGGGTTCTCAAAACCACATGCATAGTTTGATTTATTTTTTTTTCTAGACAATTAAAAAAATTCCACATGGAAATGAACTAATCAGGACAATAGATCATGTGCTCACACAGAATTTACCACAGGTTGGTCAAGACCCCTGATTTTCTTCAAAGACAAAAAAATTGTACTTTTTCTATTTCAAACCGTGATTCTTCAGCTGTAGAGCCAGTCTGACCCTAAAGCTCTGCCATGTTGCCTGGTAGCATTCCAGCCTTGTTCAGCCACAGTGCAGCTTCTTCCCCTTTTTGAAAGAAATTTTAAACTCATTTGCACCTTGCACACCTCAAGGGCAAAAGGATGTGCAATAGCAGTCCTGGCTTCCCTCTTCCTGCTATCAGGATGTCCACACAGACCATCCTCAAGAGGGGAGGCAATTTTCTTGGAAGTGATCTGCAAAGGAGTAGGGAACACAGTTCAGTGCTGCCACTGAACTGAACTGAAGGTGACAAGTTCAATCTGAACCACAGATTATAACAGAAAACACAGACACAGAATCATAGGATCATTCAGGTCAGAAAAAGACCTCCAAGATCATCAAGTCCAACCTTCAATCACCAGGCTCACTAAATTATATCACGAAGTGCCATGTCTACTTGTTTTCTGAACAGTTACAGGGATGGTGATTCCATTTCCCTGGGCAGCCTATTACATCTGCTGAACCACTTTTTCAGTGAAGAAATTTTTCCTAATATCGAATCTAAAGCTCCCCTGGTTCATTTTGAATCCATTTCCTCTTGTCCTGTCACTTGTTGGGCGAAGAGACCAACCCCTACCTGGCTACAACATCCTTTCAGGTAGCTGTGGGGAGTGTTAAGGTCTCCCCTGAGCCTCCTTTTCTCCATAACTCACAAGAACTGAATGTTCCAGCTTGGTTTTCCATCTTCTGCAGATTCCACACACAGTTTATAAAGTAAATCTGCAATACTGCAGTTACCCCAAGGCACAACTATGCACAAGAGGTATTAGAATACAGAGTATTTTGCTTACTGTTTTGGACACTTGGGAGCTGTGATTAACTGTAAAGCTGCCAATTAAAGCAAATTTGCAGCCTCAGCAAACTTGATGTGTGGAATTTGATGTCAGTGAACAGTTTCACAGAGGTAAGCTTCCTTCTCCACTATCTACCACCCAAAAACTTTGCAGAGCAGTGCTTTATGTCCCAACAGAAATGTGGGTGCTTTGAATTGTCAGAAATCAACTTAGTGGAAAAGGAAATTTGAGCTGTTTGGGTTTGGGTGGGTTTTTTTGCAGTAAGTTAAAAAAGCTACTCCGAGATTTACCTGGGAACAATGGAGATGAATTTCCTTCTAAGTTCTCATTTTTATGTAAGCCCAAGATACTACTAAAATGTTTCTATCCACCTAAACATGAATGGGTACTAAAATATGGCTCTGCACAGCAGCAGGAGCTAATGGTGGCATCCCCAAGGCACTACACTAAATCAGCCTTGTGAGCTACAACTCACATGACAAGAATCAATCCAAGCAAAGCCTTTTTTTTCTTTTTCTTTTTGGTTTTTTGCTTGTTTTTTTTTAAAGAAAAATGTGCTTAAAGGCTCCTTTACCCCATCTATTCACAAACACAGAAGACCTGGCCTTGGTCCTTCCACCAGTTTTGTTTAATATCCTTTCTTAGTGGTTGAGCCATAAAGGTGAAATTGTGCTTTACTGATAAAAACTATCACACTCTCCTTCACAAAAATCCCTACAAAAGCTTGGGAAGGGAGGAGGGGTAGTGGAGGGTTCTGCACTTCTGTTGGCCTCTGGCCACTTCATATGCATTACTGTGTGATATACAACGTCTAAGACATTGCTGTGCTGGTCTAGAAATTATAAAACTAATTGCTGAAGTGGCTGAGGTCACAACTGACCAGCAGCTTGGTGCTTTAAAACAGTGCAATGATTGCTAAAAGGAATTATAAATATCTCTTCTAGATACAAGTGGTGTCTTATTCCATAGATCCAAGTCCAAGGAAGATGCAAATACAACATTTACATGCATATGTGAAGGCCGTAATTGCCTCTAATGAAATCTGCTACTGGAGTGTGTAATGGCCATAAGGGTAAAATAACTAACCAAGTCAAATGCAATGCAAAACAAACACGTGAAAATTAAGTTAAATGCAGATCTAAATGTTGGATATGATATGTAGAGCTACACACACAGCAGAACTATGTCTTTCACTTCCCTGGCCTGGGCCACTGGATACAATGAGTCCACCACAGGGTGTCTGATGTCCAGTTCCCAACATCAGGAACGTGGGAATCTCATTGGTAAGTCCAGTACCAAAATGATTACCAGTCCTTTTTGAATTATAATTTCAGGTTCCTCACACTGCTCATAGAAGTCTGTGCCTTTTCAGTTGGCTTTTGGTTTTTCACTGGAAACTTTTAATTCCTGTTCCTTGCTTTAATTTGATTACATCTGAGTTTTTCAATATGTTTCACACCTGACAGGAGTTTTTTGGGTTTTTTTGGAACAGGATAAATCTACCCTAAACAGAGCAAACATAACAAGGTAACACAGTGTATATTGGAAGGATATATTGCAGCTACTCAAACATATTTCCTGGGATTAAACTAAATTTGCTTAACAGAATGAATAAAGACCCAAAGTGAGGGTTCTTTTGGACAGTTCAATGCAGAAATCTGTCTGCAGAGCAGCAGGAAAAAAATATATATGTGAAAAGTGAGGATACATAGAAAACAGTGCATGAATACCAAAACTAGCACTGAGACACAGCTTCACCTGCCACCTCTGCTGCTCTGAATTCTTTTTTCAATAAAGACATAAGCAGGAAAGAAATGAGAAATAAGCAGAAGGCATAAGTAGAAGCGACATTATAAGAATAACTCTGATACCTTCACTACAGAAAAGATTAAATTACTTAGATCAGTGGGAGGAAAGGCAGTACGAGAGAGTAGGAGGGAGAGATGTAAAGGAGCGAATGAGAAACACAAATGTAGGAATGACTGATCACTCTTTGTATTTTGTGCAGAACTGGTTGAACAAGTTCTGGTTGAATCAAAACTGAAATAAATGTCAAGGAATCACTGTATATCCTGTATTTAGGCATTCAGCTGTCTGAACTGATCACAGTTTGGTGTAGTTTAGTTATATGTCCTTAGCTCAGCTTTAGGAAAACATCGCTGTGAGAAACTTCATGAACTAAAGCCATAAAACATAATGAAGCCTAAACATATAAAGAAGAACAGAATAGAGTAGAATAGAGTAGAATAGAGTAGAATAGAGTAGAATAGAGTAGAATAGAATAGAATAGAATAGAATAGAATAGAATAGAATAGAATAGAATAGAATAGAATAGAATA
>JAWMRA010000113.1:109163807-109178579 GCA_035584735.1 Pseudotriccus pelzelni
TAGAATAGAATAGAATAGAATAGAATAGAATAGAATAGAATAGAATAGAATAGAATAGAATAGAATAGAATAGAAAACCTGAGCTGGAAAGGACACACCTGGATCATCGAACTGGCCCTGCACAGGACACCCCAACAATCCCATGTGCCTGAGAGTGATGTCCAAAGACTTGAGCTCTGTCAGGCTTGGTGCTGCGACCACTTCCCTGGAGACCCTGCTCCAGTACCCCAGCACCCTCTGGGTGAGGAACCTTTTCAATCCAACCTAAACCTCCCAACACACCTCATGCCATTCCCTCTGTTGCTGAGACGAGAACTGACACAAAAAGATACAACTCCAGCCTTCTCCATAAAGCAAAGAAGGTAAATTATCAATAAGAAAGACCAGTTTATCCTTAGAAGTAATGGAGCCTAGAATTTTTCCTGCTGAATGATGACTCCTTGGCATATGAATACTTAACACAGAAATCAGTCCCAGCTATCATCTGTGTGCACTAACCAATACATAATTGTATTTATTGTGCTTGCAAAGTCACTTTGAACACAGTGAAAGACTGCAACACAAAAGGATGGGAAGGGTGCTAGGCAGAAAATATTGTTCAATATAATGTGTAAAAGAGGACAGAGGATGCCAGGAGCTGAGCAAGGTTCAAATGAGCAGATCTCAGGATGTTCTCTGCCACAAGGCACATGAGAGAGGCTTTGAAAACAGGCCACATGGCAGAGTGGAATAAATTCACTTCTGGTCAGAGACAATTAAACTGCAAGGTAGTAACATCAGTAGGGAATAAAATATATAATTTATTCACTTCTTGCTGGAAGGTCCACTGCCAGTCACTTGTGACTATCTGGAGCAGCACTGTCTGTTGCCACTAACTGTTCACACCGTATTTCTAACACACTTTCTCCTCTCCCTCCTAGATTTTTCTTTCTAGTATGAAGAAATATGTAATTACACATCTAAAGCACAGCAGTTCCTGTCTCCTTTGTGAGAGCTACAAGCAGGCAGTCGTATTTCAGAGACCAATTATAAAATCATTACCAATGACTGTCAAATAAAAGCCAGCTATGATATCAGCTTCTCTAGAAAGCTTTGATGCAAAGGGGTCTTCCTTCTGGAGATAATGTGGGACGTATTCTTCCTGGGAGGAAGTGTTGTGATCTGATGCCATCCCACTCATGTCCAGTTAAGTGTCTGAAAAACAAAAGAACAGAGTTTGCAGTAGATCACATCTGCTGTTAGAAAACACGAAGATATTTTTGTTTCTGCTCTGCCACTTTCCAGGGCTTTTCAGGACCCAGTTCAAAACTGAGTAAAGCAAGTGCGATGACCTATTTCATGACTTCATCCAAGAACATTGTTATTCACATGGCACTACAGTATAAAAAAAGACATTACGCTGTTAGAGAATGTCCAAAGGAGGGCCACAGGGATGGTGAAGATTCTGAAGAAGAAGCAGTATGAGCAACAGCTGAGGGCACTTGGTCTGCTGAGATGGAGAAGAAGAGACTGAGGGGAGACCTCATCACAGTCTACAACTTGCATGTGAGGGGAAGAGCAGGGGCAGGCACTGACCTCTGCTCTGAGGGGACCAGTGACAGGACCCAAGGAAATGGCACAAAGTTGTGTCAGGGGAGGTTTAGGTTGGATATTAGGAAGAGGTTCATCACCCAGAGGGTGATTGGGCACTGGCAGAGGCTCCCCAGGGCAGCGGTCACATCACAAAGCCTGACAGAGTTCAAGAAGTGTTTGCATAACACTCTCAGCCACAGGGTGTTATCTTGGGGATGGTTCTGTGGAAGGGCCAGGAGTTGGACTCGGTGATCCTGATGGGTCCCCTCCAACTCAGCATATTCTGTGATTCTGTGAGTCTGTGGCAGTCCCCACAGTAACCCATCTGAGCAGGTACCAGTGTACTGTGGCTTTCAAGCCAGGTCTTTGGAAGTGCCTTCCCTGAATATCTTAAGGATCTCCCTGTTTTCAGATTGGTCTAAGAGTGCCCCAAGACTGAAAATACAGAAAAAATACGCAAGGCAGTCTTTTGTGTCTGATTATCTTCATTGCTCAATGTGTTTAATGTATACTATACTACTTGTCTTTATTTATACACACAGTTCTCTTAATGCCAAGAAACTGGTAATTATCAGTAAGACAATTTCTTCATATTCTGAGGAGCACTATGCCTGCAGAAGGCAGCTCTAAAAATTTTAAAGATAAGCGAAAACTCCTATCTATAAATTGTCCTTAGAGTTGTTTAGGTATTGGGTTCCAATGCAAACAGCTTTTCCTGGCTATGATTATAAGCAGCAATTGGCTGCTGCAGTCATGAAGAAAAAACCAGAATTATTAACTAATTAAGTCATGTACGAAAGCTTGTTGAGTTTTCTTTTCATTTCCTTTTGTGTGGAAATGGGTCATCGAGGTCAAATGTGCTAACGGAAATAAAGCGAACCCAAATACAGGAGAAACAGAATGTGGCAGACACCTATGAGGGATATATATAGTAAAGTGAGGAACACTTGCATAAGGAAAAATCATTCCGCCATGCTTGAAACCAGCCAGCCAGGAGCCTTTTAGGGCATTCAGACCCCTTAATTCTTCTCCCCAGTGCTTGGTGAGGCAGGAGTGGCACTCAAGAACTTAACACTTGACTCTCAGGGCTTCCATACCTTTTCCTGTGGGACCTGGGACAAACTGTAAGCTCCAAATTTTGCCTCTCAGAAGTCCAAACTTGAAGGGAGACCAGGTGAGAAGAAAGAAGTTATTACAGCCCAGTTAGGGAGACAGGGACGTTCACTTAGGGAGGTTCGAGACAGGATTGTAGGCTGAACCAGAACGAACACTTTTTTAACTGGCTTCCCCTTCATATAGGGGAAGAAGAGAAGTTTCTCGAAGAATGAGTGTGAATACAACAATATGGAAAGGGAAGGAGGGGATGTGCCCAAATAAGACAACTAGGGGCGGGGTACAACATTATATGGATGAAGAGGGAAGGGTTACATCCATATAGGGAATTAACCACTAAAGAGTCAGGGATGAAAAAAAGGCAAACAGCTTAATGGGGTGTAATAAGCAAACTCTGTTTTAACAGAAATCTAGAACTCTATTAGTAAAGTCCATGGCATCTAGTCCTCAGCTGACTGTTTCAAGACTTCAATCCATCTTCTATATTGTTCTTCTTCTCCTTGCTCATCTTCCACACATCTAGTGTCTAAATGTTGGGTAGAAACATAAGGAGAGGGATAACTGTTATAATAATAGGCAAACCCCAGCAAATGTGGGAGATGTCCATTTTCCCAGATGAATTATTTCAGGAACCAACATTTGAACTGTTAACTGTTGGTTTTATTTATACACGTGCTTTTTAAGGTATCACAGTATTAAATGCCTGATAAAAGTCATAAATGTTCTGATCCACAGCTCCTAAAAGTTAATAGTCAGTGACAGGGACTATAAAATGTTATTTTAATAGAAATGCCAGTGATTCGTGCTTGTACCAACCCTCATTGCTTGCAAGCTCTTGTGAACTCCTAAAACATATTTAGGAAGCTGCAAATAGGAAGTGGACTAACCCAGATCCAAATTACACCTTCTTCCATGGGGCTTAGATAAATATGGGCACGTACCAGCCAAATCTGTAGTCCTTCATCTAAATTAGTAGGAAAACAATCACTATGGTTATGTTAGGCAGCTAAAAATGGATATATTTAGTTTATGTAGCACAGCCAAATGGTATGAAATTAGGAAAGCATTTTTGTAACTAGTGATGGAAATATTAATACCAACCATTAAAAAATATTTTAAAAATTTCAAAAAACCTTAAGGTACTTAGTATTAGAAAAAGCCTTCTATATTTCATAGGAATCACAGAAACTGAACTACTATCAGATGCTGCAGAAATCTTCTGTGAAAGTTACTGTGGCAGCAATGCTTTCATGGGTTTGAAAAGAGAGCACAAGAAATCGTGGACCACATACAAGTGTTGCAATTATTTGTAGAAGCAGATTAATTTAGCAAGGGATAAATGGCAGAGTGGAACAAAAGATGCCCATGAACCCAGCATCACCTCACAGAAAGTTAGTAGAGCTCGTTTTGAAGAACTTAATGCAGCTAAAGTGATAACATTATCAACTGTGTAAATTAAGAAAAAAAAGTCTATTCTCTCATGATACATTAAAAACAATAAAGCTATGAATACTTTTATTGGAGTCAGTAAAAGACAAGAGCTAAAAGGGTAAATTAGTGCCAGAAAGTACTGTTATCTTCATAAGAGACAAAAAGGTAATTATCTCTTCCTTTAATTTGTCCAGTGACATCTATTTCTCAGAGTCCCCACAGCAAAGTTCATCATCTCTCAGTGCTGGGATCCCAGATCCTGCTGTCAAGTGTCATTTTTATCCTAAACGTCCCCTGTGTATTTTGCAGAGCTCATTTCACACACATGGGCTGTGGAAACAGGAAAAGGTCCCAGTGGGCAGCAAGAGGTGAAATCTATTTTTAATTAAAGCCCTGGTTAGGGTGCTTCTATTTCCTTTCAGCCTAAAAGCTATGCAGGAAGACTTACTGTGGAACTTTGAAAAAGATGCAATGATTTTAAAGAATGTGCCGATAAATTCACAAGCGGTTATGTGAGTTTTAGGTGCCCCCTTCCCCTTAAGGGCGGGTTGTCAAAGTGCCTGCAGCTACTTTAACATTAGTAAGCAGTGCAGACCCCCAGCAGAGGATGAAAGACATTTTGCAACATAAACACTCCATCTGCTGTGGCAGGCGCACTTGGGCAAGCACCGGGAAATAATCCAGTTATCAAGGACTGGTTTGTTCTTGCTGCCTTCACAAGACCAAGTGATTCCACGCTGCAGTAGGTCTCCAATGTCCCAAGCGTGGGAGCAGAGAGCAGTGCACCACAGCCTACCATCTAGCTCATCTACAGACCATCTTTCCAGCACATTCCATGATGAAAGGCCCCCTGTGCCTGTGAAAACAGATTTAAAACCACAACAGCTGCTTCTTAGAAATGGATTTGTGATTGTATCTGTGCTGCAGACATTCATCTTTAAATAATACAAACAATTCCACTTTTAAATAATATATTCCTTAAAATGGAACTGTTCAACTCTAGCCAACCTCAGGAGACCAAAAATCATCACCCAGACACTATAAAATGCCAGCATCAAACCTCAGAAGATCTGAGATTAAAGGAAAAAGTGATGTGAGGATTTTTGTTGGGCCTAATGAATGCAGCTTTGCCAGCCCTCCAACAGTTTTGCTCCCTGTTCTCTCCTCATCTCTCACTGGGGTGTTTCAACATGTCCTTCATGGCTCAGCCAGGCTCTTCTCACGCTGAGGAAGTGCTGGACACTCCATCCCCACCTCTTTCAGGAAAGAAGATGACCACAGAATAGTGATAACCTTGCTGATCCCTTCCTCCTACAGGAAAGGCACTGATGGAGGGGGGAGAAAAAATCTTGGTTGCTCTTGCCGAGCACCTGATGTTTTTCCTCAGATTTAGGCAAATCCTGGGAATTTTCACCCCAGATAGCAAAAAGCATGACATTTTGCAGGAGCTGAGTGGCAGCAACCAAATGGACTTGACCATTCCCTGTAATAGAATCATGGAAAGGTTTGGGTTGGAAGGGACCTTAAAATATCATCTTGTTCCAACCCTCCTGCCATAGGCAGGGACACCTTCCACTAGACCAGGTTGCTCCAAGCCCCATCCAACCTGTTCTTCAACACTTCCAGGGAACGGGGCATCCACAGCTCTTCTGGGCAACCTGTGCCAGGGCCTCACCCTCATAGTAAAGAATTTCTCCCTAATATCTAATATAAACCTTCCCCAGTCAGTTTATTTCCCTTATTTATTGGGCATTTGGTTTCAGGGTTTTGTGGACCCTTTGGTGGCTGGTTCACTGCAGACACAGCATGAGACTTTCCATGTCCCCCCAAAAAAGTTCAGCCTGTGAGCCTTTAGGTCCCATCTGCACCTACGACATCACCTGGCAGAGAAAAGAGCTTCACAGTAACGGCTACCTCAGCAGCTGCAAACCTGTCCAGTCTGTGTTTTTGTCCATTTATATTTCATCACACATCGTGACTTGGCCACAGTCCATCTTTTCCATACGAGCCCACCTGTTTTCCCACCTTCTGATGGAAATTCTCACAGTTCCCTACTCTCCTGAGGGAACAGAAAGGTCTGGAGGAACAAGCACAGAGCAACCCCCTGGGTCCTGCTGAGTCTCATCCCTCCTTCAGTTTGATGGGCTATTTTCAGCAAATTGCTAAACCTCTTCCCCCTGATGGGAAACAAAGTGAATTTGCATCTACAGAGGAGTTGGGCCAATGGACTAATGTGTTCTGGTGTAATGGTTCCCAAGTCAGTGGTCCAAGGAAGAAAACTGTGTTCTGCTCTTTTGGAAAATTATTATAAACCACAAGGTGTCCTAAGCGATGTGGAGGCACTTAATGCTTTTATGAAGTACAAATTAACTTCTTAGCTCCAGCAACAGCAGATTATGATTTTGCAGGTGATGGAAATCTCAGAGACCTGAAGCTGTGGGTTTTTTTTCCCCCAGTATAGCATCTTCAAAAGAAAACTGCTTTATGTACAATAGGGAGATCAAAACTGAAATTTCAGATTCATCCCAGCGGCCTGTTATATTTTCTATTTTTGATGTGAAAAACCACAAGCATTATTGTTTTCAAAACTTATACACGTAGCCCTCAATATCCAGGGGGCGTGTAACAACATGCACAAGCCTGAAGTCATCTGAATTATACAACGTATTTGTGGATTTGTTTTCCTATAGCTCAATAAAACAACAAATAAATAATGCTCTCTGTGGTGTAGTGCCTCCTAATATCCCTGACAGTGGCCAGATACGTATTTTTGTCCTGGAGCAGCATCTGAAGCTGCTAGGGCATGCAAATCATGGAAAATCTCCTTCTCTTGAAAAAAGCTGTGTATTTGAGCAAGATGGGTAGAGAAGCAGCCTTCACAATAGTCATCTCTGATTAGGAAGATGAATCTCTTACCTCCTCACTTTGGCTGCTAACAGACCCCCCTGTGTGTGGTTTCCCAGAGCCCAGAACCAGGATGCTCGATGGTAATTTTGAGTGGTGACTGGAGTGTCACACCCTGCAGAAGGCAGACAACTGGGAAATGAGATTGTGGCATATGATCATTACGACCTTTATGACTGAAAAACAGGCTGGGCAGTACATCAAGCAAACACATACTCCCTGTCTGATTTCGTAGAAGGATGAATTCTGGTTTTGCTGCTACTGATGAGTGTCCAGCCTATTCCTAACCACAGCTAATTTCACAGCTTTCCAAGGTAATTTTTTCCTGAGGTTAATTAAAATTCTCAGAGAAAGAAACTTGAGACCACTCACCTATCAAACAACTTACATCATTAGACCAGAAAGACTAATTTTTGTCCCAGAACCTTAATATCTGATACAGGAAGATTCTTTTTGGGAATGAATAATATTAGGGACTAATTTCAATATTTTAGGAGTTTAATTAGTGCAGATTCAATAATCTGCTGAATTCAGCCTTGAGAGAAGCCTTGTTAATGCAAGACAGATTATGAACAGGGCTGCACACAAGGGAGGGAAATTCAAGTGCCTTGAACATGGAGAAGGGTAGTAGCATATTGACTTGTGTCACTGCTTTGGCAAGAATTGGGCATCAACTGTGCTTTTTAATGACTCAAAAAAAAAATTGAAATTTGCCATGATATTGTATCACAAAATACACATGAGCTGCAAGTGCTGTAGGTGCAGGATGGTGAGAGGAATACAACAAGATAAATTCAGAAGAACCTGAACTCAAACACAAGTCATTACTTTATCTAGTGAATAGAAAGTGTTTAAGAAGCACTGAGAAAAACTCAATTTGGGAAATTAGGACGAAGAACCACATACATGTCAATGTTTGATAAATAACAACAAGATTTCCTTCTGCTTGGGTTTTAGCCCATAAACCCAACCTAACTGCAAAGCACTGGACACACCAACACTGCAAAAACAGCCAAATATCAGGCTCTACCCCTTTGCTAATATCTCAGGGGGAACTTGGCTGTCTCCACAGACCTGAGTCAAAACAAACTTAAAGAAAAGAGACCAGACATTTCACAGGATCTGGAGAGGCCGCAAAGGTTTTATTGAAGGTTTCTATGGCATCGACAGCACAGCAGCAAATAAAGCATTTCACACTCCTGCTTTCCTGAGGTTGACTTGTGAAAAAAGGATGTGCCACTCAAATATGGGAGCTATGTAATCAGCAGAGACAGTCTAGAAGAAAATGAAAAGCAGTCACAACCAAGCATCACTTAGAGAGGATAAAAAATAGTCTCAGTAACCCAGCAAGTGACATTTCAACCAACAAAACAGTACCTCAATTTTAGCACCACAGGAGAACAAGCAACAAGGAAGAGTGACGAAAACAAGACCAGCTGAAGAAGAACAGAAATGCAATGACAATTCATGAGATACGGCACCTGCAATTTCAGTTTAGGCTCCTAGAACACTTTTTGGTAGAAGTTTCCTATTGCACAGAAAATCCTATTCCCCTGTTTTGACATCACCAGCCATTTGTCCATTAAAGAAGTGTCCTGAAGACACACAAAAGCCTGACTCTGTCCCAAGGAGAAACAAGCAGCTTCCTGGCAGACCAACATATGAAATCTCATCTGTTCCTTTCTCATGTAAAACATAAGAGTAACTACTATTTTCCATCTCATAAACTTAATTAGAGCGGCTTAGTGATCTACATGCAGTCATATAACGAGTCAGAGGCTGGGAATGTAACTTGGAAATGCTGATTCTCTTTCCCTTGCTCTCTCTGCTGGACCTTCTGCTCCTATTGCAGGCTGAGACTGATGTTAGAACTGACCATTTGCAGCCTTTTTTCGACTGAGGTAGCTGAGCACTGCAAACTGGGGTGCAGCCAGGCACCCAGAGAGGGTGCTGCAGCCTGCTCAGTGAAGAAACACTCTCCAGCTGCAAGCAAATACAAGGATGTGCTGATCCCTGACTCTCAGGTGAGTACTTCAGTGCTATTTTACAATTAAATGCATCTTAAATTTTTGGTAAGTTCAAAGAACTGGATTTTGTTTGGTGCAAAGCACCAAAGCACTGTGCTGACTTGTCGTCTGGAGTTGTACAACTCCAGGCAATTCCCTCCTGTCTATGAACAAGGGATGTGAACACAGTTTCTGCAAATACTTCCTCTCTTGTTGTAAGGGAGTGCTTTGGGATAGTCATTTCTTACTTTGAAATTAACCAATAATTAGTATAAAATCAATACCAGTCAGACAATCAGTATCAAATAATCCATGTTTTATGCTCCTGGTATTGCTCAAAGGCACAAGTGATCAGCTGTCTTCCAAATAAATTTTGTAACAAAGTTAATGCCAGATTTGTGCAGAATTCCAAAGAGACTAAAGAAAGCACCAGTCCAAAAAGGACAATATTTATCAAAATGCCATTACACTGGCGAGTCCTGTTACACCATGAAATTATCCCTGGTTATATCACACATGCCTAGAGACTCTAATACCATCAGAAGGGGTGGTGGAAACAAAGGAATAAATGACATCATGCACTATCAAAACTCTCAGGTACATTTCTGAAGGCTGCACCCTAAAATCTTTAATCCTATGATGAAACATTTTATTCTACAGGAGAGAGAAGAAAAGTAGAAAGGCAATCAAAAGGGTTCTGTGAAACTAAGTATGAGTGAAGCTAATATGAAAATGGACCTAAATTAAGCATACAGTGAAAATACATAATATAAGCACCTAGATGTGTATCTATGCATGCCATTTTGCACCTGCATATTCTTTTGCATGTACACACCTACCCTTTCAGCATCTTACAAGAACAGGAAGAGAAACAGGACGTACCTTGTTAATGAACTCTGGATAGAGCATCCCCCCTAGAGCTCCTCAGCTGCTTTTATTTCGATGTCTGGACCGGAGTGATCTGTAAAAGCATAAATCCACAGTGCTCTGGGTGTTTCAACTTTTAGAATTCAAGAGGAAGAGGGGAAAATCATTCTTTTCCTCAGTACAAGGAGAGCTCTCTGGTTTTCCCCCTTCCCAACTCGGACTCCCAGACTCTGGATGTTGTGCTGTTCCTCCCTCTGTCACTCTTCCCGGTGGTGCTGCTGTCGATCACCCGCCTCGCCCCGTGAAATTCACTCTCCGGAGTATCCGGCCCCTCTGTCCGTGTGAATCAGCTTTCCAAAGAGCACTGACACCTCAGAAAGGGACCCTGGGAATGTACCACTGGCAGAGGAAGGGGCATAATGCAGACCCAGCCAAAATCTGTCAAAGCACGTGTCACATGTTGCTGGTCCCTCCTGCCCGCACAGTTGTAATCCTGTTTATCACTCCCGCCACAGAACAGAGAATGCTTTTAAAACTTGAGGGTGCTTTTTCTCCTCAAATTATTCTTACTTTATGGTAAGAGAGGAAAAAGAACTGCAGTCCTAAAAGATGCTTTCACACAGGTAATAAAACCATATTTTGGTATTGTATTTCATTTTTTCTTCTCTAGCTCCACCAGTCACGTATAAAACTGGGCTGGGTAGTAGAAATACATGTGTGTAAATCATCACCACTGCCCCGAAAATTTTTACATTAACTGAAGACGTGACTTTCAGTCCCCACTGCAGCAAAATAAAGTCTGAAGCCTGAAGAAGTTTGCAAAGATGAAAGACAAGAATCAATTCCTGATTTTTCTCACCAAGGCAGATTTCTGAGTCTGTATGGCTGAGCCCCACAGAGTCAGTTCTCTTTCATCAACTGCCTGGTCAAGAAGCACTTTCCTAGGTAACACATCAAACTGAATCCAGTCCTGGATACGGAAAGAATATTGCAGGGAACATTTTTAGATGCTTTGTAACCCAACACTTACCCTGTCACCTTTCTGCCAGGGGCGAGGAATTAAGAGGCTGCAAAAGTCAGTGAAAGATTTTAATAAACAGCAGCTTCACTTGGCATTTTAATATCAAAGACAAATAGAGACTATGGCACTTGTTTTGCTTTATTTAAAAAAAAAAAAGTATAATGAATTTCATGGGAGTCTTTCTATGCTTGCGAGAGATGGAAGGATTGTATTCTACAAGTAACAGAGAAGAAAGAGTTCTCTTCTACAATGGTAGAAGATAAAGGAAGAAAATTATTTCCAGAAATATGGAGATATTTTTGAGCCAGGGCAGAGCCTCACAGTAAGGCTGGATACCACTCTCTGGTGGTTATATAAAAACAAAAAGCAGCTTTTTTTTCTCCTTTCCTAATGGAGGAACTGGGAGTAACCCAGTTTTCAATTACAGACTGGCCCCAGTCAGTTCAGGGCAGCCTTGCTTGGCACACCCACAAGCACTGCATGTCAAGGGAGGAATCCTGAAACTACAGACAGTAACTTTCTAACTGACCCAAAATCCAGGCTACACCATCAAAAACCATGTGTGCCACGTGACTCCAGGCCAGTTCACTGCCGAACTAACAGGGACACAGCACTGTACACTCAGCTGGTTTGAAGCTGCTTTGCAGAAAATGCTCATCGTTAATGCCATGTTTTATTTACGGAGTGAAGAACCAGAGAAAGGTGAAAAGTTCATGATTTTCCAAAGAGAAAACTCATTCTAGGTAAGAACTGCAGTCTTCCAAACTGTCTTTGTGTGCCAAAAAAGTTGTAGACATGAGGAAAGCTCCAGCCCCTCCAAAATCAGTAACGTTCTGATACCCTGCAGGACTCAAGAGGAGACCAAGGTAACTGGCTTTGCTTTGTAGGTGGTAAGTTCCGAGGACAGACGACACCTGGTGTCCCTCCCCTCCTCATCCCCACTTTTTCACATCAAGATGGGACAGAGCAATAAACACCATCATTTAGTGAGGGTTAAAGAGAACAGTGGATGGTCAGAACTTGGAAAGGGCAAAGAATGGTTGAACGAAGGAAAAGGGAAAGATGAGTGTAACTTAGAGCATCACCCAGAACCCTTGGCACTAGGAGACTGAAGGATCATGGTTCTTCTCCAAGCAGTAATTTCTTTAAAGAGAACTCGACAGTTGCTATGGACTCAAAAAGCAGTAGATATGAAGTATAAATCAAAGTCCTTCTAGGAAATATCAAGTCAAGGAAAGAGTTTGCAGAAATCATGGCTAACAAGTCATGAAAGGAAGTAATGGAAGAAAACTGAGTTTATTTCTCAGTTTGTTGCAGGTGGTGTTGGTGCTATGACATTGTTAGTAACAGATTGCTGATGCCAATCTCATTTTAGCTCCCATCTGGTCTTCACTTGCTTTGCTAACTGGTCTTGAACTTTTCCCTGCCTAAGCAGCAAAGTAGTCAGGGCACTAAACACTTAACAGAAAAAGGAGAAAAATGTTCAGAGAAGGTTATTTTTTTAACCACTGTCCTTTAAACCTTGGACTTGTTCCTATTTGGTAAGATTCAGTCATATTACATACAACAAAATTCCAGCAAAGAACTATATGTGAGTGAAAATCCTAGCATGGTATAGGATCACAGAACGGCTGGGAAAGAAGCTCACTAACAAAAACAGCATAAAATATCCCCAGGCAAAACACAAAACTGAGGAGTATTAGAAAATACAAATCACTGCCATCAGCAGCAACGCTTTCAACTTGGAGCACTGACATCTTATGGCAGCCCTCGGCCAGACCACAGGAAATCACAGGCAACAAGGGTGGGAAAGTAGCTTTGGAGGAGAAGGACAGCAAGGGGACAATGGAGCCAGGATCTTGTTATTGATTGCATTAGAAATATCACTCCTTTTATTTTAATTGAACAATTTGGATAATCAGTGCATTAATGTATTTTTAATTGGACTTCAAAGCAGCTTTTACCTTATTTTAATTAGACTAACAACCAATTCTTGTGTTTGTTTATAAGGTCCATAACAGGATTTTGACTGTACCAGGCCAGGCTGAAGGTGTAGTTCAAACGCTGATGAACTAGTTCAGGCTTAGTGAAGATGTGAGACTTAAGGATTCAAGTTGTTGAAAAATGTTTTCAGGAGCCTTGGAGACAAAGAAACCCACAAAGTTTGCGAAATGTTTCAGTGATTGAAAGAACTAAGAAGTTGCTGATCCCCCAAAGCTTGGATGAATCTAGGTGTCATGTACCATTAGAAAAAGACAAATAAAAACCAATATTGAACATGCTTGCAAGAACAGAAAATTGAATATTTCATTGATTTTTTTTTTTTTTTAAGAAAAATAATGTACGGATAAAAAAGGTACAGGGAAAAATATCCTTCAGCCTTCCAGTTCATTCATTCAATTTTTTTTTTCTGTTTTAAAAGAAGCTTTCTAACAGATTATTGATTTAATATAAAAGCAAATAAAAAATAAATCAGAATGGCAGTATTTCTATTACTGATACATCACAGCACTGTAGCACATTTTTTCAACAGCCAGCACAAAGCACAGTGAAGCTCCACGTTAACTGCACACCACTACTCAGTAATCTTGGTGCAACAGAAAGAACATCAGTCCAGAACAAACATAGTCATGTGTCAACTGCAGGGTGTCTTAAAAGTTCACCATATTTATTCACATGGTTATTAAAAAATATATATTTTGGCTTTATTTTTTTTAATGCCAAGCTGATCAACTGAGATAAAAATTAACTCTCTGCCCTGCTTGTGGGATTTCATCTTGACTACATGCAATGAGATGAAAGAAGGAAATCTGAGTGCAAAAGCTTCATCCATCAGGTCGTATCTATTGAGATTAGTCTTATGGCACTTGTATACTCTCATTAAAAAATAGATGTGAGGACTCATTAGAGGGCAAGGCTGTGTGAACCTCCAAGTCATACATTATGACACAGTGAATTAACACAATGCCAGTGCAAAGCTTGAGGCACAGAAGAGCTAAGTGGTGGTGGGTGCCATCCTCTCTTGGGCACTCATATTCCAGCTGCCAAAACACGTTAACTGAGTCATTGGGCTGCACTGAATCTACTTGCACCATTTTGGGTGACGTTTCAAATGTTACTGCTGGGGCAGGCTTTTGCAAGTGGAGCGACTGTGTGTGTGCCCAGGTCTTCCCTGCTGGCATGACACTGGGTGAGCTCTGCTGCCCTCACCATTGAGACCTTCTCCACAGTGCTGACCCTCTGAGAGAGAGACCTTGCTCAGCAAATGCGTGGCATAATGAGAAATACAGTAAAGTCTCAAAACACTTTTCCCTCCACCCCTCCCTTCTTCCCAGGTTCAACTTCACTCCAGATTTCCTGGTCCTCCTGCCCTCAGTGGCACAGGGGGACAGGGAATGGTTCTGCAGTCAGTTCATCACATGGTGTCTCTAATGCTCCTTCCTCCTCAGGGGCAGGAGTCCTCACGCTCTTCCCCTGATCCGGTGTGGGGTCCCTGTCTTGAGAGGCAGCCCTCCACAAACTGTTCCAGCGTGAGTCCTTCCCACGGGCTGCAGTTCTGCTCAACCTGAACATGAGCCAGCAGTGTGCCCAGGTGGCCAAGAAGGCCAATGGCATCCTGGCCTGGATCAAGAACAGTGTGGGCAGCAGGAGCAGGGCAGTGATTCTTCCTCTTTACTCAGCACTGGTGAGGCCACACCTGGAGTGCTGTGTCCTGTTCTGGGCCCCTCAGTTCAGGAAGGATATTGAGGTGCTGGAGCAGGTCCAGAGAAGAGCAAAGAGACTGGTGAAGGGACTTGAGCACAAGTCCTATGAGGAGAGGCTGAGGGAGCTGGGGTTGTTTAGCCTGGAGAAGAGAAG
>JAWMRA010000113.1:109178679-109223809 GCA_035584735.1 Pseudotriccus pelzelni
AATTGGAGTTGGATCAGGGGTTGGACTTGATGATCTTGGAGGTCTTTTCCAACCCAATCTATTCTATGATTCTATGACCTGCTCCAGTGCAGATCCCTCCCACAGTCTGCAGACCCTCAGGAACAGGTTGCTCCGGAGTGGGTTCCGTGTGGGTCCTGACACCAAACCTGCTCCTCTCTCCATGGGGCCACAGGTCCTGTCAGGAACTTCTTCAAGTGTGGGCTTCCCACGGGGTCACAGACGGGTCTCTGCTCCCCCATGGGCCTCCATGGGCACGGCTGCCTCACCCCGTTCTGCCCCACGGGCTGCAGGGGAATCCCTTCTTCAGTGCCTGGAGCACCTCCTGACCCTCCTTCTGCACTGACCTGGGTGTCTGCAGGGCTGTTGCTCTCGCACATTCTCTCTCCTCCCTTCCAGCTGTGCTGTTCTGCAGCGGGTTTTTTTCCTTTCTTCTTAAATACGTAATTACAGAGGCCATTTGACCTCACCATAGAACGCATAGCTGAGAGTAGTCAAGTGAATTGTCCTCTAAACATGCCAAGTTTTCTGGAACTAGAGAATTAGGCCTAAAATTAGTCCTAGCTTTTCCTTACATATCCCTCCAAAACAACCTGTACCAAACTCCACTGCAAAGGTAAGCAGTTATCTCCTTTAGCATGCATATATTTCTCGTACTAAGGCATATAAAATCTGTGTGATCAATCAAGCCACTAATTTCATCCTCTGGGTGTGCAGAACTTGCCAAAGACATCTTCAAACTAGGCCACCTGCTGACAGCTCAGTCAGGCCATCTGGGTACATCTGACTTTAAAAAAAGGCCTGTCTCCAGCAGGGAGGACACCTTGGGATCCTCCACTTCCAACCACTGGTCCCCAGTCTCCCAAGAGGAGGAACATGGATGGTACAAAGCAAAGACAAAGCAAAGAGACAGCCAATAAAGTACAGGTGAGCAGACTTTATTCTATGGCATATGAAGATAATTACATATGCAGGCGAGATTCATCTCACCTAATGGGAGTTGGTGCAACATTAAGCATCAAAATTTAAGTATCTATCAGCCTTTTATCTTTAGGCATCAGAAAAAATAAACAGAAAAAAAATAAAATTTTTTCATCATTCAAAAGGGGAAATAGGTAAAAGAAAAATGGAAAAATGCACTTTGATTAAAAATTGAAATTAAAATTCCTGATGTTAGATACCTTCTAAATACTCATTTTTATTTCTTTATCCCTGAAAATGCATATTAATTCTGAATATTGAATTAAGGTTAAGCAGTTGACTTGCTTCTCAGGTTCTTAAGGAAATGAGAACTATATAATTACACTGCCCAAGGTTTCCCCACTAGCTTTTGAACTTATTGATTCTTTCAAAACCAGAAACTAATGGAAATCTCTGATTATACCTCTTTTAATGTTTTGAAAAAACAGCAAGAACATAGATAAAGGAGGTGCAGAACCATAGGCAAAGCAAGGGGAACCACCAAATTTACAGTTTGGAGCAGCTCCCTTCTTTGACAGCAAATCCCTGCCCTGTCCATCCTCATCTGGAAAAAAGTTCCTGGGTTTGTACCTGCCAGTCTTTCAACTACGAATTTCTCTGCTCTTTGTGTAAGTTTCATTAAACTAATCTAACCTAAGGCAGAGGTTCTAGCAAGTGGTTTTGATAAGATTCTGCCCAAAACATGTCTCCGAGTAGGAACTGGGAGAAATAAGTCTCTGCTTTCATAATTACCACGAGTCCTCCTCACTGGAGTCACTGGTTCATTCACCACAGTGAATGATTGTGTCTTGTGCCTGCGTGACCTCCAAGGATCAAGGGACTGTAACAGTCAGATCAGACAGTTTAACACAAGGATGACTCAGCTGAGGCCGCCAGCTGAGACACCCAATGGCAACTCTATGTGTAAATCATATTTTCAAGTCTTTCTTTACTCTGGGGGCTCTTTGGGCACAGAAGACAAGAGAAAACTCTGTCCTGTAAAGCAGAGTTTCTTGAAGAGAAGAGGAAGAGTGATTGCAAAAGAGAGAAAAAGGAAAATAAGTGAAGAATGGGCAGGAGGTGGGAAAAAAGAAAGACATTCAAACAGCGAAAGCAACAGAGAAAAGTCTTGAAGTAAAGTGGGTTGGAAGACAAAAGATATTCAAAAAGGGAGACAAAAGAAAGAGGAAGAGTTTCTGAAAATACATCCTAGTTCACTTAAACAGCATCCTCTATGGTGCAATAATCCCCAAGATCCCCTTTAAAGCTTCAGGGTAGGGACATCTTTCCTTTTCATGTCCCTGTGCAATTGTCCACCTCAGCCTTGTCTATCATTTGCCTTTTCACCTCTCTCCCTTCCCAGGTACTGTTGCTCCCCAGTCCCACAAGTGTCATGCTGGAGTTTATTTACTATGCTCTATTTACTTAGAAATAAAAACAAGGAGCCATGATGTGCTTTTGAGACTGTTGTGCCTGGTCTGGATTATACAGAAAACTGGACTAAACAATTGCTAAAGAGTGAAGGCCCCAGGAGATGAGAAAAGGGCAAAGAACAAGCCAATAACATTTGCAAACAGTTGAGTGCAAAAGGCAACAAAATTTGAGTTTGATGTAAATAATTTTTCACTTTCTTCAATTTTTGGGACCTAAGGGCAGCTGTCCCTGTATTCATAGGAAATGCTTTTGAACAATGAGCACAAACCTTTGTTTAATGGGACCACAGTATCTACTTCTGACTTCTTGCAAGCTGACAAATTTTGTGACTTCCTGGGATGTCATTAAATGCAAATCCAAAGTGCTATGTGTTCACGTGTATGGATGAATATTAGAGGTCTCTCTGTGTATGTGGCCCAGCACAGACTGCAGGCTGGAAACACCTTCCTCCAAAATAAACCTGCTTTTTCTCTTGCTGTTTTGCACTTCTGCAAAAGGTGTGACATGCAATGGCAGGAGTGGCTGGCTGAGGAGATCCCACTTGGGTGACACCTCCAGGGTGCCAGGACTTCCTGACGGCTTCTGCAGCTTACAGAAGTGATGCCCAAAAGTGTATGAAATGGAACCAGCCTCAAACTCCTGACAGCACCTGCATGCCACCAAAAGGAAGAGAAAGATGAAGACAACATGGCCAGCTCTGCTTGAAGACTACCCAAGAGATGCCATCACCAGAAACACATATGAAATGTGTCCAGCTTGGCAGTAGTGTTTCTGCACCTGTGTGTCAACCACTGCAAAACCACTTCACAGAAAGCACCAGCAAAGACTTTTCAGGTCATTTATCTTTATTCTACATAGATAATTTTGTGTACCACGAAACTGGTGGTACAGTAATAGATCAGCTCAAGAACGTAAGTCAGTTGTTTTCCCCTGCTAATGCAAGGTTATGATTCCCTTAATCCTAAATTCTCCTTCTTGAAGTCATTTATACTGTGTGGATGGATCATTAAAAGTGTTTAAAAAGTGGCTCTTGGGTAAACTATAATCACTGCCTATGAAGCCTCTGTGATAAACTGCTCACTGGCTGGTAGAAGGCAGAGAATAAAAGGATGAATGAGTTATCCATGGAATAAAGTTTGTCTGACCCACATCTATTCACTGGAATTCAAGAATCTGGTCATTTGGCTCTGCCTACAGATTGCTGGCACTTCCCAAAGGCAATTTGCCTCATTGTGTGCTTGCCAATCCCAGCTGAAACAGTATATGTTCTTTTGCAATGTAGATATAGATAATGTAAACATCTAAATAAGATTAGAAAAAAAAGAGAGGAACACCATATTAAGAGATAATTTTCAATGCATTTAATACCTGGCTTACAGACTTATATAAATATCCAGATGAAGAAGGAACACAGCATTAGGAAGAATGTTCAGAGCTAGGAAATCTCACCACCCAGCACTGCAGGCAAACAGTGTGTGAGCTGATCATACCCTTTTCTCTTTTCTGTACTTTCTCTTTTCTTTTTTCTTTTCTGGATTTTGACTCCTTTTGGTCTTACCACAGGCTTATTCCCAGTGTTCATTCAGGGATGATTAGAATTCTTTGTCTAATGTCCAGCCTGGACACCTACCAGTTTGTTATTGTGTTGAAACTCTCCTGCTGCTCTGCTAACTCTCCCTGTTACATCACTTATTTCTCCAGTGTATTACAGGAACCATCATAATTTCAACCTTCCTTTTGTCACACAGATAAATGAAGTACCTTCACTCTCTTCAGAAATAGAGATTCCCTGTTTCAAAGATCACAGTCACTCTCGTGTCCTGTGCTAGTTTATCCACCTCTATTCAATGAGAGACACTTCATCCTAGATGAGGTTTTATATACATCATAACCTGAGAGATCCATTCTGCCTGTTGTTTTGAATACTTCTGTGATACAACTTAGAAGAACTTCCAGATTTTTGGCAGTAATGGCACAAGGGTCTGTGCTGAGTCCACACTGGGAATCTTTCATGTCAACATAAGCTGAGCTCAGGAAACAACATAAGTGCAGTTTCTGTCACTATTTCCTAAGTACCTACTTTGTCCTTGGTACGTTATCTACCTCATTCCATTTCCACTTATTTCAGACTTCAGGATGATTCTCTTTTCATTGGCCACATTACTGCTGGGAAATTACTCCCTGGCACCCAATCTGTCACCTACACTTCAGTTGAATTTTTGGCACAGACAAATCAGGACCCTACCAACAAATCCCAACCATGGGCCAGGAACTATTCCCCAAAGGCGGCCTGGATGTGGCCACACCATTTTGGAGGCCAGAATTGCTCTGTAGAGTTGAAATACTGGGCTGGCATCAGGGCCAAAGAGCTGCCGTGATCCTGTTAAAGTTTCTAGTGCAAATGCACCTGATATGTGCAGTTTTATTCTCCTGATGATCACTGATGACAGGTACAGACTTGGCTTGTTGCTGATGCATAAATCAGTCAAAAGCAGTATATTTCCCTTTGGACTAAGGATGATTTTTGTCTCTGTAACAGCTAGATGTGAATGTGAGGAACTACAGTTGTGGAAATCCATCAGTTTCTGAGAAAATACAGACATTTTAAATTCCCAGCCTATGGTGTTTATGAGCACTTTGTTCTTTTAAATATTAAAGCCTATAAGACATTTGTCCCTTTTTCTGTTGTGTGCTTTTTTTCTTCTTCTTTTTTAAGCTGGCAATTAGAATAATGTCCTCCAATAATCCTGAGTGGCATTTTCGTGTCATCCCAAAGCAATATTACACAAGATGCTGAAGGTAATAAAACCAAATCAATTCCTGCAAATAAAATATCCTTCTTTGACTAATCACTGTACTTGGTTGATGGATGATGATCTTAAACATCTCTTCCAACCTTGACGATTCTGTGACTCTTTGAATGCACTTCTAATAAAATAGTTACTCCTCCACTTAAAAAAAAAATCAATTAAAAAGCAGTCTAATTGTTCTGAACAAGGACAAATTGGATTTAAAAGACTTTTGATCGTTAATGTGATAGGAAACAAATGTGCATCTGTTTCTATAGCAGTTATGTTCTGCTAACAACAATAAAAAAGTGTCATCTAGTTTTTGAAACAGGCATTGTATTAATTGGACCTTTTCTCCACAAACAAAAGAATTAGCTTTTAATTACTAATTCTTGTCTATACTATACTAAGTATTGCAAAGATAATGTTATTTTCAAATTGTAAGCTATCATTAAATCCAAAAACTTTTATATAAATCAAACTGTGGCTAAAGGTGGGGATTTAATTACTTCAACGTGCATAGAAGCAGAGAATCTGTTTTCTGATGTTATAATATATCTAAGATATTAAGCATATATTTAGCATACAAAAATTCAATGTGCTTTTAAATTATTTTACTATGACACATATGTTTTTAACAAAATGATTGATGTTCTAAGTCCAAAGTAGATTAACTGGGAGATGATAAAATGAACAGAGTAAGAGTTACAAGGTGAATAAAACCAAATGAGGCATTGCAACTACTTAAGATATTAATAAGAGATTATATTCATCAAGAGATAGAGACCAAATGAGAGATGGAGCACTGAGGGACTGCAGCCCTGAGGGGTGAGGCTTTAACCAGCACTCATGGCCATGGTATGCAGATAAGCTTGGCTCAGTCTTGTAAAGGTCAATGAGAACAGACACAATTTTTTTCCCCTAAACCTACCTTTCATGATGTTCTTATTGAAGTACAAATTAGACCATCAGAAAGATGGAGAAAACTTCCATGTCAGTAAGAGCCCTCTACACTCAGTGGCTTAATTTTAGTCTTCACACTATGAGAGCCTAATGCCCCTCATAGCAACTGAGTAAAGTTCCAGGAAAAAAACGTGTAACCTGAAGTGCTACCCTCTAAAAACATTTTGTTCCTAAAGGAATAAAAGATTTGAAAACATGCAAACCCAGGATGGTGGATAAGCCTTCACCTCAACCATTTCCAACTGCTCTGTTTGTTTATTTTAAATCCCTTGCTGTTTGCAGTTTCTCCCTCTAAATGGCGACACAGGAGTGTTATGTTCTCTGCTGGGGTACTGGGAGCTCCCAGACAGAGGGGCTGGATCTTATAATATGGACTGGAACTTGGAAAAAAAAGGTCCACCCAAGATGCAGAAAATGCTTTAATGAATAACTTCTTTAGAACTGTAAACACATAATTTCAAAAGAGTGTTCCCTGGAAGGACCAGAAGGAGAAAAGATAATTACTGGAATGATAGCTGGAATTTTCACAACTTTGGGAGCAATCCCCTGAGGACTGGTAAATGACTAACACCTTCCTCTTGAAGGAAAGAGGTTAAAAAAAAGACTTGGGTGTATCGTGGCTCACTAACCAGCACTCATACACCACTGAATATTTATAAGTACTTCACTAAACTATTCTAATCTGTGCTTTGATGAGGTCCCTAGTCCTTCTATGCCATGAAAAGAAAACAGATTTACTGTTGCCCTGTCACAAGCAAACACAGTTCATCCATTAAACCATCCCTACGAAGATAATCCATTTAACTCATCATCTGGCAGCTACACACCAGCCCTGAAAGCTGTAGCCTCCAGTGCATCACTGGAAACACATTCATCTGCTTTCATGTGCACAACTGAGATGTCTTATAACTTTATTTTGCAGCATTACTACATTATGGTCCTCTAAAGTCCCAGTAAAATGAGGGTCTGTTTAAGCTTAGAAAGGTCTTCTGGTTAAAATCTGCAGTATGCCAACTACATGTGCAATATTATTTCTTCCTAAATCTCTAATTATGACATTATAAGGCTTGTTTCTTACTTCAGATTGTAAACCTGAAGCAACTAGTCTTAAGCAGAAAGATATAGGTAAGTTTTTCTTTCTTGTCCTCACATTCCAGGCATTGCACAGAAATGTTTTCTCCTTACGCCCCAAATTAATTTTAAATTTATTTAACTAGTAACTTTCTTTATATATTATATCATCCATTTAATTGCAGGGTGCTTCCTTCCCCTTCAATCTCCCTGAGATTTTAGGAGTCCTGAAATATAACTAAAATATTTCTATGTTTCTAAGATTAATGTCCTTAAGTCATCATAGAGAATAATAAAGAGATACTTGCCTATACCTTTGTGATTTAATGCTTTTAACAGCTTTGCAAAGCATAATTAAGGGGATTTTTTAATTAACAATTTGCCAGCAAAAATAGTGCATGCCAAACTCATGCTAAAGTTCAAGATGATCAGCACGTATGGGTGATTTTTCTGAGAGAAGTTCACAGCCAGAAATTGCCTCAAGAATGTTAATTTAATCAGGTCACACTGACATTTTCCCCTAAAGAGAAATCAGACAATAATAGGAAAAGTCACATCACATTTCTAATGAAAACTAATACCAACAGCATAAAATGTTCAGCTGATGAGGCCATTTTACACGTGCAAAGGTGAAATCGTGCATTAACTTGTCAAGACAAGAAGATGTTTCCATTATCCTGCCTAAAGAATTTCTTTAAACCTTTTTTCAGCTAAGCCATGATTACATCTTGGACAGCAACAGACAGCCCCAGTGACAGAGGATTTCATAAAATCCCAAATAGCACAGAAAATCTAGGGAAATAATTAAGAAAAGGGGGGTTTCTGAGAGTACATTTAGTGCCAGAGGCAAATCAGCAGAACTGTACTTGGATACTAAGAAAAACAGACAAATGTTCAAGGGTGGAGGAACAGGGAGGGTTGTGAATTAACTGTAAAGTGTGTCTTGGGCATTTATTTAGATTAGACACACTTTAGATCAGACTAAATTTCACTTTTTTAGTTCAGACTAAATTTCAGTTAAACCTGCAGTCAGACAGGTACCAAATTGGTATCAGTTACTCCACATGGGAAAAGCCTGGAATAAATAAAGGGGTAGAGGGAAAAAAATGGAGCGAGAGAGGATCAACTGGCATTCTGAAACATCTGCTGATGTTTGCCCATAACACAGGAAGGAAAACTGGGGATGACGTTTATTTGTGTTACACTTACAGTCTGTGGTACAACTGTACTGTTAAATCCATCAAATCCTCTAAGGAATTTCTCTAGAGCAACCCAATCCACACCAGTGAGGAGCCCAGGGCAACACTGGTATGTAAGTAGAGTTGTAGTAGCAAGTAAATCTGGCAATGAATGCTTTCACAGGGAGAATGCTGACTTACTGTTTTTATAAGGTGTTTATAAGAATGCTCAAAAATTTGAAAGAACCCCAACTTTTTCCAAGAAATATGGGTGCAATGAAATTGAGAATAGAGCTCCAGTTTTATCCAAACACTTTGTTCTGTCAATTTTTAGAAATTTTAATCATCGGTCAGGATACAGAAGGAAGACCCATGACTGATACTGGACAACAAGCATACCAAAAATTAACACATTCACGTGCAGAAAAAGGCAGTGATGTCCTGGAGCATTTCCAGGCTTATCCCTGCAATAGGACAAGGCAGACATCGATTTTTTCCAGGACAACTGCATTTTGCTCTTAGAATGCAGCAGAGTCTGTCATACAGCTCAGGGTGGTCCAGAAGAGCCCCTGCAAGAAGCTGAGGAGAAAATTCAGCTGCAAATGCCTCCATTTGCAAATTACTTCATTTTCTCCAAATTTTCCTGTGGCAAAAGGCATATGGGAACGCCAGGGAGAGGATGGCAAGATGCAGGTTGAAGGCTGGGTGCACTTGTTGCCTGAACTAGATGTAGCTTGGGGTCCCCACCTCATCACCCTTGCTCTAAAGAGTTAGATCAATATTTACAGAAAATACACAGCCAATTGCACATTCTGAAAGTTCCCAGTAAAACACAGCTGTATTTTCAACATATTTCAACATATTTCATCCCAACAGTAGCACAGAACGGTTTGGGTTTGAAGGGGCCTTAATGGTCATCTGAAATCATCTTAATGATCATCTGAAATATAAAATTTAAGGTCATCACCTGTACTGATATTTATGCAAGGTCTATCATTCAATTTGAAGATGTCAGGTCTCTAAACCCTGCAAACTCCTCAGGTCAGTTTGTCATCTTTTGTTTTGTACGAGGCAGATTCTTTGCTAAACACTGTGAAGTAAATGGACCATTTAAAGTAAGTAGCTTAACACTGACAGGGTGCATCTTTTGGGTCATCACAGGAAGTTTTTTTTGCCCAACGATACAGGCAAGGAGAGCTGCAAATGCCACTAAATCATCTCTTCAGTCCTGAGCAAAAGGGTGGTGCTCGCTAACGTTCCTCCTGGTTTATTTGGGTAGTGTAGAAGATGTCAGCAGTGAGCGTGGATTATTACCATGCACACAGAGAGACAAGAAGAGGATATAAATTACTGAAAATGGACTGTATTTGATAATCTCATGAATGCTTTCTGCTACACTGTCTCTGTGAGGAGCTGGGTTGAGTGAGATGGGAATTGTTTCACTGGGGAGAACTAAACACATTTTTCTTACGGACTTCTGTAAGAACCTCGCTAAGATCTGAGACTGTGTAGATCTCTAATACGTCTTTGGAACTGTTAATATCTGAAGAGAAGATTTAAAATTATGACACAGTCCCGGGGATGAAAAACCCGTTATTTGGTTTAGGATCTGGTCAATAAAGAGAGGAAGTTGAGGTCTTTGTGTGTATTATCCCTACAAATATGTGATTTTGTGTTTTTAAAAAAATACCATTTGGGTTTGCTTTGTGTGGCTGATTCTGGTTGATAAATGAGGTTCTTCACAGGGTGGAGAGCTCAGAGCTCACACTGAAAATTCCCCGTGGGTCTCTGCTCACACTGATGAGAGGGTGAAAATCTATGACATTAAAATGACAGATTCCATTATATTTGCACCTTCAGTGGTTGTCTTGTCAGGAAAAGGAAAGTGTGAATGTGCTGAGCAAGATGACTTTGGCTTTTTAAAAAGTGCTTTTATCCAGGTCACGTAAAGAGCCCAAACTTTTAACTGGGTGCTGATCCCACAGGGATGCTCACCCTGTCCTGGGCTCCTCTTTGGCTTCACACAGGAGTAAGGGCACAAGGTGTTTTCCATGTGACAGGGAGTCAGAGCAGCTATTTCCAAAGGCGCTCGGCTCACACCAAGCAGGAGAAGATGTTACAGAGATGGTTTTAAGTTCTACGCCGAGAAAAATATAAAACCACAGCCCATCTGAAAAAAATCTCTCAGAAAGTTCCTGCAGTGACAGAAGCAGCAAGCAAAAGGGTAAGAACGGCCATTATTGGGTTCACACGACAGCCTGGACATATTGAATGAGGACATAAAAGTCAGATTTTCATCTCAGATTCAACACTGTCAAAAGATACACAAAAATGGTTTTTGCTGACTTCTGATCTTGAAATTACTTTCAATTCTTTTGGTGGACCATTTCAGAGGGGGCAAAGGTTCCTTCTGCTCTCCCCAGAAAATTGCTTTTTTGTTGCTAATAAAACAGCAAATCTCTAAAATATTCGGCTTTTCAACCAAAAGTTATTATTTCTTTGTAAGCAACATATTTTGGTTTTACTTTTATTCCATATTGTTTTCTTATTTCCATATTCTTCCACATTGTTTCCATTCTTAAAGTCCTTCAGTCAGGCTTCAGGGAAAAATCCTTGCTCTCACCTCCTCATCTCTGAGAAGCTACTGTCTGTATCTTTGATGAAAAAAAATGAAATTAATTTATGTTAATTCTCATCTTGCTTAACAAGTGCAGGCAACAAGCAATCCATAACTCTGGGGCCACAGCCATACAAGCTCTAACAGACATCACATCTTTGCTGCTGGCCACAAATTGGTGAAGTTTAATCCATCAAAGGCATTTCACTTAATTGGTTTTGTGGTTTATTTTTAATGATTCTACTTATCCAAAACCTTATAAAGGCGTTAACAAACAAAATAACTTATTCCATGCACAGTCTCTGTTGATGTTGCATGGACAGATGTATTTTTTTCCTGCACGTAGAAAGGCTGTGTGGTGTATTTTGATACATGGACATACCTACACACATCTTTAAGTCTGGTGATAAAGCCAAAGAAATATCTATCACCCACCTAAAATCTACCACTTTCCACCTTTACAGCACCTTACTAAAAAAAAAATATATAAAATTAATGCAGTGAGAAACATGTTGCTAGAGAAAATATAACCATAAACTTCATCCAAAAGCTACTACAGAGGTGTGCCACCTGAGGCAGACCAACCCTCCCCAGGATACTTCAGGGGCAAAGCTTTCTCAAAGCTAGTAGAATTAGTGTCTTTCAGGTCACCTTCCATCAGAAGCAACACAACTATGCAAAATTATTAGCTAACAGTGATTCTGCAAGAATAGAAGGTTGTGTGGAGACCTCTTCACCAGGAACTGTAACAGTAGGACAAGGAGTAAGAGTACAAACTGAAAGGGGAAATTTAGGTTGGATATTAGGAAGAAATTTTTTACTGTGATGGTGGTGAGACACTGGAACAGGTTGCCCAGGGAGGCTGTGGATTCCCCATCCCTGGAAGTGTCCAAGGCCAGGTTGGACAGAGCTCAGAGCAACCTGGTCTAGTGGAAGGTGTCCCTGCCCATGGCAGGGGGGCTGGGACTGGGTGATCTTTAAGGTCACTTCCAACCCCTTAACATTCTATGATTCTAAGAAAGGGTTTAGTTTCACTGAACGGCCCAAGGAAAGGCCATTAAAAAAGTTGAAATTCAGATAGAACTTGCCTCAAATGTTGTTTTCCAAATGGGTATTTTGTGGCAAAGCTTATACAGCTGCTGGATTTAATGAATGCCAAGACTATCTCAACATTTGTTACAGGAAGAAGACCCAAATTCCTATTAGTTTAACACAACTTGTAACCTGACAGATGCATTTGTGTACTAAATTAATTCTTCTGACTGCTAGCAAAAACTGGAAATCAATACAAATTCAATACTACAGCTCCTCTTCTGGAAGGGAAAAGACAGGCCAATCTATCTAGCTTGCTCAAAAGAAGCTTGAAAGGTGGTTTGGATCACACTGGAGAAGAGAAGGCTCTGGTTAACCACAGCAATTATTTCTGGCCCAAAATATAAAAGCTTTAAAAAAGCATCAGTGAGTCTTTTCCCAAAAGCAGACATTTTCAAGATACTTCGGGTTTGGCTCCTCGTTTTAAAGACAGTGGGAATTTTCCTGCTAATCAGCACACTTCAAAGTCAGCCTTCAAGTCTTGTCTTCAGTAGATCTTTTTGACAGAGCCTGACATACATTATACCCCAATAGCTTTAAAGCTTATTGATAAAGAAGTCAAAATCCTTTATTCTGCTGCCTTATTCCCGCTCTGCCCAGCAGTGCCTACGCTTGTGCCACAGAAGATAACGAGGGGATTTCTGCTGCACCTCTCCAGCTGCTGAGATGAATCCCTTGGGCTCTCTGCAGTGAGCAGGGATTAAGATAACATTTTGTAATAATGCAGAAGCTAAGCAAGAAACCCAGGCTGTCCCAGAGCTTCCAAGCCAACCATTTCAGCAATGTGGGAGATTTTTCAGCAACACCATGACAGAAATAAAGATTGCATGAATAACTGCCATTACTCTGGGAAAAAATGGATCATTCACTGTGGAAACAGTGGTTGCTCAGAGAGGCCCAGGATGGATGGATCTGATGGGATCTAAACAGGCAAGTGGTACCGCTAGTCCAAGTTCTGCTCCCTTATCCCACCAAAAGTCAGGATTAACTACTGATGTCAGGGGAGTATTTCTGGAAGAAAAAAAACACTCTAAGAGCAAGATTGAGGGCCAAATGTACCCCCAATGAATTGCAGGGTGTATTAAAAAGGTTGGCATTGATGCAAGTGTACTGAAACAAATACTCCACCTTGGTTTACCTTAAAACTTGCCATCAGATCCAGCCAAAGCAGAGAGCTCTGCCTGGAGATGGCCACCTATAACACCAGAAATTCACATTTGGCTGCTGATAACATTGTTCTTGCAAAGGCAAGAACAGCCCAGGGCAGTGATCAAGCCTCAAGGCCAGAAGAGTCTGTTTCACAGGCTGGAGAACTGCTTTCACATGGCTGTACAGAGCACAGTAACCAGGTGTTTACTGAAAGCTTGTTTAGCAACATCTAAGGAAACTCACTGCTTCAAAAAACACTCACTCCACTACTAACTTACCCTTCTTAAACAAGGGCATTTAAAGCCAGACAAATTCAAGCTAAATGTACCTCCATCTACTAACAGCCCAGTAATTGCAATAGTCTGCCTGTCTGTTCCCTGCCCAGAGAGGCTGCAGCACAAGTAAGAACTGCACTGTAAAACTCAATTTGCACTGCCCAAGGGTCAGAAGGATCTCGGTAATCAATCCATTGTTCAACACTTAATCCTCAAACAGCCCAAAGAGATGATTTATTACTGGTCTCAACCTGAAACAAAAGTATCCAAAGGGTACACATACATCTTATGTGTGTGTTGAAGAGCTATAATTAAAGACTGATGCTTAAGCAAGCAAGAAAGCACTGGGCTTTTCAAGTTCAGCACTGCTGAGCAAATAAAAGTGCCATTCCCTGACTGGCTACAGTTAAGTATATCAGTAGATCTCAGATGACTTTTTCCAAGATGACTTATTAAAAAGAGCAACCTTAGCACATGGCTGAAGTAATTAATGACAGATGGACGATTTTTGTCAAATCAGAAGGGTCATGCACCTTCTCCCAGAGCCTGAACTGGCCTCAAGGTGTCACTGGATACTGATACAACAGGAACCTGAGGGGCCTGAAGGAACACAGTGTCCAACCACATCTGACCCAAAATGTAGACTGCATGTGAACAAGTTTACAAGCTTTACACCATTAGAAAGGTTTTGCTGTTGTGCCCAGATAAAAGACAAATACCTCTAACCACAGCGTTCAGAGCAAAACCACGGAAAGGTCTCATTACACCAAAAGTGAACGGGAAAGTAAAAAATTCCAAACAACTCCAATGGCATTTTGCAGAATCACAAAATGGGCAAGGTTGGAAGGGACCACAGTGGGTTACCTGGTCCAACCTCTCTGCTCAGGCAGGATTATCCAGAGCACATGGCACAGGATTGTGTCCAGATGGGTCTGGAATATCTCCAATGAGGGAGACTCCACACCCTGTCTGATCCCTGTTCCAGTGCTTTGTCACTGCACAGTAAAGAAGTTCTTCCTTAAGTTCAGGTGGAACTTTCTGGGCATCAATATTTGATACTGATATGCCCCCCTTGGGAGAAGGAAAAAAAAAAATAATCTGCTTTACAGTGCAGAATATGTTAGAAGATGTAACTGTGTAATCAGCATCATCCTGCCTACAGGATACAGATGGGACACCTGACCTCGGGGTCAGGGAGAGGGAACGCTTTTGGGTTTATAATTTTGACCTGGTGGCATTCACAGATGTTCTAAAAATACATTCACACAGTGCTATTGGCCTCAACAAAGCACTGAAACTGGAGCCAGAGAAGGAGGCAGTGCTCCCAAGGGGCTCAGTCCTGGGAGCACATCCACAGGGGACTTCAGCAGCATCTTCACTGTGGGGCAGCAGGTGAAAGACGACTCCATGTCCTAAACTGTGCTTTCCCCCCGAAATGAGATTTAACTTTAGGAGGACATAACCCTACAGACCCTGCTTGTGTAGTCACATGCTTGGACATGCAACCAGTGCTGTAAATCTATGGAAAAAAAATTGGGATGTCCCATTAATTGTGACACCTTGTGCAGAAGGGCACTGGGGGGTTTCAAGTCTGACCGCTTTGGCAGGCAGGCTGGAACCGCTCCACAACATCAAGGGGTCTGTCTCACACAACACTGGCATTATTAAGCTGTTTCTATACAGATAATTTGGGAAACAGGCAGAATTCCAACTTCAGTGATTCCCTCTCCTCAGCTGCAATTAGAACTGGACTGTCAGCCCGTGGCATTTAGAGAAATACCAATTTTCAACCCATGAAGGAACAGCTACAGCTTTCACTTCTCAAATATACATTTATTCATTAAATGCTCCTGGTCAGTTTAAGTTTGGGGTATTAAAAATAGAAGTTCAGTGCCCATCCCCATCCTGTACCATTACCTGGTTCTCTGTAAGGCCTCACTCCCACCAGTTATTTTTAAATAGAACACAAGGTGTCAAAAAACACGAGGTAAAACAATGATATGTGCCAGCAGCTGAAAATAAGTACCATACTTCAAACACCCTTTAATAAACGGCAGATGAAACAGATTTTTTTTCATGGTGCTATGGCCCAGGCAAGACTCCTGTTGAATTTCCTGGGATTTTGGAGGGAGTTTGGATAAGGTCTCATCCGAGACCTTCTATAAATCCACAGCTGTAACAGACTATTTTTTAACATGCATGTGTGTGCACGTGAAAGGAGGGCAGGGTGCCAGATTGAGGCAAGTTTTCTTAAATTTTCAGGTGCTATGGAAAAATCAAACATTTCATTAACACAATTTCACTGTTAATGGTGTAGCAAATGAAAAAAAAAATCCAGTTGAATTAAATGTGATCCTGAAGAGTGATGAGAATGGAATTCTTTTTAAACCCATGGCAGCAAATTCAGGGGCACAGCAGGTTGTTTTCTCCGTGCTGCAAAATGCACAGCTTGGTCCCTTTCCTTCAGTGGGAACAGAGGTACCTGTGTAAAGATTCACAGCTGCAAAGGGCACCCACTCAACACTGATCAACTAACACTACTTGTCCTGTGCCAGTCTTTGATCTATTTTTTAAAAACACGGAAAATAAATCAGGTGTGCAACACAACAATGCAATAATCCCCTCCAGCATGAGGAGCACTGAGGTAGCTCTGATACTACGTGAAGAAGGACACTCAAGGGCCTGGGGAAGATGCTACTGATGTAAAAAAGGTTTAAGAGAGACAACTCCAAGATACATGTGAATTCCCCAGGGGGGAGAGAAAGAAAAATCTCTCTAAGTGCCTCAAGGAGAGAAAGAAGCTGCAGCACAGATGATGTTCCTTGACACCAAGTAGCAGACTTTGGGGTAATGGTCTTCTTAGATCTATGTTACAGCAGCACATAAGCCCAATGTTACCTCTAACTAATTACGTGTAAAAACACAGTGTAGACTCTTGTAACGAGACCAGAGTTTACAAGAAAAGAAGAGAGAAGAGTCAGCAACAGAGACCTGAGGAAAAGAACCGTCTCATGGTCCAGAGCAGAGCTCTGCCCTCCACCTTCTCCTACCAGGACATCTGGCTGTGGGTTTTCCATGGTACATATCACACACCCCACAGTCCTCAGTTCATTTGCCAGGGTATTTTAATCCCTCTTCAATAAAGGTGTGTTGATGACATTAAACTGTATTATTCTTATTGAAACTTCTATATCTCAAATGTATGTGAAACCACGTGGGGGTGATTTCTGACTCAAATAATGCCAGTGAATACTACAGGGCATTTATCTACACGTTTGGTAGAGAAAGGATAAGTACCACTTATTAGTAACAATGACAAAATTTCAACTTTATTTCCATTTGAAACCATCAAATCATTCTGACAACAGACAATAACGTTTCTGTCAAAGCCTTCATTAGAAGGGATTTTCCAGACCAAGGACAGATTTTCTAATGAAGCCAGATATTCCATCTCACATGGAAAAACTATTTCCTTGCTTAGAACATTGATCAGGAGATGTCCATCAACTCTTGATTCATCTCTGAAGAATATTCCAACCTTGCTTTCCCACATCTAAAGAAGGAAACTGATTTATTTGCCTTTATTATTTGTCTCTGTCATTGCCTTGCAGGACAGGGAAAAGAATGAAAATTCTGTCCTAACAGACTAGAAAAGGGCTTCATACAATTCCTCTGACACATAAATACAGAGATGGAGAGAACAACTGTAATGCAGAAACAGTTATGTTGTCCATCAGTATGAGAGGACAAATGGAAATGATGAGCACAGTGACACCAAACAGAATCAGTTTTGCTCAAAAGACAGCCAAAAGCAGCTAGATAATGCTGAACATTTGTACATTGTATTAAAAATTAAATAATTTTAGAACAGCTCCACATACTGTACAGCTCCATATTGCACTGACATAAAAAAAAAAAAAAGAAAGAAATTGAAGCACTGAAATGGCAAATGAGGACAAACTCTCCTCACAGCAGTTTTCACAAAGGTGAAAAACAAGCTTTATGTATCAGCATGTTTCCTCCAAGGGTTGCAGCAACACTGACGGTTTCCTGCTCCTGACAGCAGGTTCAGGGCCTTTTCTCTTCTGGTTTTCATGATGCTTCCTGTGGTTGTGCTCCCAGACAGTGCTGCCCGTGCCCCCAGCTGGTCAGACACTTCAGCTCACCTCAAACCAGGACTTCTGGGCAAGAAGTGCTCCTTTTCTTCTCGCTGGGCAGACCCAGTGAAGACAACTGTCCACTGCTAGGACTGGGGAGAAGAAACAAAAATCAGCAGGTCAGATTACAGGTATCATCCATGGAGGGGGAGGGTCCATTTCAAACAGGAGATGCTTCAGCATCCTGTGAGAAATGCCACAGGATGGTCAACTTAAAAGCTGACCCAAAAGAAAGACTCCTATGACTCTGGGGAAACCTGAAGCAAGTCTGCATAACCCTTCTAGACGTATTTATACCTCCACCACTAAACCCCCAGATACACAGTCCCATTTTGGGCCTCTCACTGCAAGAAGGACATTGAGGGGCCTGAGCCAGTCCAGAGAAAGGCAATGGAGCTGGGGAAGGGTCTGGAGTGCACGGGCATGTGAGGAGCAGCTGGGGGAGCTGGGGGGGCTCAGCCTGGAGAAAAGAAGGACTGGAGGGCCTTACTGCTCTCTACAACTCCCTGAACGCAGGTTGGCTAGCCAGGCAGGGGTCAGTCTCTTCTCCCACGTAACAAGGCATAGGACAAGAGGAGATGCCTTCAAGTTGTGCCTGGGGAGGTTTAGATTGGATATTAGGAATAATTTCTTCACTGAAAGGATTTCCAAGCATTGGAACAGGCTGCTCAGGGCAGTGGTATCACCATCCCTGGAGGGATTTCAAAGACAGGTAGATGTGGCACTGAGGGACATGGTTTAGTGGTGGACTTGGCACTGCTGGGTTAATGGTTAGACTTGATCTCAGAGGTCTTCTCCAACATAAACAATTCTATAATTCTATGATTTTGAAACTCCCTGAAACGAGTCTACTTTTTTTTTTTTAATAGCAATTATTTCAGGTGTGACAAACTTTTTCAGCTCTCATGAGTCAAACTCCATGTTTACACTCAAGTTTACAAAAGTGGATGACTAACATTTTCCCCCTCTGTTATGCCATGATAAACACCTACACATGGTTTCTTCCACCCAGGTGAGTGACAACATCGACCCAAATTCTTAGGCACATGTAGCCACACTTTCCACATCAAGTTCTGCCCAGTGAGATCACTTAATACTTTTATCAAATGTTGCTGAGCCATCAGATTAGTGAAATTCAGACCTGTTGTTTCCAGAAGGTTATTTTGGTGGTGACTTGAGAGAACTTTAACTTTCAAACTTTCAGTCCTGACCTAAAGCCTGATAAGATGTGAAACACCTTCACTGTTGTTTGGATCCTCAGCCTGTATAAGCAAGAAATGTAATCTCAGTTTATTAAATTTGGAGCAGCCACAAACACGTCCTTTCTTTTTCCTCTGTTAGGTAGGAAAAATCTTCAGCAGAAGTTTGAGGCTTGGTGGTTTTGAATATTATTGAGTTTGGGGGGTGGGTTTTTTACTTTTTTTTACTGGCTAGTTGTTTTGATTTGGTTTTTTTTAAGAGTAAACTTTCTGTAATGCATTTAAACTTAGCACATAACAGTAGGGCTGGATACAACTGAAGACTAAATTGGAGAGGCAGGATGCAGAGGAGTCAGAAGTTCCACAAACATGCAGCCCCTCCTGCCCCAAAGAACCCAAATGCTGGTATCAGAAGGGAGCCATAGTTTCCACAACCCCTCTCTTTCCCCTCATAAAGCAAGTATGTTTGCACGCACTGTTAGTGAAAGACCCCAGCTAAAGAGGATTCCCTTTCATAAACAGAGTGTGAAACCACTAAAGCCTTGGTACCTAAAGCAGTCCAAGAACAACAGACAAAAGTCTTCCAGTACAGGTAGGAAACACCAATTCAGTGATGTCAACACATCAACACTAACAACATTTTCCTAGGAAGCTGCTGAAACACAGTTCTTTCCTTAAGGAAACAACTCGCTTTTAAGGAATTGCCCAGACTTTTAAAAAGCCCTCAAGCTCTCAGGAGTACACAACATCAATTAGCACCAAACACACAGGCTGGGCTCCAAATGGTTTCCATTCATCAGCTGGAAGCAGAACAATCCTCTGACATCCTAAAAGCAGCCCTGCTGGCATACAGATCCACATTTTTGTGAAGGAAGCAACATTGGGATTTTGGACTCCTAGTTCAGTTCCTTCCTTACTCAGTAACCTTAAAGTAAATCTAATTTACAGATGGAGGGGAAAAAGTCATGGGCATTGTGTATCTAAAGGGCTTGGACATCTACAGGTGAAGAAATTAGATTAAAACACCATATTTAATTTTGTAACAACAGCAGTAGGTTATGCAGCAGTAAAAAAAAAGATCAATTCCCACTTCTGATATTTCAGAGTTTAATATCCTCAACATGCTTTTGAGATATCTGTTTTTCCTTCAGCAAGCATTTGCCTTAGAAAAATGTTAAACTCAGTAAGATGTAGTGGATGGTTCTATTCTTTTCACGTACAAATAAGAAGGTGTGTAAATTGGTAAATTAGGACAGTAACAGGGAAATAAAATATTCTTTACCTTTTCTGGACCCCACTTCCGTCTTGATGAAAGGCAGTTCATCCTTAGGGCTTCTCTTGTCTGTAGATTTAAATTAAAAATATTAAAGGGAACGGTTTCTCAGGGAGTATAAAATGTTCATATAATCCAGAATAAGTACCTTTCTGTCCAGAAGTGTCCCAAACAACAGGATGAAGAATCCCTACAAAATTGCAAAACCAGTTAACAAAACCAGCACAGCCACATGATGTTTCTTAAGTGCTTCTAGATGTCATTTCCCTCAGGACAGACCTCATCATCTGTGATTCAGGTAACAGGAATGCACAAAATGGGTTTATCCACCCAGGTCGTACAGGCTCTCTGGGAACATCAGGAGTGGATATACAACCTGTGTTAATTCTCACTACAAACTGGACTGATGGGTTACATACCAGGACTTTCTCAGCCCACTCAGTAACAATCGGAACCAAGAAGAGCTAAGACAGACCAGGTGTACAACAGTGTGTCAGGTAACACTGGATGTTTATACTAATCAGTTAACCAAAACCATAGAATCAGTCATGGAGTGGGTTGGGTTGGAAGGCACCTTAAAGACCATGTTGTTCCCCCTGCAATGGGCAGGGGCACCTCCCACTAGACCAGGTTGCTCAAAGCCCCATCCAACCTGGCCTTGAACGCTTCCAGGGATGGGGCATCCAGAGCTTTCCTGGGCAACCCTGTGCCAGGGCCGTCTTCAACAGCAAATGAGAATTTTCTGTGTATTTGTTAACTGATAAGGATCTGCATCTTTGCAGTTACTGGACATTAACTAGTATATTTTATGTTTAATAGAAATTCACCTTCTTAATTGTTCAACACACTTTAAACCAACTATTTTGCCCCTTTACCCATCTAACTTTACTACTATAACGCAGGATGCCTCGTGCATGGGCTATGTAAAGGGGCTGAGTCGAAAGGAAAGCTTAGATCCTACTTTTCCTGCTCAATACATGCTGCCAGCCCCTCCTTGACCTGACACCTTTATCCCAGGCCCACAATCTGAGCACACACTATTCCCGGTCTCCCAGAGTTTACCTGGAAGGCGTTCAGCAGTGCAAATGTGATGTGGAATGCCAGGGATTGGCTGTCGAGAATCGTTGCCAATCCAAACCCCCAGGTGAGACCCAGGAGAGGCGTCAGAAGGGCCACGTTTTTGCTGATTCGGATCATGCTGCTCAAATCTTGTGACTTGCAGCCTTCTCCAACAGAGGATCTCCCAGTCTTCACCACAACCACCACCACCACCACCAGGTTCACCACAATGATGCTCAGAGCGGGCACGACAAAGGCCAAAAGGGCTTTTGTCTCGTACCAGTTGAGCCAGCAGGCTCCACTCCTTAAATACCCATTTTTTGGTTCAGTGATGGCAACAGTGAGGATAGATATGACCAGGGGACACCCATATCCAATAGAGAACGCTGCAGCCAGGAACACAGATCTTGTTATCTTAAAAAAAATTAATAATAATCCATACAGGATCAAGAGGCCCAGTGTAAACATCCAAAAAAACAAGGCAAGGTAGAAAAAGTGAAGGAAAAAAGTGGCTGCTACACACAACTGGTAGTTCAGGGCTGTATTGTGCACAATAGCTGCCAGGATGAACAAAACATCAGCGACGAGCAGCGACGCAGCGATGTTGACCAAGCAGAAGTGGCGCATGTAGGTTATTTCAGTTTTTGTGACGTGGTGCCAGACAACAGCCTCGATGACGAGGCAGAGAACCAGGCTGAGAATGGAAAGGCCTAAGCCCACCCGGGTGACGTAATCCAGCACGGCGCTGCGCGGCACGGCGGGGGACACCAGGATGGAGAAGGACCTGTAGGTCTGGCGCCGGTGGGCGCAGACACAAACCACACTGCTGGCGGTGTCCGACTGCGTCCGGCACGCCCGGCCGTCCCAGCGCCGCTCGGCCGAGTGCCACCCCACGCACCGCGCCTCCGCCCGCTCCAGCTTATTCACCTTCTCGAAGGTGAGCAGGACGTGCCGGAGCTCCTCCGGCAGGGAAACCGACAGCACCATCCCGTTCACGAACGCGGGCTCCGGCCGGGCGCTCTCCATGACGGCCCCGAGCGTTGGGAGCGCGATGCCGATGGCCTTGGAAGCCCCGGGCAGCTTCAAAAGCTCTTCTTCTGGGATCGCCACGTGCCCAGTGATGTTGCCCGTGCTGTTGAACTCCATAGAAAAATCAAAGCTCGTTCCCGAAGTATTTCTGTGTATGCTGTAGCCTTTCGTAGCGATGAAGGGCTCCTGCACAGTTTCCGACCCGTTCCTTAGAAGAAGCTTCCCAGCAAATAAATTCACTGAGTCCAGTAATTCTGAACCAGCATTTCTGTCCCTTACAAAAGCCCAGTTGGAGATGATGGAGCTGTTCAGAATATGGTTTGCTATCCTGCTGTAGCTCTGAAACAAACATGAAAACTATAATTATTTTTTTTTATATTAGAAGAAATCAACTACTATTCCACTGGCAGAGCCTCCAGAAAGGCTCATTTAATTCATGAGTGATTTTTATACAGGAAATATTCCTTTTGACACTGAACATGCTCCCCATGATTCATCCTAGTAAAACCTAAACATCTCATTACTAGAATTGTCCTATCCTCTTTATATCATAGATCAAAAGGTGTTTGGAGAAGTAAATATAAAGCAAAAAATCAGCACAGCCTGGTTCTATTCCAGGCACTGACCCACTGTGCAGGTCTGATTTACGTCACCCTCCCTGTATTTCTTCCCCCACCTCTCCAATTGCTGAGTTCATCAGGAAAAGACCAGTTTCTGTTGTGCAACACATGACAACAGAGCTGCAGGTCAGCATCTCCAAGGCTGCCTTCCCCACAGTGTCATACTTCAAAAATGAGTTCTTCCTTGTACTGCTATTCCACAGCTACAACAGCAAGTCCTCAAAACTTTTAAAGAGATTAAATTCCACAGTGTATTGTTGTCACACATGATTAAGAGTTTCTCTGACAACAGAACAACAGCCCAACCTAGAAGCTCTTTCCAGGTGATCTCTGTGTGACTTGCAGCCACCACTTCATTGGACATTTTTGGTCATAAGGACAAAACACTATACAGATGCTCTGGAAACCTCACCAGCACCTCCCAAAGCCCATAGGAGTAAATACCTGCATTTTTGCTCTAGTGACATTCTCTGATAACAGGAGGGAAATCTTCTTCAGCAAATCCACTATATCAGCAATGTTTCCTGGAATGGCTGGTGAAGACAGGATATCTGGGATGATGCATGAAAAATCAGCTTGGCAGCTCCTATTCCCATGGTCATCAGCACCAAAATGTTTTTGCCCATCTCCAGGCTTCCCATGCCCTCCGTCTACAAAAGGAAGATGTTCTCCAGCAACATGTCCTCCAGAGCATGGAAAGAGTCCACTTTCAGATATCCTCTGGAGGGAGGAAAACACATTTGAGACAATGAATAGAACGAAAATGAAGCTTCAGTTACAACCAGGCAAAGAGGGCCAGTGCTGGGTCTGCAGGGAATGTGCCAGATGGGCTGAAACCCAGAACCAAAGCTCACCTGAGAAAACACTGTGCTGGTACAACACACCAGAAAGAAGGGGCAAGAACTAAATGCATTGCCTTATTCTTTAAGTGACTTGAATTAAATTTTATTTTGTCCTTGAGGAGAATTTACCATGAATCATCTGATTATTACAGATATTGCTATTGCTCTTTCCTCAGGTTGATCCTGGAGTATCCTTCCCTTGGTTTAAACCCACACGAGGAACATCAACCAAGTGAACAGGGCAACTTTGTTTCTGAGTTATGTTTCCACACACGCATTTCCCACATTTATTTCCTTTTGCTTGATTTAAGATGGTGAAAGGACAAGAGCACAAGTCTGATGAGGAGCAGCTGAGGGAGCTGAGGATGTTTAGCCTGGAGAAAAGTAGGCTCAGGGGAACTTAATTGCTCTCTACAACTACCTGAAAGGAGGTTGTAGCCTAGTGGGGGTTGGTCTTTCCTCACAAGTAACAAGCAACAGGACAAGAAGAAACGGCCTTGAGTTGCACCATGGTAGGAGTAGATTGAATATTAGAAAAGAATTTCCTCACTGAAAGAGTGGTCAAGTATTGGAACAAACTGCTTAGGAAAGTGGTGAAGTCACTGGAAGTGTTAAAAAAATGTCTGGATGTGGCACCTGGGACATGGTTTAGTGATGAACACACTATTTTTGTGGGTTAATGATTGGACTTGATGATCTTAGAGGTCTTTTCCAACCTAAATGATTCTTTAATTCCATGAAGTCAAAGCTTTGCTCAAGACTGAAAAGATATGGAGGGAAGGGCTGTCTTTGCAAGAAACCATGAGCATAGGCCAAAAAAGGGGCATAACAGTTACCTCACCTGAAAAAGGGACTGAACATCCAGGTTTGCACAGGCATCAGACAACATTTGCCACTTCCTGTCTTCACAGACAAAGCTTGTGTTCCCATGGAAGGAGGGAGAACAAGGTTGAATACAAATAGCTCCATTGTGTTGGCAGGGAATGACATTGATACAGGCATCTGAAAAATAAATCAACCAGATACTGTTATAAGGTGTAAGACAGTGTACCATGGTCCATGAGGTGAGTATCAGGGGTGTAAAGTATTGATAACTGATAACAAACAAGACAAAGTTATTCACTGTACCTTGCTCATTAGCAGTCTTTGATTCCCTACTGAGAACCTGAAAAATAAGAAGTGAATATGTATGAATAATAAAAAGTGAACACGTATGTTGAGTATTTAAATAAATAACTAAAGGATGATTCCTTGGCACAAACCAGAAAGGGTTTTCAAGGAGGAAAATAGTTATTTTGAGTCCAGAATGCAGAGCTCATGTCCCCTTGCTGGTACAGACCGATTCAGAACTCACTACTTAGAGTTTGTCTCTAAAGGTGTGAGGCCTGGCCACAGGGTGCCCAGAGAAGCTGTGGCTGCCCCATCCTTGGAAGTGTTCAAGGTCAGGCTGGGTGGGGCTTTGAGCAACCTGGTTCTTACAAGCTGAATAGCAGGTTTTTAGCACTCCAGGAGTTGTGCTGGAGGTTCCCTGGCACCTGGCATGCTGAACATACTGAATATTTCAAAGTATTTTCTCCTATAGCAACAGGACAAGGGGCAATGGTTTTAAACTGGAAGAGGGTAGATTTAGATCAGATGAGAAAGAAATTATCATGAGGGTGGTGAAGCACTGGAACAGGTTGCTCAGAGAAGCTGTGGGTTTTTTTACATCCCTAAAAGTGTTCAAGGTCAGGTGGGATGGGGATTTCAGCAACCTGGTCTAGTGGAACTCACCCTGAGAGCACTGTGTGGTGTGGCCAGGAAAGAGGGCAGAGCCCAGAGGAGCAGGCAGTAGACTACCCTCACATCCATCGTTGAGCATTTGCTGCTTTTCCCCCTGGAAGAAAGATGTTAAAGAAGTTTAGACACCTCTGTTTCCACTTTTTGAACACAGTTTGAAAGCAGCTAAACCTATGCCAAAGACTGTCCTCACTGAGCTCGCAAGGTGGATTTGGGGCATTTATAATTTATTACCTTTACTGGGAATGATTTGTGAACCCTTTCTTGAAAAAAAAGAAAAAAGGATATAAAATCTGTGCAACATTGAAAGTTACTGCATTAATAATTTATGGTAAACTGAGAGCTGGAGAGCTTATTAAAGAAGCTCAGCCTTTGGGTCCCTTTTGAAGAGATTTAAGGCAGCCTTGCCTCCACAGGGTTCAACACTGCTGCTCTCCTTGGGCAGTTCCCGAGCAGCCATGTGAGGTAAGAAACTTGGGCACTTAGGGCTTGGATATCAAAAAATAATAAACAAGGACCAGACAAAGTAAAGAGTTATTTCCTTTGCAGAAAGATTCAGACCTCTACTCTCTCCACGAAGTTTCCCATGGTCCTTGGTAGAAGCTAAACATCCTGGGATGCAACTCACTACAGGCATATTTGCTGGAAGAAAATAATCCAGTAAAAGAAATGAAGGAAAAACAATGTTTTAGAATGAACCTTATTATTACATGTTTTACATGTCCAAGGCAAAAGCAACAGCTGCTCTGCATTCAAAAGAATTGAGACACTGATCTTCTATCACCGGATGTGTAAGTAGATTAGGTCATTTACTAAAAAATAAAAATTAAAAAACATAAAACCAGTGAGCTAAGACACTAAAGTACAAACCAAAAGCTCAGTTGCAAAGCAGGATGGTGACTAGATTTCAGGAGATGGCAACATGAAAAAGCTCATCAAATCCACATGACTTGATAGGACCCTCAGTTTTCCCCCTGACATATACTGATCAGCACAGAGGAAGCAAATCAGAAGCAGAAAGGGTGCTGTGATGGAGCACAGATGTGCTTTCCCATCCAAGAGACTCCAAGCTCTCACCATCTGACAGCACCAAAGGCCCAGGCACACAGCTGGTTGCCCCTTTCATCTGTGTCATTTGCTCACCTTGCTATGCTTTAAGATCTGTGGTTTATTACCTAACTGTGAAATCATCATACATGTAGAGCTTGACTGATGCACTGAAATTTCTAAGCTAGCTCTAAAGGAGAGCCTTGTGACTGCCTCCTGAATTCAACTGTAAATTGGAAAAGCATTTTCTGGGTTAAAAGCTAGCAGCCATTAGGTCTTTGAAGGAAATAAAATGGATAAGGAGAAGTGAACCAAAATACTTGGATCGATATTGCCAAAGAAGGGGAGGTGGCTGGGAAACACCTACAGCTCTGAGGCAAAAGGTTGTATCAAATTCTTTCGTGATTTCTGCGGTCATTAAGTGCTGATTGTGTGCTCGTAGCCCTAATTCCATTTCACAGTGACAGTCCTTGAGCTCATCACATCTCACCATTAATTAATTCACATTCATTTTGTATTTAATCACCGATGGAGCTCCACCCAGGGCTGTTACCTTTGAGTGAGGCAGAAATCTGGGACACCTCCAGGTATCTCAGGCTCACAGAGATACTGGCCCCAGCCAAACACTGATGTCGCTCAGCTGCATTGCTTGACTCATCGTGAAAACCTCCCAGTCTCACCAATGCAAGAACCTGCCAGGGGAACTACTGTGCACCAACAGAAACTTGGAGCAAAACAAGTAATACAGCAGCAAGTCACTGCCACTTTAGGAAAAAACAGGGATATAGTGACACAGGGCCACATGGAAGCATACACAGCTAGTCCTCTTCCTCCAAAGGATCCAATTATGGCACTTCAGACAGAGGATAATTTATCTCTTCTCATAAACTATCTACTGCCATTAATGCTTGACTTTTTAAGCAGCTGTAAACATGTCAATTCTCTCTCCCAGAGGATTCTGTTCCATCAGGACACAGGTACACGAGCAGCCGAGTTGTCAGTACTCTCCCACATGAAAAGGACTTTCCAGTGAGAAGACACCTCCACACCCACAGGTTTCTCCCACCCAGCCCAGGAGACCATCACCAGCTGCTGATCCTCCGTCTCCAGGTCATTTCAAAGCCCTCAACAGAAGAGAAAGAGCGAAGAATGAGTGGATGGACAGTGGTTACAAGAGAACAAAGAACCTCTTAAAACACTATAAAGAAAGGTAAAATGATCATCTATTTTAAAATTAATCCATTTGCTGGTTAATGCATCATAGCCTCAAATTCAAATCCCTTACTCTGTCACTCCTGTTGGTTTAAAATTGAAGTATTCTGTAAAATCCTACAAAACTCTCCTCCTTTCCTCTACCCCCAAGCATGTTCTTGCTTTTAACTTCTGGCAGGATGTGCTGCATGGCAGTCTGGCCCCATACGGGCACAGCTACCAGAGGGCTCTGCCCAAGCACTGACAAGTGTGGAAGCCACTCCCCCACACTCGTGGACACAAGGTCTCTGGCCAAAGGGTTCTCCATCACCTGCAGTCACCTCCCTCCCCTCTCCACATGACAAACTATAGTTAAGTTTACAGGGAAAGTTACAAGCTCACATTGTACAAAATTAAGATTTATACTGACCTTGCCATAATTAGCTGAACAAATATATTTTCCCAAATAGTACAAACTTGCACTGTGTGTATTTAACATTCAATAAAAATATTAAATACCTTGTTACAGAACCTAATCTATTAGTTTTAGGGCTTGAATGGCTGTGATCACTTGCTATTGCTACCATGCAATTTGAGGCTGCAGCAGGAGACTTTGGAGTGTTCAGCATGGTGATCCAAGGATAAAAAGTAAAGCTCTTAATTCTCACAGCGTGGTATTAGTTGTATTTTTTAAGGAATCATACTTAAAAAATTTAAATGAAGCAAGTTCTGAGAGAAGAATTTTATTTATAGCTAACTTGAGCCAGAAGAAAACTCCAGATTTTCTGAAAAATTACAGCATCGTGATTAGAGACCAATTACAAAACTTCAAGAAAAAAAATAAATCAGAGGTTAAATAATTATTTCCACAGATGCAAAGAGAACGTACAGAGGAAGTTAAGTGCAAAGTAAATACAGCCACAGCAACTAAATGTATTTTGGATTATGAATAACCCAATTTCACAGACCACTGATAATTCCCACACAGTTCTGGAATAGTGAAGTTTTGTGATAGTACTCACTGTTTTCAGAAGTCTGGGTTCTACATTAATCAAAGTTAGCCCAGCCAGAGATTATCAAGGTATGAGGTGATTGTCTAACCATTCATCTGCTGCCATCGTGCCCCAGTCTCACTCTCACAGCCTTACCCAGTGCTCCCTGGGTGCTCTGATTCAGTTGGGGTTTTCCCATGAAGAAACAGCCTTGCACATCAGCTGCTTCTTGTCTTGCCTGACTGGATTAATGTTGAGGATTCTGCAGATGACAATGAACGTGTTGCACTGCAAAATGACAAAACAAGTTACAAACACACCCACAGAACTGCCAGATTGCCACCTTTGCCAGGAGTCCACACTGATGAATCACCCCCACGTGGTCGGTACCCTTCCTCCTGGTGGAAGTCGCAGCTTCTGCTCTTCTGTATTTCACAGAACTACAGAATGGTTTGGGTCAGAAGGGGCCTTCAAGATCAGCCAGTTCCAACTCCCCTGCCATGGGCAGGGACACCTTCCACCAGACCAGGTTACTCAGAAGACCCATCCAACCTGGCCTTGGACGCTTCCAGGAATGAGGCATTCACAACTTCTCTGGGCAACAGATCTTCTAAACACCCCAAAATAAAACCTTATCAAGTTAATGCATCACCCTTTATAAATCCAAGATGACAGTGCTGACGAGGAGCTAAAAAGCTCAATGAGCAAGTAATAACCTTTTCTTCAGGGACACCCAATTGTAGGAAGGGATGACAGTTGTCTGATGAACCTCGTGCCATGGTCACTGCTGGCTCTCCTAAAATCACCTCACCTCCAACTGCCGGATTCCCAACAACCAGTAACATACAGCAAGTAGTTTATCATAACAAATGAGAAATTCCTAAAGCTCTTCCTACTAACAAGGCTGCTTTCAAAGAGCTTTTAGTCACCACATTTTTCCACATCCTTGCAATACGTTTACAGGATTTTCTGAAATACCGTCATTTTGTCTGCTACCACGACTCCAATTATTGCTCAGTCACAGGCCAATCTCCAATTTTAGCTGAAAAGTAGGTACTATTTACTGTTGTGTTTTGATACAGCCAGTGTCACATCAGCACCAAGTAGGAATTTAGCCAAGCACAATCACACACAACCAACACAACTCACCTGGGAAGGTTAAATTACTTGTACCTGATACAACAGCAGGTAGAGATGAATTTTAAAAAATACCTCTAAGTTAGAAGGGCCAAACCCCCAATCATGCTGAAGTATGGACACCTGTCTTAAAAGGCTTCTTGCCCATGTCATCTGGAGCTGTGCTTCTACATACCCTCTGAACCTTTATGATGGCAAAACTGAGTGCCCCTTGATTCCCAAACATCTCACCAGCCTCCACAATAGTCCTCTGAAGGACGCAAAGACCAGCATCCTGCAACACTCAGACACAAACCTGCTTGTCCCAGAAGGAAGGGCTGTGCATTTGTGCTCCCAGGGGGCTTGGAAAGAGACTGAAACCATGACTTCCAGCGAGGGGGGCACTCCAAACCCTGAACCAGCAGCATCAGTCTCAGGCTTTACAAGCTGGTCGGGGTTGTTTGCATTCCTCAGGCTGGGAGGTGTGTGCCCAGGCACACAAAGGGAGTGGTTTGTCTTCTCGGCTCTTGCAAAATCCAATTACTCAAGATCTACGACCAGCTGCCACAATGCTGTGCTGTTTGATTTCTCCGAGATCAGAAACATCTCAGAGAACTTTTAACAGCAGCCAAAAGGCAGCTGTGAAAACCTGTTTTTACCATCCTTTTGAAAAAAGAGTTAACAGACTTCTGGAAATGTATTACTTTAATGCATACAAGTTAGTTATTTAAAAGTTCAACAGATACTTTGCTACACAACTCAAAGCCAAATCTTGCAGGACATCCCAGATTTCCATCAGAAACTTTGCTACCATGAAGCAACAGTAATGAAAAAAGTTATCTTTGTGGAAAAAAAATAAGCAGACCTGTAGTTTTGGTGTGTTTAATTTTTTTAACTATACTTTGTATGCAAACAAAAGCTTTTTAGAGAATCTTGTTAAGATTGAATAAAAACTTTAGAGTTTAAAAATACCCTTTTGTTGTTCTGTTCCTCGTTTACCTTTTCCCTCATCCATGTCCCTATTAAACAGTTCTGTTTAAGAAGTCTTCAGTTCTTCACTATACAATTAGGTGATTCAAAGATGCATTTATCCATGTTACTGAACAGAACAGGGAGACTAAAAAGAGGTTCTGGATGCACAGTAAGGTCAGTTCAATATGAACCAACAGAGGTAAAAAAAGAGGCAAAGAAGAAACCATGAGAAGTTAACAAAAATTCCCAGTTACACTTGCAAAAAAACCCAGTAAGCTTTCCAACTGTTTGGATCCTAAGCCATCCTGACAGTCAGGAACCAGAGAATCCCAGTGAGCAAATGAAAATCTGAAAGCCTCAAATGGGGACTATGTAAATACTTTGCTCCCCACCCCAAACTCCTCCTGCAAAGGATTTAACAGCATACAAAATCATTCCTGAACAGAACCGAGCAGACATTTGAACAGGTTTTTATACTGATTTTATTTGCTGAGTTTGGATAGCATGCATCATTTTACAGCACCGGTATAAAGTCAGTGAAGCACACAGCTCGTAGGAACTTGTACTGTGGAATGTCTTCAGAACCATCACCCTCTCCCCCTCCACCACAGTACATAACACTGGCTGAAGACAAGACAGACACATATCAGGGCAACTTCCTTATGGCTAAAAATACTCATAGCAGCGACTTTTAAAGAAGGGTCTATTAAATCAAGTCATTGCACTTGGGTCATTTATTGCTATAACAAACAAAGGCCATTAAATAACAAACACCTTTCATTCGTGGCTTTAACTGATTGTCTTGGTCTGTTCGTCCTCTACAAGCTCCCACACAGGCACAACTTCCGCAGAGCGATCCATCCCAGGATTTGTTCCGTGCTCCAATCACAGTGAAGAGCTTGTAAAACAAAACTAGGTATTCCATTAGGCCCAATCCTCACTTTTCATCACCTGCTTTGGAGGTGAATTCCAAGCAGGGGTTTAGTGTCTGACGAGAAGCATTACTGCTGCACATGATTCCTCAATATAAACACTTGGCTCAACCCTTCATTTGTGGTGCATTTAGGCAATTCCAAGTTAAAAGCATTAACATTGAATCAGCTTATTAGCAAATTGACTAGCAAATATTACTCAATACCTGCATAGTATATTAATCAAATTTCATGAACTGTGAGTCAGCAATCGACGAACATACTCCAGTTGACTTTTTGACATTTAATATTTTATGATGCATCAACTGTGGAAAAAGTACACTCTCAAGAAGTAACACTTCCATGTCACTTGAGCAAGTGACATATTAAATAATTACTATGTTTATGAGTACTCCCATGAATAGAAGTTTGATTACTTCTTTTATTGGTGAAGTTGCCAAACTACGTGACACTTTTTTGTCATTTAAATTACAGCAGATAAAAAGGAGATAAGCTGATTACTAACAGAATTAATGTGTTTTGACTGGCTTCCTAAAGCTGTATGGTTTTTAACTCTTTAATCAAACAAACACAGCAATAAATACCATTGTCTCTCAACACTTTGCATATTATTTGTATATTATTCTGCTGCAAGTGCTGAGCTCAGGGGTTAAAGATAATGGTAATCCACAAGATCTCAACTGTTAAAGACACTGTCTTGGACATCAGCACAATGATGTCAAAGCAATTGTTCCAATCACTCATTAAAATACAAAGGTGTTATTAAATTTAGAGCTACACAGTACACTGAGAAAGGTCATGGCATAAATATATAAATATTGAGACCTTTTGAGAGTATCAAAGTTCCAAAGGGATTTATTTGGAGATGTGTTATAAACAAAACCTGACTATTGTAAAAACAGATCAAGATGCATACTGAACCATTACAAAGACTGATGACTTCAGGTACACAGATGTTGTGATTTAAGGTTTGCTTTTCCATGCTGCATACTGGAGTATTTTAGGCACAACAGGTTAAGACTGGACTCGAGCCTTGTTTCTGTATTTCCTGCATTTTGTGGTTTTACAAACTGATTTTTTTTCATCATTTCATGATTCAGTTCTAAATCCCTTTTTAATCCAATAGTGCAAGTGATAAACCGTTTCTGCTGAACTACTTGGATTAGATCGTCCCTTCTCACTACAATGCATAGGAGTTTCACCTGCTTCATTGCACTAACAAATTCCTATCTCATTACTCAACTTACAAACAGCATAGTATTAATATTCTCACTGCAGACAGGCACAACCGCACAACCCTGGGTGAGACTGCCAAAATTATACAAATATTATATATTCCCTTTTGCATGTAGGGGAAAAGTAGTGACTACAATGACATTACAGTTATTCCACCCCTCCCAATACACTATTTTACAGATTAGTTGTAAAGATAGATCACCCTATTTATAGTATAGATCTCTTTAAAAATTAAGCTACAGGTATTCCATAAAAATCTATTAAGAATTCCCTCTCCTTTCTATACAGATTCAGTAGTATTTTCTAGCAAACCAAAAAAATAAGGTCTGCAATTCCAGCACAGTAAGAAATAAGGCCTCTTTTATATTGGCAAAAAAATTACACCATTATTCTTTTTTGTTTTCTTATCTCTCTGAATATAAGACTATATTCCTTTTTTTTTTACTATATTTTTTCTTTAAGACTGTAGAACAATAGCATCCATTATTATGAAATAAGAGTCAGTTCTCCTCGTGTTTGCTTTGAGTTCCTGGCGAGTTAAAAACATTGAGTCCATAGCTCTCATGTAGACATCACTGCTTTCTTCAATTTTTCTATTTCAAGCTGGAAAATGGATATTTGGAAAAGAAAGTCAGTATTGAAGTAGCAATAAAGGAAAGTCTTCAGAGTTTTCACCAAAGTTGTACCATTTTCAAATACAATATTATTTACTTCAGTGTAACATTACTGCATATGACAGGTCAATATTTACAGCTGATTTTGTAACACTGTGTTGCTAAACAAACAGGAACTTAAAAGTCATTAACAATTTGCCTGCGGTTCTGGTACACCTTGTTGGATAAACTCACCCTGAACAAAGCAAAGCTGGGTTATGGAATCACTTGATGTGTCCCGATGTGACGCTGCATCATCACCTCAGAGTAACTTCCTAAACCAGCCTTCGTACAAAACACTGTGCCATGATCAATTTGTACTTCAAGTGCACTTAGAGGACACCTGTAAGTTACCTCTCCTTCATCCCCAGTGCATATTTAAGGCGACTGCATTGACTGCTTTAGGGACACGTTAAAAGGTGGACTCACCAGAAGTTTTCTCAAGTGTCAAAAGTAGCTCTGTAGTCAGTAAGATGCACCACTTCACAAACAAAATGCCCTTTTGTACCAGACTGAAAAATTTCCTACAGTGAGCTCATCCTATTAACTACTTAATGGCATCATACTGCACTGCAGGCAGTGTTCATCATCAATGAATTGAGGAGCGGTGTTTATTGATAAGGAAATTTTTCAGATGCATTCTGTTCTTTGGGCCAATTACCCACACTTAATATTTAAACACTTCATGAAAAATTTAGAGAAGTTTACTTTTGCCCTATTTTTCTTCTGATTCCCTAAAGTAAATTTGCCTTTCAGTCTTAAAAAAGGAAAGTATTACCTGTCTCTCTTGGAACATGTCCAGTTGGACATTTTTCTAGCAACACTAAACTGAACTCACATCTCAACACCCACACACATTGTTATAAATATTATTCCAGATAAAGAAAGCTGAACTTGGATCTTCTACATACATCCAACTGCCCTGTGAAGGAATCATTCAACCACACAGCAATGCAGCAACACAAAAAGAGACTCAACAGGTTTACTGAGACTCTCGTGACATCAAATTCCAAACCAATGCCTACGTACTTCTGAACTACCCATCCCTTCCCAGACCGGTAACGTTACCTCCAAATTACTTCGCAACAGCTTCTCTTCTTCCAAGTCCTTCTTTAGTTTTTCCAGTTCTCTCCTAATAGTAAAGATAACAGAAATACAAGTTAGAGGGGGGCGGAGAAAAACCTTCACATTACTGAGGACACAGGCCTTGTTTAAATTTTACAAGTGGAATTCACATATGTACATGCCCACTAGTGAATTGTTACACAAATCTGTTGGACAACAAGCTTCCACCAGCTCCCAACACTTCTTATCTATCACTATGCACCTATCCCTAATTTTTAATCACAATTTTAAGTAGACTACTTAAAAGTTTGTACTGTTATTTAACCTGTAAAGTTGAATTTAAGCTGAAACAACCTGGCAATTTGAATTAAAATATGAAATTTGAATTGAAAATGAAATATGAGTTCAAAATTAAATAAAACATGTTTTATCTCATAATTATGTTCAAGCAAGAAAGTGCTAAGAATTACAAATCACACACGAGGTCACCATGATCACCAGTTTGAAAAGCTCAGTAATGTCCTTCTCCACTAACAGTCATGTCAATACTGCAAATACTTGTGCAGAGTGTTGCACAAGGCCAGCACATGTAATTATATTATTATCACAAAAATTACCTACTTTTTCTTACAATGAGAGCATAAACTGTTTGAGAAGTACTTTCAAAGAGCTGTAGCGAATGCAGGAGTGCAAAGAACGAGGGAAAAAATGTGTACAGATTCCAAACATATTCTGACATCAAATCTGTATATATTTAGAACACTTAGTTGAATCAACTTTTCTTTCAAAGTTCTAAATTAATATATTATCATATAATAATTTTCTTACTTTTAAGTGTGGCATGAAAGACACAATAAGATTCTATACATCCCTTTGGAGACTGAGAAAGAAAATTTTTACCCATGTTCTTTCTTCAGTGCATCTATTAAACCCATCAAATCATTAATCTGAGTCCTGAGCTCTTCCACAGAAATCTTTTCATCATCAGTTTCTCCTTTAAGTTGGATGTCTCCAGGTAAAAAGTCGAGTATGACAGAACTTGGTCTCTGAGATGAAGATGTGATCGGGCTGAATGCAGATGGCTGAAAAAATAAATTGGTTGAAAGCTAAGAAATGAAAACTTTATGAGCTGACCACTTACAGCACACAGGTTTTATGAGGGTGGGAGCTAAACTTGCACAAGTGTCTTTAATTTTCAACCTAAAAGGTAAAAACAACATCCAGTTCAAATGTACTACTGTAATATATGAGACAGTTATTTCATACAGCTTGTAATTAAGGATTTCCCCGAGGTTCCTGAAGGCACTAAAAAAGTACTCACAGTGCAGTTCTCTACACTTAAAAATGTGATTTAATAGAGCCCATTGGATCGTTATAAATAAACTTTTGTGCACTTTGCTGATCTGCTTAGTTGTTCTGTCTGTCAGGAGACTAAAGGCTGAGCAAAACTGGAAGTTATTTGGGAAATAGCACCTGATACTACAGTTCTGACCAGAACTGATGCACTTTAGTTAAAGATAAATGAACTTCCTACAAAAGTTGTCACTATGAACTTATACTAAATGACACAGCTCACTTGCAGTTAAATGCAGTCATCTGCCTTCAGGTCATTGCATCAACCTCTACTGGAAACATGAGCAAAGAACAGAACACCAAAACTGCCTGGTGCTCCTCTAGTTCCTTGGTATCATCATACCTTTTTTGTTTCAACTGGCTTTGGTTTGGCACTTTCGTCTTCTTTCTGCACCTTCAAATTTTTTTCTGGAATCACATTCTGACTTCCCTGGTAAACCATTCACAAAAAATGAAAAGGTTCTCAGAATTAAAAAAAAATTCAAAATTAAATTAAAACAAAACCAAAAACAAACAAACAAAAAACAGAGCTGTCGCATATTTCAGAAAATTAATAAAGTAAAGGAGAAATAAGTAATGAAACTTAAAATTGCTAGACAAGCAGACATTCAGCTAAACTTAAAAATAGGAATATTGGGCAGGATTTTCAAGCATATCTGCAATACCAAAATCCTCGATGCTTTGGGGAGCCTATAGGTGCTTCCATGAAACACAAATGGCTGGTAACTATAGATGGTAACTGGCCTAACTGAACTGTACAACACCCAAAGACAAAAACTGATTTCAAGGACTCTGCCCCACCTGCTTCTCATTTTCTGACAGTCTCACATCAACATGTAAGATCACAAGTCCCACATCACAGCAACATTAAATTCCGAATTCATAGTGACCATCTGTTAGCCTTGTAAGACACTGCAGACACTTTCAAAACTGTGTGTATATGCAACACCTATTCCACCATCAGTCATGACAGAAGGGCTGAGTATTTCCTGCAGCAACACCCCATGGGACAGAAAGACTCCTCCAGCTGCACTCACTTCCCTGCTGGAAACTGCACCTTTGTGGCAACTTGCTCTCAGGTACACGGTTCACAGGACTGTTTCCCAGTGCACTCCTGTTTCCTGGGAACGTAGCTAGTAGTTCACTAGTGGAAAAACACCCCCAATATACTCACAGGATTGCTATTGAAACGTGAGGGCAGCCTCCTACCAGGCATCTTGGGCCGGTTCGCAGTCGGGTGCGACAGATTATCTGAGGTAGCTATTACATCATCAAAGCTTAACAGATCTAGAAAAAGATGAAAACAAAGACCACCATCAAGACCAGAAAGTTTTGCTGTGCTCTTTTTATCACTTTATTTTCCTTAAGACAAAAAAAAAATAAATCAGAATTCTTACTATTTCAAAGATTTTCAGCATATACAACACAGGAGGCACATGAAACAACTACATGACTTGAACATATCTGGGAAACCATATTTTCCCCTTGAAAAATATTCAGAATTAATTGAACTAGGATTTAATTTCAAGTTATGAACAGAAGTGCTGTAGTGGCATGGCAGCATAAAACAAACTTAACAAGTAGCTGCAGAAAAACATATTTATTACTTCTTTCAAGAGCTGCCATATTCAACTACTTGAGAGCATATTTTGTTATTGCTAAACTTGTACGAAAATGCAAGTTTAGTGACTAAGACAAAAATAAGGTGACCTAGTAAAGTACACACTCCATGCATTGGTGAAAGTAAGTTAAGAGCATTAACTGCATGTATTTCTGTGCAGGGTACTGTTTTACATGCAGTGTCTAAAGATAATACACAACTCCATAAACCTGTAGTAAAACACTTCGAAACTCCATTCTCATACTTCATTAAATCTCATCAGTCTCTTTATGCTCACAGCTCTAGGTAAACTCTCTCTCAGATCAGCAGAAATGCTTTATGTCCTCTGAGAAGAGGCAACTTGGGGAAAAAAAATACAGAAAGAACTGAACATAACTAATCTAATAACAACTAATTAACAACTGGACTTCTTAACTATTTCACCACAAAAATAAACATACTTACCTGGCAACAGACATGTAGTGAGATTGAGTTGTGATTTTTATTTAAGCATTGACATAAGATTACAGTTATTATATATCATTTTACAACCCAAATTCAGCACTTATTTCATAGATTCTAACTAAAATGCCACACAGCATTTACTACAGGCACCAAAATTAACATTTAGGATTTTGGGTTTGATTTTTTTTTTTGTGACCTCTGATTCTTCCATGATACTATGATTTAGTGAACAGAATCTATGACACTTCTTTCCCTATGTTTTCACTCATTTTGAAACTACAGCAAGAGGTCAGACCAGAATAAAAACCCCTGGAAAGACTGAGCCAGACCATTCATACCCCTTCAGTGTTTGGATGACTTAAAATCATCTGATTAATCCAAGTTTTACTAACACATTGTAAGCTAATTTATACCTGCACATACTGAGTTTTCCACTGAATGTTTCAATTGATTTTAATGTCTTCTCTGCATTAATATCCTTGAAGTCCTTAAAACATTCACCTCTTTTGGACAGCCCTGATCAGATCTACTTCATCCCCCATTCCCTTGCTGAAATGAAAGCATTTGTAACACTACCTGTTACCAATCAGTTTTGCTGCTTTTCACCTCTACTAAAGAGAATGTCAAAACAGTCTTTTGCAAACATGCAACCCTATCTGCAATTAAAAAAGCAGGGAAGAAAAATAAAGAAGGGAGAAACAGAAGAGTGGTGAATGGCAAGCAACTGATGGAAAAGAGGATGAGGGGGAAATAAATGTGAAGGGATTTCTGTTGCCAATACAGTATTTAATCCCAGACAAGCAACAGTGACCAAAGGGTGTATCTGCATGGTCTTTACTCAGTTATCAGTGATCCCAGAGTACTAACCCATCACAGAATCACAGAATGGTTTGGCTTGGAAGGGACCTTAAAGAATACCTGATTCCACACCCCCCCGCCACAGGCAGGGACATCTCCCACTAGTCCAGGTTGCTAAATTTATGTTAGGTGTTATTAAAAAGCTAACAACAAAAACATCTATGCCTTTTCCCCCATCTCAGTAATTTCTGACTGTAAACAATCTTCTTTTTGTCATTCTGCAGAAATGACAAATCATTTGGCAGGAAATGTAAATAATATTATAAATTGAGTTGCTATTATGATTGTAATGCCTGCCCTGTCTCCATGAACAAAGCAAACATCAGGCATATTAAGAATATTAAGAACTTAATAATGTGATGTTCTGAAAAAAAAAAAATCACAGTATTTGACAAGGCTTGAAGATGAAAACTGCTACAGTCTTGAACTGTAAATTATTTAAAAATATAGATGGTGGGATGACACCAAAGCCAAGAATTTTTTCCACGTTACTAGGAGGTTCTAAAGGAAATTGTTATACCTGAAAGAATTGCTCAGCATTAAAATATTACCTGCAGATTACAGTCAGAGGGAATTCTGACTGCACTTGCATTTTCATTTTTACCTCTCCATTGGTATAGGGAAGAAATTAGAACACTTCTAATTCTAATTAGAAGTGGTGGGGATTAGGGTTTGCGCTTTTGATGGTGGGTTGGTTGGTTTCTTTGCAGGCTTCGGGGGTTTGATTGTTTTTCTTTTTTGACAGTATTTTTAGTTCTTTTAAGAGAAAAACCAATAAACCATTAAACCAATAGACACCATTACTGATGAAACCCACAGTTTACACCCATTTCAATGAACAAAGTGATTTATCAATTAACATTCTTACAGACAGCCTGTGAGTAACTGCTGAAGGAAATCCCACCATAGTGCCAAAAGAGCAATATCACACATATGGGGATACTCTGGGCCAAACCAGGATTTTAAGGCTGAGCGAGGACACCTTTCTTTCTAAAAAGACAAGCTAAGCTTAAACAGTTACACAGGATGGACTACTAGAAATGTCTCTTCTGCAAGCATACCATGGATCCATCACAGAACTGTGAGGAGCTTTGATATAATAAGTGAGAGGTTTTGTTAAGATCTGTGAATGCTTCAAGTGTATTCACAGCAGTTTGCCTTAAAAAGCCTTCACAGAAAGAAGCAAAGCTGAAAGGGTGTCCAAAGAAATTATGATTCCATTACCTCGTGTGGCTGGGGTTTAAACCCCCGAGATACAAGTGAAATGTATCCAGTATTTTAGAGGACAAAATCTCACATTAATCTGCAGAGTAAGGAGATGGCAGCCCTTTCTCCTATTCCTCATCCTGCTGAGATTTCACCCCCTAAAATTTCAAATATTTACATGAGCAGTCATGCAATAGTAAGGTATTTGCTACAACTAAGAATGAGTCTAATACAGAACTTCTAAAACTATTGCTTTACAAGACTCAGGATACTAAATAGTCAACACTAATGGATCCACTGCCTAAAAGCTTCATAATTGCATAATTTATGTGCATAGAATGATAAATCCCTTCAACCTACATATACCTAAAGGTACTGAACACATTTCACTACAAACAAACACTAAGTCTGGTTTATCAATAGCTGAAAGGTAAGTTTTTTCTTATTTTGTTTTAATCCCCACAAGTTCCTAACTGGAAAGCATACTTAAAGTAACTTCTTTAAGAGCTAAGGAAAACAGGCATTCAAACAAACCAAAAAAAGCATTTTAAATAGAAACCCCAAAGTTTTACTACCAATAACTGCAACTGAAAATCACGCTTATGATGTTAAGAAGAGGATATGTGTATGGAATAAAGCATTTGGATTTCCTTATAGATTGTTATCTTACCAAAATGGAGAAGGGTAGGGTAATTTCCTGACACGTAAGAAGGGAAACATGGCAAACAGGATAGGAAACAAAATCTGGAAAGAAAAGTCAAGGAGAGGAATGTCTAGAAAAAGATTCTGAACAAAAAAATTATTTTACAAAGCAGGAAAAAGAAACATTTGTAGAAGAAACAATCGCTTTACATGTTCAGCATGCCAGTATTACAGCTTTAGTCTTTCACTTGAATTCTAATCCAGAGAAACATTTGTGCATTTTTTTTTTTCAAATAACACTTCAAGAGGAGCTATTTCAATGTGATCAGTGTTTCTGAATGGTTTTGAGTTTTTATTCTCATCCCATGGCTGGGGGCCTAATTTTGGTAGAATAGGCTGGTTTTTAACTTACAGAAGATGTACAGCTTCTCCTTATGCTAAATTGAAAGTGGCTCAACCTACACCACACTAAGTTGCATAAAAGCAGAACCCATACTTAAAAATAAATTGATTTTCTAAAAGTTCATTCACTTCAGGATCATAATCTAAAGGTGGAGGGGAAGAACTAAAAATAAAGACTCTGGTAAAGCAGTTGCCAGTCTCAGCCGTACATTTTCCCTCATCTTTTGGTATCTATTCTGCTTATTGTAAGATTAAACAGCCTTATACTTTATATAAGGACCCAACATCTTTTGAGTTTTACATAGCCTTGGCTGCACAGAGTATTATGTCTTTAGCAGCACAATATATAAATGGAAATAGAGCATGAGAACCATTATGTTTTACTGGCAGGATTTTGTACTAGTCTCTTTTCACAAGAGTAATAAAACTAGAAGTGACTTATGTGGATTGTTTTAAGGAATGTGAGTTTGACATAACAGGATTTTTGAAGTTTTCCTTCAATTGCAGCTCCTTGACCCTGTCAGTGCTGCATCCCCACATGGACTCCCTGAGCCAAACAAGGGCCACTGAACAGACCTCACCCACGAGCACCTCTGTCCCCTGCACCATCCAGATGTTAAAAAATTTACTTTCCCCATAAGCCTGAACAAACTTATGTCAACAAAACAGAACTCACAGATATTTTTTTTTCTAAATCTGTATAAAACTAAGGAGTTTTATATATATGAACACCCAGTATCACAGCTACTATGTTACCACTGTAAAGATCTCAATATAACTGCATCTGAAGAAGAAAGAAATAATATTTCAGCTGCTTTCATAGGGAGTTTTTTCCTAAGGTTAAATGATACTGTGCTATACAGTAACATATCTAATATGACCCCAGAGAGAATCACAAAATGGTTTGGGTTGGAAGGCACCTTAACATCATCTCATTTCAACCCCCTTGCCATGGGCAGGGACACCTTCCACTATCCCAGGTTGCTCCAATCCCTGTCCAACCTGGCTTTGAACACTTCCAGGGATGGGGCAGCCACAGCTTCTCTGGGCCACCTGTGCCAGGGCCTCACCTCCCTCACAGGGAAGAATTTACTTCTAGCATCTAATATGAGTAGTAGGACAAGGCTCACATTTTAAGGTTAGGTTTGCATTCCTCTTACATCTCTCAGCTTTTTTAGGCTTCGAAGTCTTTCTTCCATACCCTCACTCAAACTCATCTTTAAGTAGAGGCAATAGTCAAACTGCCAATTCAAAAGCTTTAAAACAGGGCGTATCACAGCACAGGCACAGACTTTCTGGGAAACAAAAAGTGAACTTATCCTTTAGGGTATCACTGATCATATTGGTAGTATTTCCAGGATATGATTACCTGCTGAAGTCCGGTTTTTAGCCGCTCAAGAAAATATAACTCTTGTATTACAAACAAACAAGAACTAACCTTTACTCATACAAAGCATTTATGCTTAGAAGCACATTTTAAAATGCCTAATAAAAAAATCAGGAGCACTCTTTTCTATTCATGAACTGCTTCAGTTTTTCTAATGCATTATTTTTATCTCCCAGATGAATTTATTAAACTTTAGGACCAACTATTCCACAACCAGAATATTGTAATTGGCCTGAAAAAATTAAATAAATCAAGTTATACTACTTTAAAACGTATTATTACTAAAACCTTTTCTGAGATGAAAAGCTGCATTTGAGATATGCAAGACACGTACTGCAAGTACAAGTCACTAAAGCTTTTTATACCCTGGTTAATCACACAATTAGAGTTTAGAAAAATATGCCCACAGCAGGTGCTCTCTGCCTAAGAGACACACAGAGGCCTCGTACCAGTTGCACCGTCAGTAAAGGACAAAAGGTAACTATACAGTGGCTCAGAGTCTGATCCTCAAATGTGGGTGCTTTAACCAGCATTAAGGTTTTTACTGGATATGTCTAGAATGAAAGAGATGCCAGGTTTGGCTCAAGGTGCATTAAGCAAAGCCTTATGCATGAAATTCAAATGTACAATGCCCATGCTGGCCCAAATTTAACATATGATAAAGTCATAATCTAGAATAGCTCTGAACTTAAGAGGCTGAAGGTAACAGCATTACTAAAAATGCACGAGTTAGCTGGAAAAGCAAAAGTTATCTGAAATGCAAGAGCAGAACAAACAGAACCAGTCAGTAAGAAAAACAACTTCATAAAAACTCAAAAATAGCAGCTAAAAAAACATGCATTCAAATTAGAAGAGCAAACCATTACCTACATTTCCCCTTTCCTGTCCACTGTTACAACCCAGAGCTCAGTCACCTCCAAAGACACTGCTGACATCTCTTCATCCCTTCATCCCTTCCTCACTCTTACCTTCAGCAATTCTAAAAAAGTACGTTTTCCACTAAGCAGGCAAAACTGCACTCAGTGGTATTTTGAGCAAACGGTTATTCCAACCCTGTAAAACACTGCAACCCAAAGAAAGACCCAAAAGAACATTTTATTCTTTTCTTACCTGATTCTTTAGAGTTCTTTACCACAAGTGAATCTACCTCTACTGATTTTGGTCTAAGTGGTAATGGTTCAGAGTCTAACTTTGGTTTTGCTACTGGCTCAACTTCAGATTTCGGTCGAAGAGAAACAACTTCTCCATTAGTTCTGTAGTGAGAAAAAAAACCAATAAAGCACACCTAGTCAAGAGATTAAATAGTTTAACAGCAAAACATTCCAAGAATTAGATGTAAATGGAAAAATATCATCTTCTAAAGCCTTGGTTAAAACCAAGTCTTTCAGAGACAAATTTTATTCCTATAAAAGCCAATTCTTCTGTTCCAGCTCCTGCAGGATTGTCAAACATGTACAAATTTATTGTGAAAATAATCCAGAATTCTACTACAGGGCACACTTTGGCACTGCAGTTCAATGTAGTACATTTCAGAAAACAAGCAAGCTGCATAACATTTTCAGTAACATCTCTTGAAATAATTCAGAATCTGGCTCCTTGAAATTAAACAAATATTCCTGTACAGAAAAAAAACCTGCCAAGAACAAGTTATTTCTTGCTGGGTATAGAATAAACCACCCTGTATATATGGCTTCTGTTCTACCATGCATTCTTTGCATATCTGCTCACATCACTCACAGACACAAAAATTTAAAAACCAACCAAACAAACAAAAAAAAACCACACAAAAAACCCCAAACAAACAAACAACCACCAAAAAGCCCAAAGAAATAAAATCCCCATCAAAATAAATAAACAAGAAAGAACGGATAACATTTTCCTTTAAAATTCTTGCCATCACAAACCCTGGCTGACTGGGCCTGTACGTGCCATATATAAACTGACCAGCTGTCACCTTCAATGTCTCCCTGTCATTAATTCACCACCCAAAGCCTTTATTTGGAAGTTTTACTGCAGCAGAAAAAGACACAGCAGCCTTATCCTCCTAGAACAGTTTCAGACATTTAAATACCTCTAAGATTTAAAGGTTTCAATTACTAAAGGCTACAGAACTCTATTTAACTGCACACATATACCCCTTTGGAGTTGTAATTATTTTCTAAACAAGAGAACACGACTTGTGGTTTAGAAAAGTAAAATAAAATCTTTACTCAGGGAAGTCCCCAAATACCAAGTCAATATAACACAATTCTAAACTGAAAAAGTGTTTAAGGTGCAAGTTCTTTGATGTAGCAGCTGTCTGCTCCTTTATTTGCACAAGGCCCAGTGCATCATGACCTTACTTTCTCAAGGTTCTTTCCAGCCAGCTGAACATCCCAAGGGGACAGTTACCCATCATTTACCCATGAGCAGTTTATTTACAGTTCTAGGTAAATGTAATGGCCAGTCTTCGCGAACGAAGATCCGGGGAAGGTCTTTACACCTTCCAGCCTGCGCATTGGATTTTTTA
>JAWMRA010000113.1:109223909-109295547 GCA_035584735.1 Pseudotriccus pelzelni
CCCTGGCTGGGAATCGAACCCTTGGCCTCGGCGGTGAAGGTGCCGCAATCTAACCACTAGGCCACCAGGGGCTCCCACAGTTCTAGGTAAGGATCTAGCAAATCCTTTGATAAAGAAAGGAAAACTGTGTCAGAGAACATACTGATGCAAAATTAGTCTTAGAGAAAAACTATAAATAATTGTTTCCATTTCATGAGGAAAAAAAAAAAATTAAGTGGATCTAAAAGAAGTATTTGTCCCTGTTTGTCCAGTAACCCAACTGAGAAGGCTCAACAGTACAGAGAGTCAATGTGCTTCCATCGTAAGTGCTTTTTTTCCCCCCCAGAGGAGAACATGAGCCACACTGAGAGCCTTTAGCACAGGTACCACCTGTGCTCAGTTCTGCCTTTCCATCTATCTTGTCCTACATGAAGTGCTGAAACACTGAACACTGAGGCAGCTCAAATCTTCAGGGGTTTTTTCCAACACAGTAATAATTCTCCAGGGCCGTGTCCCCGGATTCTCTTACACCACCATGTTACTGTAGCTACAGCTTCTAATACAGTGAGGGGCAGGCAGGCTTAAAAGCAAAGCAGCCCCAGGTGTGTAACTTCCTCTGGTTAGTTATGCTGTAATACTGACTCTGAGATGGATTCAATGCCTCAAAGAATTTGAAAGGTTTAAATTCACATTGATAAAGACTTGTTGGAAAACTAAGACACAGGTTGGTGTAGGGCAAAATTTATCCTTTTCACTCTTAAGACACACATTTCTTCCCACCTCAACCATGAAGGAAGATCAAACAACACACCAAAGAAAATATGCTGAGTGCACACAGTTTAAGTTGTACTGACTTGGGCGCAGGTGATGGCAAACCAGGTTTATCCGGACGCTTTGGGTGCAGGAGTCCTGCTCTCAGTAAGCTGTTAGTCTTGCTTGGAGGAATGGGCTTCTTGGGTGGTACTTGAGGAGCTTGTGGTTTCAAAGGCTTCTGATCCAAAGCTCCTTTTTCATCTGACAAAATAAGTTACTATTTTAAAAACCCATGCTGTCTAGAAAATTCTTACACCCCTAATCCATCAGAAAGCAACTGCTGTCAGAAATACCTTCTCTGAAGATCAAAGTGAAAAACAGATATGTGTCTTAAGTGATGCCTTATCAAAGCACACAAACTACTTACCTGAAGTTAAAAACCATTATCTTAAAGTAAGCAAAATGTCTTTCTACTGACATGAAACCATGGTAAGAAATTATGGATCACACTATCACACTACAAATGACAGCTAAGAACCAAGAGTCTTTCTGTACTGCTACTGCTTTCTCCTTTTTATGAATTCACCTTATCTCCTTTTAAAAAGATAGGATTTGGGGTTTATTTTGTTGTAACCAGGCTTCTTCCATGCACAAAAGCAGCATAATTATCTCTGAGAAATAAGGGGGAAAATGAGTCTTTATCTAAATAGCTGGATTTATTTTAGATAAAGTCTACCTTCCTATAAATAGATGGGAATTAAGTATGGATATCAAACAAAAAAAGTTAAATTTATTTTTCAGGGACTGTATGACCTAATTGAACACTGTCCAGAGGAGCTGACATATTACAGGAGACACTGAAAAATTCAAGCTGCTTCACAAATATTAACTGAATACTTTTCAACTCATGTTCCCTAATCCTATCTTGTGGGATATCCAGAGCATATCTTCCACTTTTTCCTGTAAAACTACGCCACAGTTCCATCAGGCATGCACAAAGGAGTATTTAAAAAATAATTGTTAAATTACAGCAAGGGGTTCTTCACAGCTAGTGCCCTTATAGGGCAGTAAATCAGTAAACTGGGATGGACAGAGTGACCTTCAGCTTTGATTCTCCCCATCCTCCTCTCCTATGACTTTGCTTTTAACCAAGTATTGATCAAATGTAAAATGTTTGCATATGGTATGGATTTGGGAGCAGGGGTGGATGTTTGCCTTAGCTCCATGCCAGCAAAGTGTCTGACCTGCCAGGTCTGTGACTGATTTACTGTGGACAAGTCCTGCAGCCACTGAGTGTCAGTCCTCCAGCCCTAGAACGGGAAGAAGCCAGTTTTCTTTCACACGAATCCCTGGAAGTAAACAAATCCTACAGATCCTTCTGCCAAAAGCACTGTCCGGGGCAGAACTGCCTTCCTGCTTCGGGACACCTGAGTATCAGCAGGAGCTATGAACAAAAAAAATCTAAGCTGGTTGGCAACACCTTCCAGTCCCTCTCAGCGTGGAGTTAAAGAACCAGGACAGTGGAGCAGTGGAAGGGTTTGCCACACGGTGGTGCTGCCTGACCTGTGGAAAGCAGCCCCTCAGCAGCGCCAGCCACTCCTGCCTCCTCACCCTACACAACATTTACATTTCAAATGCCCAGCAGCAGCCAATATTAACTGCAGATCGACTGGCTTTATTTAAGCGATGCTGAACACAAGCTGAGAATTACCTCTTTTGCTTGTAAGAGTAAGTGGGTTCATAAGCAGGGCAGAAAAAGTGCTGCCATCGAATCGTATCCCTGAATTCTTATCTGTCAGTTTTCCCTTCAATTACTCCTACTCAAAATCTGAATATAAAAACTGTACACAGCTAAGTGGAAAAAGTTAACACCAAAGGTCAAGGTTCACCATGAGCACAGAACTGGACATTTCTCCTGGACAAAATGACGTGCCTCTTTCTTGGATTTTGCTCCTCAATGAAAAAGAGAGTTGGCTTAACAATCAGCAGTTTAACAGTGGAAATAAAGATACTAATCTGAAGGCATTTACACTGGACAAAAATTTCTACATGACACCACTAAGTGTCCTTCACTATAAATACAGAAATACTTACAGGACTACTGCTTTTAATTTTTGGGCACAATTAAAGGCAGATTTATTAGCCTCCCAACAAGCATAAAAATTACATGGTTTGATAGCTTGTGATTAGAGCTGCTCAATTAGTACTTTTTTCCCAAAAAGTAATTACAGGACAATTTCATACTTAATGAGTTTAATCACTAATATTAACACATGGTTATTCTTCCAAAAGTACAGCTGCACTAGTAAATGGGCTGTAAAACATGACTGCTATCTAAAAAAGTACTCTTATACAGCCTGACCTAAAACTGAATATAGGACAAACCTTTCCTCCATCATTTCCTGGACCTCAGTAAAGGATGGTTCTCTATTTTACATAATTTTTCAGAAGCTTTCACATTTCTAAATATTTTGGATGGTTTCACTCAATATTTTTTTCCTATATTCTTCCATGAACAGTTGAGCTCAACTATGTGAGGGTTAACACCAAGGTATACACAGACCAGTCTAAAACTAAACTTATTTCCATTTGACAGAATTTTAAAAAGAGACCAGTCACCAAAATTTTTGGAATCGTAGAGTTGCTCTCAAGTCACACCTGGAGATACTGTTCCAACATAATTTGTTTGCTCACATACAGAAACAAACAGAGCTGACTTTAACAAGTTATTTTCATATGTAACACCTGAGAAGGTGCTTTGTTTAAAATGGGGGTTATAAAAACTTCAAGAAAGCCAAGAAATCCATGGAGCAGGCTCACTTGTAGTAATGCTGGTGAGCCACAGTTCACCATTCACAGAACAACGTGGTTTTGTAATTTGGTTAAACTGCAGTAATATCAGAACTTCTTCTACAAGGCCCAACCAGCAACTTTGTTTAAGCTCCTCACTTTTAAACGTGATCAAAACACTGTGACTAGGCAGGTTTCACACATTTAAAGATGCCTTTTAGAAAGGTGTTTGGGTGACAACAGTAGCTTTTCTTCTCAAAAAAACCCTGCCCTTTAAATTTTAAGAATACAGCAGTAAATGTCTCCAAATTCTGTGGAACTTGAAAACATGGAATACATCAAGAATTAACAGGAACAGAAATCTCTATTTCTGAGCATTGTGACTTTAACATCTGTCTAAGGAGCTTTGTAACTGTTCTGTGCAGTTCTTTCAAAATATTTTCAACCAGAGACTGATTTTAGCCAAAACCTTCAGAAGCAGCAGTTATAACCTTTTCATTTCTAATAACTTATTACTGCTGTTCAAAACTGCAGTCACTGTCACAAAACTACCCTTACAGGAATTTAATTTAACTGTGTTACTGTGCAGAGCAGTAACCCATTTTCAGAATGTCATGCAACTACAAGAAATAAACATTCCAAAACAGTGTAGCTGTTGTTCTAACCTCTCCAAAGACTCCTCTGTACTATCACAAACACAACAACTTCAGCAGATGGCATCAAGAGAGTCTGTATGATGTCTCCTGAACAGGGAGCCTACTTCCAGAGCAGATAAGCAAAAAACCTGTAATAGGTTTATAAGAGCATGGTCTGAAATCCACTGAAAATGAAGCAAAGTGGCCTCACCTTTTTCTTCAGGCTTTAAAGACGGGAATTTCTTCTCTCCAGTTGGCAATTCAGGCCTCAGAGCTGAATGAAAAAGCAAACCACAGACATTTCTCAAAGAGCCTTAATTATCTTGGTCACTAACTAAAAATAAGATACACACCAAGCTGTGTTTATATTTTCTCCTCTGCAAGGAGTGTAAAGCCATTTATAATCACTCACTTGAGCCCAGAAAATAGCAAGCCTGTATTAAAATGTTTCCAAAGTAGGCTCCATCATAATTTGGAAAAATACACAGGAGCAGCAAAATACACAAAGCATGAAAAGTAACCTCCAAGTGTGACTGAGTGGCTGCATTACTAGGAAACACAAAGCTACTTCTGAATTTTCACCTGAAATCATGCACTGCTTCTGAAGTTTAGTATTTCCTCAGACATGTACCACCATACACATACAACATACCTGGACTTTTAACTGGAGGTGGAGGTTTCTTTGGCTTCTGCAAAAATGAAGGGGAAAAAAAAAAAAAGGAGTCAAATCAACAAGCAAACAGATATTCTCTACCCAAGACAGCCTCATTTGTGTTTTGTTTTGCATACTGTAACTTCAAGCTTGCCTACTGGCTGATTTCAAAATATTTCATAAAGGAGGCAATCAATTTACAGCCAGGAAACAGAAAGCTGGAATAATTCCGGTGATATCTCCCAGACAAGCAGTTGCAAAAACAGAAACAAAATGCAGGTTTCTTCAAATCAGATCAATGCTTCAGTAACGTGCATAAGCAGCAGAGGGACAAAGAACTAATATCCAAGCATTATATCTTTCCTAGTCTAAAGAATTGTTCTGATCACTCATTTTAATTTCAATATGTAAACCTCAATCCAGTAAACCTCAATACAGTGTAATTCCAGTATAAAAGAGTAACCAGGTAATTTTTTGGACAAAAAATTGTCCCTTTCACTAAAACAAAGAAGCTTCTAAATTAAGTATCAGAGTAATGACTTCAATTGACTTCTAAATTACAAGTGTAAGAGAAAAAAATAATTACCAGCATTTCTCTCATAAACACTGCAGTTACAAGAAAAATACTGCTTTGAGGTTCCTTATCACTGTATATGTAAGTGGGAAAGAGGGTAAAACTTCTCTAGCCATTAAAGATTTACAAAGTATCACAATGCAACAGTTTGTATGTGGAAACTGACTGTTCTCAAATATAGTCACTCACTCCTTTCCCTTCCCTTGAAGTGATACAATTGAATTTCAATCTCTCCGCTCAGAGGACTGAGACCTCGCAGGACTGATCTCAGTCTCTCATCCTCAGAATCTGATTCATGAAATTGCTCTGTAAGAGGTGTCTTTATGGTTGTACTGAGGACCAGGCTCGCTGATAAAAGATCACAAAAGCCTACAAAACTGCTTGTTCTTTAACCAGACACTGCTGAAACCATACAGGCTCAGTCTAACACAGCCGCTCCAAAAAAATGCCTCATAGCTGGTATTTTTAACACAGTTGCTATGGATAGATTTCACTTCTGTGTCTCTACTGCTATTGAATCAGCTTTTCTTAATGCACCAAGATTTTATTCTGACACACTAAATGTAATTAAGCAAGTGGGGAACTCATATCCTATTTCTTCCTCTAGTTTCAGAGGACACAAAGGCAAGTGAACTTAAGTAACAAGACCGTATTTTCTTTCTTTCCCACAAAAGCAACTACACTATCCAGCTGTGCAGCACTGCTGCCTATATCAAAACCAATTACACAGAGTTTGGCATCAATTTGCCATTATATGATTCTGATCTCTGTTTTTAATAAAGTTGATATCAAACAGCTGATTACAATAATCAGTCACGCAGTGCCTTGAACCTCGAAGCTGCTCACTGCAAGGTGTGCACTGAGACACAGGACACAAAGCTGAATAAAGGATCAAAGCAAGGTCTGCCTAAGGAAATGCTCTTTATGCTTAAAAGAATGGGGGGTTTCCCCCTCTCTCAGGGGAGCAATTCACAACACTGCTGTGAAACACTGATACCACCCCTCACGTCAGGTGTATGTTACAGCATTTATGCCACTCTTGCACGGCTGAAAATCCATATGAAAAGAAAGTGCTGACTTAGGGTAGGTAGATTTTCTGTGTGAGGCAACTCAGGTTAAATGGCAAATAAATAACTCCTAATCTGGAGCTGAATCCATCCCACCTGGAGATGAGACACATTTGTGAATTAACAGAACCAGCTTTGCTGTATACACTTAACAGAACCAAAACATCACACTGATCTCAACCAGAAAAAAATTGTAAAATGGGAACCAAAATTACGAGGTTAAGGAACACCACATGAAAACATGAATTTCTACAAGTTAGCACATGAAATGGCAAAAAAAAATTTCTAAATCCCACCCAAAGATTATCCTTCACATACTGTAACCTACTGGTAAGTGCTGACATGGAAAAATCCCAGTCAGACCCAGAGGAGTCATTCAGGTTTTTTGCAATTATAAGTTACTTATGGACTTCAGATGGAAGAGACCAACTGCTTATCTCCTTTCAAAGCAGTAAGGGTTTAATTCAGTAATCAGTAACACATAACATCATATTATCAGAGCTATATCCTTTTCTGTATGGCCTAATCATTCTCATTAATTACAGTTCATTGGGAAAAGCATATTTAAACACAATAAGTTTAAACAGAAAGATTAACCTTTACACCTTTCTTCTTTGCTACAGCTAAGTCAAGATAAAGTTAAAACTGCCATAACTGTAATATTTTAAGCAGCACAAAGTGCTGTGAAACTCCTTTATTCTTTGCTTTTTCATCAATATTTTTTTCGTGAGACTGAACGATACATGTAAGAACTTACAGGAAAGTCTTTATCAGACTCTTGTATTTGAACAGCAAAGTTATCTGGGAAGAGTCCTTCTTTACCATTGAGTTCTCCTTTCCACCAGCCTGGCTCTCCAGTGTCCTAAAACAAACAACAGGTCACCTGAATCAATATTTACTTCTTCCACAGGAGAGATACAGTTATAGGAACAACTTTTTTCCTTTTACACACAACTTTGGTCTGAAACACTGTGTTTATAAGAGGAATACTTTGGCCACCTTAGGAACAGGAAACAGCTACAAATCAGATGAGGTTTGATCAGTTTTTGTTTTCTAAAAAGCAGGATTAAATGGTATTACATCATATATAGGATAATGGTATCAGGATAAGATTTGCAAAGGGAAGGAAAGTACACAAACCCAATTATGACCTAACACACAACATTCGACCTTCTCAGCTTCCTTGACCAGCAAGTTATTCAGTAAATACTTCAAATGTGATTGGAGTGACACACAATTCTACTAAATAAAAATGATTCTGATGTGGTGGAGCAGATCCACTGCTCTGAAAGGGTGAAGATGAAAAAGTATATACTCTGCTGAGGGAAAAAATAACTACATTAAGACATAAGAAAATAAAATAATGGAGAATTAATTCAGTGGCACAGAAATCCATGACATGATGCTACTGATCAAGGTCTTCATTCGTAACAGAAAGTATAATGTTACTGGAGTATTTTAGCAGCATAAATAACAGCTTTCCTCTGTGCCTCAGATCCAAACTTCTGCAGGTAAAGGAGCAGGGGAAAAATAAAATATCAAATATTTTTTTTAAAATTCCACCCTATGTAAAACTAAAGGAGAAATCAATAGAATAAGGACCTGAATAGGTGATTAGTGCTTAAAGTAAGAGTTTGCTAAGGTTTTGTTTCTTTTTTCCCCTCTGTCAGCCTTTGCATTAAGTACTGGAGTCCAATTTCTGAACACTGTGCAGTCATGAATGGGATAAGGCATCTACTGCTAAACTCCATTTAGCCAGTACTGAGGAGTGGCAGAGAGCCAGAGAGAACCCACGGAAAATTATCATCTGCAGAACAAACAGAAAAGAAATGGCCAAGGGGGACAGGCTTTACACAAAGTCCAAGTGCTGAAAGAGAAATCATAGAATCACAGAACAGTTTGGGTTGGAAGGGACCTTAAAAGATCCTCCAGTTCAAACCCGCTGCCATGGGCAGGGATGCCACTCACCAGCCCAGGCTGCTCAGGGACCCCCATCCAGCCTGGTCTTGAACACTTCCACGGATGGGGCAGCCACAACCTCCCCTGGCAAAATACCTTAACACTCAGCCAGATCAAAACCCTGGTCTGAGGCAGCCACCTGGAAGCTACATTAATACATTCAGACTTCAGAAGATGGTTTTGGAGGGAGAGTTCTGCTCTGGACAGCTCTTCTTGGCCCCACTGCAGACCAGTGTAGAGGCAAGAGATTCAGTGAAGATGGGGCAAGGGGCTGCTGTGTTTAAAAAAATGCCCTCCATAACCACTCTTTTCCACTGTCATTACAGTCAGTGATGCTCGTATCAATTTTCTTGTTAAAAAAAATGGTCATCCTTTCCATAAAACTAAAATCCTCCTATACAAAAGGAAGTGTTGGTTTTCCTCTGCAACTGGGTGATAACTGAAGATGAAACTTTCCACTTTTTTTTAGGAAAGTCATTATTCCTTAATATAGCAGCAGATAAACTAACAAATGCTGCAGAGTACTGCAAGGAAATTAGGTATGGGTAGGTTAATTTCCTGTTTAGAACCATCTCTGCAACAAGATGATCTATCACAAAGGTGCTTTCAGCATTCAACAGAAATGAGAACCTTCAATTAAATAATCATGTTTCTCTAAATAGCCAGACAGTATCATTAACTTCTGTATGGTTATTCTGAAATACCAAGTACCTCTAACACCTGGACTTCATCCTCCTACTGAAAACATTTGCTCAGTTTTTTTTCATAATACTTAGATCAAAATCAGTAAATACAGATCTTAATTTCTCACCTCTTGACACAATAATGCTTTTCAACTACTACCTCTAGGTCAGCTTGATATATCACCAGAGAAAAAGAACACGTTCTGAACATAAAAGTGCCATTTGCAAAACTTTTCCAATCTCCTCAGTGAAAAGGCTTTTAGTACTGAGTATACACTGATCCCACTTAAGGACTCCAAGAAAACATCCCACTCTGGAACGATCTTTAAAGTCATCTGTATCTCCACCAAGTGCAGAAGCAGAGAGTTGGATATCTACTCAGCAGACCCTCCTGCTTCCACAACTCACACATTACCTACCTGCACAAAATCCACAAAAGCTTCACACGTGGTTAGAGCAGACCACACTTCCTTACCTTACTGATTATTTGAATGATATCGCCTTCTTTAAAGCTGAGTTCATCATTTGAGCCTTCGTAGGAAAATACTGTCCTGTAATATTCCTTGGCTGCAACAAAACAGCACAATTGATTTAGATGCCATGGGTAGTAACTTACATAATACCAGCTCACTTCTGCTGTCTCAGAGCTGAGAAATTACCACTATAATCACACTTTCCTTCCAATTCAGCCACCCAAGACTGCTTTATGAATGTTCAATATGTTGTTCATATTGCAAGAAAAATAAGACTATGTATTTATGGAGCAATTTGTGAAGTCAGGAGTATTAGCCCCAAAACATTTTTTTCACAACAGGAACTTAATTCAAAGGGAGTTAAAACTGTAACAGTTCAAATTTTAATAGCCCATCTAGCCCTCCCCATAGCATTATATATTCAATTTTAAGCCACTTTAAACAAGAACGGTTTCAAGCTTAAAAGTTTATATACATTTTCTCAAAACTGATCTAAATTTCAAATTTACATCCTAATTAAATACAGGCAATTGTTTTCAAGTGACATCCTTTATTAACATGTAGAACTACAGAAACTTCAAGTACTTCAAGCAGCAGATTGGCTGAAATTCTGCAGTGAAACCAAGAAACTGAAGCAAAGGTATTCCTTGGCTAAGCACCTGAAACCAGAGCTCATATGAGTGATCAACTCTGACAGTCACAGCCTCTTCCACAAAAGCAGAAAGAATAATTCTTTCCGTCTGGTACAATTCAAAACTAATCCGTTTTAAATGGTGATAACAATTCAGGTGAAAAAGCAGGAGGATTTGTTTTCCTTTCCCACGGCCAGAACAACAATCACCACGAGAAAGGTTAAAATATATAAACATAGAATGTTTAACCCCAGCACTTAAAATAACTCAGTGGATATAAAGGTTGAATTTCTGTGTAAGAAGCATTAAGGAAGAGGAAGCAAAAAGGTGTTTGGCACTGATAACACACACAGCTTGAGCAGCTGCATCACTCCAGTTAAAGCAGCACAGCATCAAATCACTATGAAAATCATCTGCAATTCTTAATGACAGCCTTTGGCTGGGTGGTAAGAAAATTAATGAGAGAACTGCAGTCGAATCTTATTGCTGTTGTAACATTTCATTAAATAAAGATACAAATTTTTAGTTTACAAATGCACAAATTGTGTTTTGAAATAAAAATCTACCCTAGTCACTGACAACCACTATGTTAAAATGCCGAAGTCTGCCAAGCTTAAGAGACAGATATATAGAGGTATCTAAGTGGATGTACACAGATACGTAACCACAAGAGTAATCTCAGCTACGAGAACTTGCCCTATCCAGGGATCAAAAGTGCTCAGCCACAGAGTGCCTAAAGCGTGGTTTGTGAAGAACGACAGCACCATGAGAACCACGTCAGAGATGAATGTTTAAACCGAGGTCCAAAAAACCTCACAATGGCTCTAAAAAAACCCCCAAACCACCAAAACCAGGTACACTGCAAGTATCTTTCAAATTTGAGGACTTGATTCAGTAGTAATAAGTGTAATATATTTCACTACATCCCGATTCTGTAAAAATAAATGCACTTCTTCACTGCCTGGGGGAGTTGGCCAATATAGTCCTTTATGGCCTCTGCTCCTCCAAGCACTTCTCCCCTCTTCACATATATCAGAAGTCCAACAGCAGACAAAAAATGGTGCCAGAGAGGGGATCTTTCACTCTCCTCCAGGAGGGCTGGAGGCAGGGAGTCCTGCACTCTGTCCCCATGTGCTGGGCTGTGAACCCCAGCTTTCAGCACCACCAAGGAACCCAGCCATGTATGTAAAGGCTATGTACAATCTGCCACTTCAGCACCTTATTTTTGAGCCTGGTATTCTGCCAGTAATTAAGATGAAGAAAGAATTCAGTTTAACTTTGCAGCATTTAAACTTGAGTAAATGTTTTTAAGAAAAGGTAGTTTAAAACTGAGTCTTTTCCAAAATGTTGAGACTAACAGTACAGCAGCAGAAATCACAGATATTGCATCCTAACAGAATGACGGGAAAGAGGGGTCAAATTGTCATTATTTTACTTTTTAAAGAAAATATTTTTACATTCTTGCACTGGAGGCCAAAAAAAGCTTTCAGAAATAGCAGAACCCCACTGCAAAATAAGCTACACCAGTCTAAACACTTCAGAGATCTTTGTTTATCTGCTAACAGAAGAACATAGTTTGTTTTACACTTCGTCTCTCAAAACTGAGGATGAGATACATAAACCATAATATGGTCTATATTAAAATAAAAACACCAAGAAAGAAAAACAAGCTTTCCTCCTAAAGTTATAAGATTATATATAAGATTATAATATAATGTAAAATTATATGGTGTCTATAGGGTATTACCTACTGATGTTCTCCTACAGCTTATATTACTGTCATATTTAACTTCTCTGATGTATTAGTTCTCTGGGAAGCAGACACCCAGCAGGGCTACTGGATTAGTCCAATTTCTCTGGTTTTAGCACCTGAAATTATGAAAAGAGCTAAATGCTGAATGTTCTGGGTGTTCAGTACTGAATGATCAGATTTTTTAAGCAGAGTTGGGTTAATTTTTATGCAAAATTTTAGACACATCAAATTTCACAACACTCAGGGCTGCACACTGTCATGTTGGCTCTTGGAGCAATAGGAGTGGAATGGTTTGAAAGCAAGATGTTGCTGTTTTCTTATTTCTGCAAATTATGCATTCCATAGAAAACAACACACCAAAATAAGGTATTTTCACAGAAAGAAAAAATATACTTGAAATTACAATACATAAGTTGAAAAAAATGTCTGCTGTGGAACCAGGGAAATGAGTTGTCTGCACATCACATAACCAAAGTTAATTTTTTATATGGGGTTGGCACTCCCACGAGATGCTTTGGGTTGGCTTAAAAATATCTCTCTAGACAGAACTATGCAATTTGGTGGCTAAATGAAGTCATAAATTCTTAGAGATGATAAAAAGAAAAATACAAACAGCAAAACAACAAAAAAACTGAACAATGAAACTGAATTATTTAACGAACAGACTTCAACACAAGCACCAACTTTCTGATATAAGAAACTCTGCACAGAGCTACTACAGCTCATTACCACCTCCATAGTAAATCCTGAGCCTACAAAGTAACTTCTACAACCTAGGGACAGAAACTGGGCTGGGGGACTGTTCCATGGAAACAGCTCTCCAGCATCCCATTGGAACAAAAAGCTGTGCAGAGAGTAAATCACTTTGAACACATCAACAGAAAATTAATGCCAAGGGGACTGTTGCAGTAAAACTTCATACCCCGGCCTTACTTTGTTCTGGGAGAAAATCCTACAAATGTTTTTGATTCTTTTTCTACAGAAACGTAAGCAAAAATTCCTTCAGACCTTTTTGCATTTGCAAAACTCCTCAAAGGTAAGAACATTACAGTATACATTGAAGTTTTAGATTTTAACACCAAAACAACTGACAACCAAATACTTCTCCAAAAAGGACTCCCAAATAGTAGATGTACATGTCCATCAGCCTTACCTTTTGGTTTACTTTCAGCTTCTGATTTTATTACTTCTGGTGAACTTTCAGGTTTTGTTACACTAGGAAAATGAATTAGCTTTGATCCAGGAGAATGGGTAGATAATGGCTGTATGAAGGGAAGAGAACTTTGTTAACAAAAACAGGTTTTATTTTTGATTAGGCTACAGAACATGCTCAATTTTTCATTAGCTGAGATGATGCAAATTACCATCTCAAAGAGATTCAGTGAGCTTTCCGATCAAGCACTTATTTTACTGAAGTTACTCCATTACAGACACTGCAATTCGACTTTGTCTCCTGACTAAAGACAGAGCACAGCTTTCAAACTGGAACCCAACCTCAGAACAGAACCAATGTACTCCAGCAACTGTATTTCAGCAGTTTCAGGTGTTAACTCTCCCACTAGCCTGAAAATTGCCTCCTCCAGCACAAAACAGAAGTTATTTATCAGCTCTGCTCAGAGGAACTCCCTCTGCACTGGGATAAGGCAGGAATATTCAGCAGCCACACACCACCTCAGACAATCAGTTTTAACTACTCAGCCAAATGTAAGAGCACAGGAAACCCCATCCCGGTTTCCCTTCACCCTCAGTAATTTGTACAAAACAAAGAGAGTGTCACTAGAGACTTCTCCTGAATGAAAACCACCACAAGTTTCAGAGTTAACATCTAACCAAAATAAATATTACATTTTTTTTATTATTTTTTTCCTCAGACTTGCCTAGCTGCCAGATTCTAACAGTTTCAGCTACATCCACTTCTTCAGAGCCCAATGAGCTACAAACATAACGATCTTACAATCAGTACTTACCGGAGCAGTCCTAATAGTATTACTGATGTGAAAAATCCCACTGCCTTTAGTAATTCTGTTCATTTTCATTTACAGTTCAACTTTGCAGATTTTCTACTGTCAGAGAAACTAGATTTACTCTCCCTAAAACCAGACAATACCAGTAGGCTGATATTTGGTACCTCTGTCATACCATAGAGGAAGCCACAGTCACTCAGGATGTTGCTGGAGGACATATGCAATTTAACTCTCTCCAGAATGGTATATAAAGGAAACACTAAAATAACCCACCTATGAGATTAAATACTTCCAACATGGAAATAGTTCTCTATATTTCCCCCTTCCAAAATGAGATGCAATTAGGAGCAAGAGAGGAAGTTTAGGCAGGCAGGGTATAAATAGCTGGAGCCCAGGCAGGATGCTGGGAACCAGCTGAAACAATCTCCTGCAGCAGCATAAGTGCCCTTGAGAACTTCAGATACATCAGTGCTCAGCCATCCTGTGCTAAACAGCCTCTGAATTTCCCAAAGGAAAAGAGCCCTCTCTACTCTAGACAGCTTTTTTTTTTTATTATCCCTTGCAGACTTAAAGACAGAATGCTCTTCCAGCATCCCTTGATCTAACCCTGAAGCAAGTTAAGCACAAATCCAAGGAAGCCATCTGTTTTCCCAAGACCTTCATAAGAATTACCTCCCTTGGGCTCTCCACGCTGTTCTGTAAGCCTGTCCACCTTTGGGATGACTTTGGCAACAACTGGAAGTGTAATATTAAGTGCTAAACTAAATTGTTTATTTCTTTGTCACTAGGCTATGCAAAACTGTTTTCTCACTTCATTTCCTCTCTTGCTGAGAAATGTTCTGCAAGAGCTTTCCAGAAAGGCCAACCAACAAAACACAGCACCAGCATATTTTATTGTTTATACTCAGTCAAATATAACAATTCAAAAGGTCTGAGCAGACTTTACATTAACTGAGCAGAGTTTAGACAGGCTCTTGATATTCCCATGTAACAAGGCAGAAAGTAGGGAAATGCCCTTTTGAACCATCGGTCTTGTGACAAGGAGGCAAGACCAGACTAGGTCCTGTAACCCTCATCTAACAGCATTTACAGGAAGACCTAGTGATCCCAGAGACCTCTACTTCAAGGGACAAGGTTTGGAGAGATCTCAGGAAAATCAGTGTGCCTTCACAGAATCACAGAATGGTTTGAGTTGGACGGGACCTTCATGACCATCCACATCCAATCTCCCTGCCATAGGCAGGAACACCTTCCACTAGATCGGGTTACTCAGAGCCCCATCCAGCCTGGCCTTGCCTGGGCAACCTGTTCCACCATCTCACCTCCCTCACCATAAAGCACATCCTCCTTATACCCCCTCTTTTCTTCCTAAATCTCTCCTCTTTCAGTTTGAAGCCCTTGTCCTGTCACAACAAAAGTCTCTCTCCATTGTATTGAAAGGATGCAATAAGGTCTGCCAGGAACCTTCTCTTCTCCAGAAAAAACAACACATTCTTTGGAGTTAGCATTCCCCAAGCCTTAAACAGAAGGCAACACACTTGCAACTTCCATTTTTTGAATCATCTGATGCTTCTGACTGGACCAGAAACAGAAATGACATGCACCATGTCATTGCCCTTAGCACTGCTATTGAGGGAAAACACATTCAAGGAAACCTCTGTCCCTGCCCTCCTTCCAGGGACTCAGCTGACCTTTTGCCCTACACAATTACAATTACTTCCATGGCAGCAGAGAAAAACAAATCAGTCAGCAAAACAGCATTAATAACCATAACAGACAAAAAAAATTGAAATGGATAAAGGCTTTAAAAGCTTTCTTGAATTCATCACCTGAGTCAAATTTGAAACACTGGGCTATCTCAGCTGCCTTTAATTTATCAAAAGCTAAAAATCCATATATAAGCTCTTGGAATAAACAATGCATAAGTTCAAGATAAAGGGACTCAGCATCGCTGCTGAGTTTCCAAGTGATAAGAGCACTCTCAGGTTCAAATCAAAATAAAACTCCAACTGCAGCAATTCCACTATCACTGCATTATCTGCTCTCTCCTAAGCTCCAGTAAGTTCAGTGCAGAAAATAAAAGTGCGCCTTTTCCCACTCACTCATGAAAAATGAGGAAAAGAAAATGAATCAGGATGCAAAATCCTAAAACTGGATTTTTCAGGCTTACATTATCAGCAGTTTATGAAGCCAAAAGCTTGGCAGCATGCACTGAAGGTAATGGCAGTTGACATCTTGAACAGCAATCTCAACATCCACCAAAACTTGAAAAAACCCCAAAAAACAAAACAAACAAACAACACAAACAAACCAAAACTTAAAAGAAACACCAAAACATTCCTTGTTTTAAAGGACAAGTTACTTACTCAAGAAGACTTAACAGTCTTGTCCTAGACTAGAAAGTCTGTTATAAGGAGGGTTATGAGACCTCACACTGCAGATGTGTTTGAGAATTCATTATGTCTTACACCACACGGCTCTGAAATGACAATTTTCCTATCGCCTTGGTATTCCATCTCTAATGTTTTAAATACCAAGGCATTCGAACAGACCTTTTTGGAACCAATGTTAAATACAACTCACTAGGAAAGAAGCTTGAGGGGATTTGTTTCAATTTATAAGCAAGAGCCCTATGAGACGATCATGGTCAGAGCCCACATCTCTTAAATTAATTTTTACAGGAAAACCCAATAACAACAATCTATACCAGTACAAACCTTATCTTGCTTTTTATCTTCTGATTCATTACTGGATAATCTCGTCTTAAGTTTCACTGAGCCTTCTTTAAAGATATCCCCAAACCCAACACCTCGGATTTTCTTTGGCTGTGCTGGTCCAGATGCAGATTCACCCCCGTTTCCTGGAGCGGTCACAGGTGAGGTAGGACTATTGAAAACAGGCTCTGAAAGTAAAATAAGAAAGGAAAAGTTATTTTAGTAACTGAAATTATGTATTTTGCTTTTCTGAGTGAAAAAAAGTGGAAGCTACACAGCTATGTGCACTGCTCCTGTTGAACAGCTTTTCGAGGAACATCACTGTAGTTATAATACCTCACATTTGTTCCAGTTTTATATTTAACATATGGCCAATTGAAAAATTGACTACTATGGCAATTAAGTCAATAGATCACTAATATTTCTTGCTATTTCAATTATAACTCAAGTTCCACAGCCTTTTAACATCAATGTTTTCCATTACTTTTATGAAACACTGCTTATGCATTCTCTGAAAATGAGAAGATTTTAAATGTTGGACTAAAACCCCATTAGAGCTGCAGCCACAGAAAGTGATGATCAATAAAGGTCCATAGTGAATCCAACCATGTTTAAAGAGCCCCAGGAAAACATAGTGTCTCAGTGGTAGATGATGCCTCTCAAGGCACCAAAGTGGAATTTTCCTGTTGCTCAAAATGCAAATAGATAATACAACCATTATCTCCTACAATCTTTCAGTTTTAAGGGGCAACATTTACCCAGCACCCAAAAACATATTTCAGAGTACTTAATTTTGGTGTTAAGAGCTCTGAGACTTTTAAAATTTTTTTTATTTATAAGTTATGGTTAAATTTGTTGAAGTTTACAAACCAATATTCACAGGTAAACTATTTTTACACGCAGAATTCCAGGAGACGGTCACGTGAAAACAGACAGCTTTTACAAGCCAAATTCAAAATAGCTCCCACAACTTTTAGCATTTTGGTTAAGTTCTCTTCAGCCTATGCATGTTTGGAACCTGCAATAAAGATTAAAGCCTCTTCCCTCTATCATAAATTTAAGATCTTTTGATGATACCATGAAGCTACACTGCTCTTGATTTCAGTTTCTCACCTTCTCTGTATGCAGTTGCTCTTCACTCAGCTATATCCCCCTCAGACATCTAAAAGAATAACTGGACATCCCATTGGCGAGGAAAGTCCAGGCCACATGTTTGAAAGACCACAGCTGAGTGAATGAGGCTGTTACTGTTTCCCAGGAGTGAGGATGTGAAGAAACACACTCAAGATGCTGTCTGTGAAAGTACTGAGCATTAAATATAAACCCTGGGAGGCTGAGGGCTGTTACTTCAAATCACTGTTCAGTCTCACTGACTTCAGTATTCAGGAATTAAGACCAACACATTTGTAAATTCATCTCATCAGACCCCACTAAACACAGGGAACTTGTCCTCCAAGGAGACAGCCACTGAGCTATTTGTGACTTCAAGTCAAACAACTCTTGTTTTACGGTACTGCAATTATTTCAACAATAAAAATAAATTAAAAAAAAATAATCCAAGCCAGATTCCCCTTCCCTATGTCTGAGAAAACCCTTGTTTGAAACAATCAATACTGTAAATGAGGGTGCACATTACAACGAGGTTAAAAATCCCTTTTTCCCTTGAACACTACACAGTTGTCTTTATGAACCAATTAACTCCTGTTACAGCGTTCCCAAAAAACACTCCTAATTCCAGCAGTATCATATCACAAGTGTCCAGCCTTCAAACAGTTCTTCGTACACCAAAACGTTTCTGAAGTGCATTGGAACAAAGTAATTGTCTGTAAAGCCCAGTCCTGCCTGGCACCACTCAGCACTCAACTGTTCAGCCACAGACCGTCTGCTTCTGCTCCAGCTAAAAAGGCATAGCCAGAAAGGAACAACGAAATGTAAATTCTGCCTTAAAAACATTTTATTGTTAGATTGAAACATCATGAAGAACTAGGGATCCCTTCCCAGGACTCATTTTAAGTTGAGGCTTCTCCATACTGTTTTGATTCAATTTGAGTTTTAATTCTCAAATGACTTGGTTAAACATTTAAGTTTTGTGTGTTCAAGAACTCAGGACTGTGAGAATAAGACTGAAAAAAGCTACTAAACAAAAAAATAATTTTGTGTCTAATACTAAAAAGGATCAACTCTGAACATGATAAAAATTCTTATGATAAAATGCAGAACACACATTCACAAGATCAAGGCCTTGACTGCAATTTTATATGAAGTGCAATGGGAGCAAGACAGGTTGTCTTCATATTCAGCATCAGCACTTTCCAGAATGAAACTAAACACCTGCCCTTCTGAGGAAGCTTGAATTCTTTACAACTTTTGCTGTACTACAACTGTAATACTCCAAATTATACCCAAGACATAAGACCACTCTGCTTAGGGTTTACAACAAGCAGAACACCACCTGTGTCATCCACAGTGTCCTGTGTTTCTCCATCATCCGTTGATTCCAATTCTTTCACGAAGTTTGAAGGGAACAACCCTGCCCTGCCATTCAGTGTTCCACTCCACCAGCCTTCTTCTACCTGTAGAGAAATATTTTGCACATTACCAATAGACCAACAGAGCAAAAGGAAATTCCTATCAATTCCATCCATATTTCACTTACAAAACTCTACAAACAACTTGGGGAAAAATCAAAATGACCATGATTTCTTTATAGAGAAACCTACCAAAGATGTAGAAACAGTAGGCAAAAAGAACAATTTACTGTCACTTCTCTCACTACAGCAGCGATCCTAAAACATGAGATTAACCCCATGACAGTTAGCCAGAAAAGCAGCAAAATGTACATCAACTTTCTGAAGGTAAGACAGAATAATACGCACTGTACATCCAACAGTAGAAGAAAATATTAAACTGTTCAGGAAATAGAGATGAAACTTTTAGTCTGGCTTTCTATGCAAATTTTCATGTATTCTTGCTTGTCCATGTCTTTTCCTCTGCCTTGTCCAGTTTCCACCAGTCCTGATCCCACTGGGCAGCATCACACAATTTCAATCAGAAGACACAAATTTCAAAGCTACAATTTCTACAGATAATATTGGGCAGAACAGAGAGAAGTCCTTAAGGACATCACAGAGTAATGGAAAACTAAGCTGTCCATTCCTTCTAGCAGAAGGCAGCTGGCTGAGCAGGCTCTCTCTGGTGCAGGGACTTTCCCATCAGAGCTGGCCAACAAAGGTAGCCAAGCCCACAAGGACCCTGTGGTGGCACACAGCAGTCCTAAGGAAAAAAGTCTGCTGGATGCCAAATTTTGTTGGCTTTGCTCTTCACAAAATAACTCATTTTTGCACTGGAAATAAACTTGTTCAGGAATTAGGGAACATAATGACTCTAACACTCAGTTATGTGCTTGAATTCCTGGTGTGTCATTTACACTGAAATACTCCAAAATTTAATGGAATGTTTATCAGGAATCCATGGTCCAAAGCAGAACAAGCAAAACCTGGGCATGCAGAGGTGACAGGGTAAAACAATGCCAACAGCCTAAGAACCATACTCTTACAATTTATGAACAGTTTTCAAAATGTCTTAAATAAATACAATCTATTTACCTAATGAGTACTACTTAAACTCTAATTAGGATAAGTTTTCAAAATCTTTCATTTCAGTTGTCTTGTTTTCAGGCTGGAAAGCTGTTTTTAAGAAAGAAAAGCAACAGGGAAAGAAAAAGAAGCAAATCAAACAGCAGTTGTTTACACTGTCTTTTTTTAGCCTTGTTTTGTAGGTCACTACGCCTGACACACAGGCACAGTTTTAAACATCAACCCACCTCCAGGCAAGCAAAGCATATCCAGAACCTGGCAGTGCAGAGACAGGCAATGAAAAGAGCACTGTTATTTTTTAAAGGCATCCTGGTGCTCAAACAGAGCTTTGCTGTGCATGGTTCTAACTCAGAGGCCGGTCCTCTGAAACAGATTTTAAGCACAGATTACTGGCAAGTGCTGCCCAGGCTCTGGCACCTCAAGCTTTACATAACACATGATAGAAACCTAAAATATAAATGCCTTGACTCACCCAGACTACACACCCAGGAGCCTCGAGAAAGGGACTTTTAACGCTTACAATACAGAAAGCATTGAGCATCCCTTTCTTCTTCTGCCAAGAAATATGGTCAGCAAAGCACTTTGCAGAGTTGCAATGCAAAGAGATGCCAGTTCAGAGACTCTCAGCAACAAGACAAACATTTCTTGAGCACACTTGCTTCAATCTCCTCAGCACACTGCCTTTAAGTGACTATATACTTTCGCTGGTAATACAGTTTGTATTTTTAACTGACACTAAAAAAACAGGTTTAAGAAGTTCTACACGCTTCAGTGGAGAACATCTGCACATCTGTCAGTGCCAGCAACACAGATGACAATTTCCCAATTTTCCTCTTCCATTTCAGAATCTTACCAGATGATACAATTTCCACAAGAGGGAGGTACAGCTCCGGTACACAAAGCAGAACTCTTTTGGTGTGAATCCCATCAACTTATTTCTATCAAAAACCTCAAGATTTCTAAACAAGACACAAGGAGGAAGGCTAAACCAAGTAGCTTTGCCAATATACTTTGTGGTTTTTTAACAAAAACTCCACTAAAATGAAATTTTATTTTGCTTGCTAACACCAGGATGCAAATACTAAAAATTTAATACTACAAATATAAATCTGCTATTTAGTGCTGCTTCTGACAAGAGCGGGAGGAAGATATAAAAGAGAAACAAAGGTTTTACAGCAAGGATACAATTATCACATGCACTCTGTACATTTTTTTCACATGTAAAACTCATATGTTCTATAAATAAGAAGCCCTGTGGATTCAGACAGCACACAGCACAAGGCTCTTCTTCCTTAAAGGCTTTCCTCAATATTAGTAATTTAATTTCTGAACCCATCTGCCTCCACCTTTGATTTCACAATTAGTGGTGTCAGTTTTAAGGACATAATTTCTGAAAACAACTCAAGGACTAAATACTGAATTATTCTCAGGTAATGTAGAACTAAAGCTCAATTTACCTTATTTTTCCCATAAAGAGGGAATAAAATGATCTTTCCTCGAAGTAATAGTTACAAGTTATCTGCATATATATCTATAAACACATATATATGGAAGTGAATCATCTCACAGTAGTGAAGGCAAGTTCTCCCAACATATAGCACAACCAATGGACAGTATTTTCTACCACTCTTCACATTTCTACTCCATCAGTACAGTTTTGTGAAGCAGACAGACCTAGTCTACACCTGCCAGGTCTATTCTACATCACCATAAAAACAGTGTGCAAACAGCTCTGTTCTCACACTAAGCTGCAGTATTTTTTTACCTGGTAGCATTTGCCTAAAAATTTTAGCAGTTTTTCTTAGAAGGGGTGAAGACTGGGTACTACCTATTTTAAAATCATTAGCAGAGTAAGAATGAGGACTAATAAAAAGAATTTCCTTAAGAAATCAGATGAGGAAATGCCTTGATTTTTTTATTCTGTCATGACTGCTAGTACAGGCACCATCCACAAATTAAACTGCTGAGGTTACCCAGGAACACTCCTTTTACAAACACCCACACAATGGTATTTATGGCACTGAGTTTAGTGAGCAGGTTTCACACGTCACACGCTCTGTTTACTCAAAGATATTAAATTGTACTAGTGCAAATGCATCTAAAGACATAGCTTTTCCCTTGCTAGAGAATGGAAGAATCCTTCCTAGCAACTGTCAGGTGAGCACTAGCACTCTCTTCAAAAGCTTCCCACAACACAAGTTGCTACTGATTGGAAGGGATATCAAGGAAGCACATACGTAGGAACAGGTTAAAAAACCCCACTCCAAGCCCCTTGTCCTCAATCACATGGGGCCAGTGCCAGGGTCTGAACACTGGGATATACTGAATTGTATTTCTTACCCAATGGAAAAGGGAGGCAACAGAAGTGATAACATGCTGTTGAGTGCATTTGCATGCTCTTATGCAAGGGGGGTGAAGTGTATTGTACTACACCTACAGGCTTCTGTGCTGAATATTGGTACTGTTAGTTCAGTGCTCCAATGTGCTTACAAGAGAGCATAAAACTGGAGAATCAGGTCAAATAACATTCACCTAAACCAAGCTAGAGAGTGTCGACTTAAAGGCAACTGGCCAAACAGTTTTAGTAGAAGCATCCTAAAAATAACAATCACATAGGACCAAAGATCTGTAAAAGCCTTTCAAAAAATGAATCTGTGCTACAGATCACAATTTATTGCTGTGATAATCAAATACTTCCTGTAAACATCTAGTATTCATTGATTTAGGATTAGATTCTTAGAGAAACAACTCCTAAACTAATAACTGTGGCTACAAACCCACTACTTTTCCCATGCTGTTTTTCCAACATGCTTGCAAACCAAGCAATCAGAACAAAAAAAAAAAAAAATCGACTTCTGGCACATAAAAGAGATGATCAGCTCTGCAAAACAGCTCTTACCTCGTCGCTGATGTCGATCACATCCCCCACCTTGAGTTCCAGCTCATCTTCGTTCTGCGGGATGTACTCGAAGAGCACTTTGCACTGACGCTTCTTGGACCCTGATCCGAGGGGAACGGCACAAGTGAGAACAGACACAAAGGAAAACCAGTCTTTCCTACACTCAAGCTCCTGAGGATCCAAGCTGACCACAAGACCCATAAGCCATCCCAAAAAACTACGTTGCTTTTGATGCTGGTTTTCCAGTTTGTTTTGTCACGTTAGTCTATCGAGCCACCACTTAGGTGGAGGCTGAGAACAGGCAGACAATTCCAACACTGCATTGCCAATTACCAACAACCCCTGAGAACATGTTGACTCAAGAGTCAGGTAAATCCCCACTACAATTTTTCAAGCTATTTCCTGACCAAATCTGAAGGAATGACAGTTGCTTCCAGTTAGCACCTGTTTTGAAGAAAATATGCAAATTCGAGCCTCCAGTCTTCAAGCAATCCTGAAAGCAGTGACACCTTTTGTTGTGCATTGATAGCCCTTCTGCCCTCCAACACAAACCTTGCTAACCACAGCTCTGAGGTAAGGTCTACGTTTTCTGGGCTCATATTTCAAAATCCAAACTCATTTTAATCTGTGAATGCAAAAAACCTCTCTCTTCTCAGTGCCAGCACGGAGTCGAGGAATTCAAACTAAGCGTCAATTAGCAGTGTTTGACAAAAGCAAAATTAAAATTAAGTGCAGTCTTCAGATGTTTGCCACATATCATTAAAGCTCTGCAGGCATTAAAAAGACAAAATGACATCCCGAGAGGGGGGAGCATTGAAGTGGCTTCCAACAACCCCTCCAGCCACAGCAGTGTGAACCCACATTGCCTAATTACTGTGCACATATCCTGGAGTGATGCTGCTGCTGCTGAGCCCAGAGAGTTTATGCATTTCTCCTTCAAACAAGAGGCCATGCCTTCAGACCTTTTCCACCACAGAGCAGCCAGCACATTTCTGAAGGCAATTATCCTGAGCTATGACCCACACACGTTCCCTATCCTCCTCAAAAGCAATCTGCTTTGGTTTAAATAAAAATATGAATCAAAAGCTTGACGTGGTAAAGCCTAAGCTTACAGCAGCTGTATCATTTCCATGCTTTCTTCCATACTTTGTACTCCTTTCACACTGAAGCTTCAGCAATTAAGATTAGCTGTGTCAAAACATTTCAAAACACAGATACTGCCTCCAAGATTGATCCTTGTCTTATTACAGCAATGTTGCAAGTCCGAAGTCAGACATTTAGAAGACGGCCACACCCAGCATTCTCAGTACAAAACACGCCAGGCATCTGAGCAATATTCTATGTCTAAAATTTCTGAGAGAGGCCTCACCAAGCCAAGAGTTTTCTACACGCTGGTATATGACCTGTGCAAATAAGCCAGCAATATGAAACTCTGTGGGTTATTTCTAATAACACATAATTGCCCACATAATATCCCCTTCTTTTGCCTCCACTGGAGCTCATGCATCAGCCCAGAGGGATTGTTCAGTTTACAGTAATTGCAATAAACGGTTCACTGGCCTTTACTGCCTCCTGCAGCGCTTTCAGGGCTCCTCCTTTGTAGGAGATTAACTGATACTAAAATAAGGCAAATTAAAAAGTCACAGCCATTGGTATAAATCTGATCTCAGCGTTCCTTTTTAATACTGTAATTCTACCTAAATGGGGGAGAAAACAAACCAATGGATGCTTTTCACATCCAGAAGTCTTCCTCACCCAAGGTATGCTTTCAGTGAGACACAGTTTAAGAAGTACTGCCATCCAGTTTTGAAAATCCCTAGACTAACCTAGGAAAGTTAATGACAAAGCTGTATCAGGGGAGGTGTAGGCTGGGTATTAGGAGAAGGTTCTTCACCCAGAGGGTGACTGGGCATTGGAACAGGTTCCCCAGAGAAGTGGTCATAGCACCAACTCTGACAGAGTTTAAGAAGGATTTGGACAACACTCTCAGGTCCATTGTGTGATCCTCGAGATGTCCTATGCAGGGCCAGGAGTTGGATTCAATAATCTCGATGGGTGGGTCTCTTCCAACTCAGGATATTCCGTGATTTTAAAGTAACCAACTCAACTCAGGAAACAACACTCCAGCTTCAAGTGGTGCTGCAGGACTGCTGGGCTGGCAGCCTGCAGGCAATTCTGTCCCTTTCCAAAACAACTTGTCTGGCTTCAGGTTTTGTTTGTTTTGTACAGGGTAAACCAAATTTAGCCCTTTGTTGCAGTCACTTACTCCACCTTCTGTGTTTTCCTCCTGCTGAATAAAGGCAGACATCTAACTGATGGGAATTTTACCTGCAGCTTACCACCCACCTGACACAAAATACCTGAATTCAGCAGGATCTGCACATGGGAGCAACACAATGAGCTGAGCAGGCACTGACAACCTGCCTCACTTGCACATGGAAACTTGCTAGGAAAAAAAATTAAGGGTTTCTTTAGCATTTTACCAGGTGAGGAACCGGAAGTGGAAAGACAACTAAGCTCTGACAACTTTTTGAAGGATGCAAGTGATTGCCCCAGCACAGAGCAAACAGGATCTGCTGGAGCTGTTTAAACAACCTTCCAAGAAAAAGGGAACAAAAAGTAAAATGGAAATGAAGACTGTCACTGCACCAAGTAAACAGCTGTGTCCCTAAAGGAAGGTGCTGGAACACCATTTTCTTCCAGAAGGGTGAGACTAGCCAGAGCACTGTGGAGCTGGAGAGCAAGTTGTACCTACTACCCTGGCCACAACCACCAGCATGAGGATGAGGCATGAGATATGGGATCATTCCAGGGTTAGGGAGACCAAAACAAGCAGCTGGCAGCTGAACTGGTATCAGATCACGTTCACTGATCCTAGAATATCTCGAGTTAGGAGGACCCATAAGGATCATGCTTCTTCCCTTTCAGAGCCTGGCTGCATTTATCCAGGAACAGCATTCATCCTTCAGGCTAGATTTTTCCAAAACCTGCTGATGTAAACATCAAACAGGCACATACTTGTCTTACCAATAAGCACATACAGATCAAGAGACACTAGAAAGTAATTTTGACCCCTTAGTTGCCTAGATCAAAGTATCCAGAAATTTATAAATATGGTAATCTCATTTCAGGGCTTTCAAAGACAACCAATGGCTCTTCTCCTTTTATGGGCAAAAATCTCAAAGCATAAACACACCAGAAACAGTAAGTCCTGAATGCTTTCTTTTTAAAAAAGCAAGCTTAAATCATAAAAGCCTCCAATCCCTTGTAAGAGAGAGGAAGCCAGAGCAATGTCTTATAAGAGACTGATACGTCCAGGTACAAATCACAAGTCAATTTGCTGGATGCAGGGAATGGCAAGTTCTCTGCTCTACATTTTGGTCACCATGATTTAAAAACTGGCATTAAAACACAGAAACCACAGATACAGAGGCAACAATGCTGCACTCCTGACCATCCTGAGGGTTGCTGTTAATAACAAAAGGAAAACCACTAATTTTGTTTAGACACCACCAACTCCACCTTATCTCACACCAGAAGCAGGCCTACCCTGAAGAATCTGAACTCTGGAATGTTTCCTTGTCACAAACCCTTGAATTTTTAACAAAACTTCATGTTTTAACACTTCTTTTAAAAAAGACCTCAGGAAGAGATTTTTGATTATCATGAAAAGGCTTGCAGTTCTCATTCGTAATTATCTGATTGATAATACAAGCAGAGCTCACATGAAGTTACAGAGCTCTCTGGCATCTGGAAGGGGTCTGAATCCTGTTCCCAAGAAAATTCATCCCCATTACTCTCTTAAATCCTACATATAAGCTTTCTGCCCACACATCCAAAAGCAAAAAACTTGGCTTTGAATCAGCTTTCCCTCTTATGCTTCTAGTTTTCAATATAACCTTAAAACTAAGCCAGGCATTAAATAATTCATGTTTATTTTAAAAAAGCCCATCAACAGCTCCCGCAACTGAAGGAATTGGAAGGACTACATACTCTTCTTGAATCCTTTGGATGGGGGATGAGGCTGAAATCCTCCTGCTGGAAGCCCATAGCTGCTCATCCGCTGCACAAGACTGGCTACATTGCCAGATTTCTCCCTCCTGAGTGGAACAGCATCATCCTTGGGCTCTACATCCTTCTTAACTTCCTGAAACAAGAGATTTAAAAGACTGAGAGGCCACTTCAGTGACTGAAGGGGTCAGTGATTTTAGACAGGCATTCAACAGACTAACAGATTTCAGGTACTTACCATTTCGGATATAATGGCATATTAAACTCAAAAATCATGGCATCCTTCAACTAAACATATCAAAGGCCTTAACAAACTTGACCCTTCCATACAGTCATGTTAGTGAAAAGGTAAGGTGATGTGCCAAGAAAACTCAGAAACAGGGGGATAGCATTTTAGCCATCTACTCCAACTCTAAGATAAGTAGCTTTGAGCCTCTGTATTACAACTCTCATGTCACAGCTCATATTTGAAAACATTTATAAACTTATAAATATTACTTCAATGGCAGACCCACAGGGCAGGGCAATAAAATAATTTATTATACAGAACCATATTAGGCACTTATCTCTGCCTCAGAAAGCTCCAAGGTGTTTACAGATAAGATGCAGTTGCATTGCTGAAAGACACGAATGGAAAAGAAAAGTGAGACAAGAAAAGCAGGAGCAAGTGAGAGGAAAGGTGTAGGAGAAAAATAACAGAGGCATAATTTTTCTGGTAATTGTCTCCCACCTTCCTGTCTTTCTAAATTAGGATGTTAGCATTGGAATTGAATGTGTCAATCAAGACTAAGAAGCTTATAAACAAGAAGGCATCAGTTCTTGATAAAAAGGCCGAGTACGCAGCAGTTACTCTCCCACATCAGCTCATTAAGCGAGATTCCAGGGGAGAACAGACACTCAGGAAGAAGGAAACCACCACTTTGCACAAGAAACCCATTAAAGCAGATCGATGGCCCACCTAGTGCAGAACACAGCTCCCAGTGGCCCCAGTCCCAGAGGCTCTGCAGAGAGCTATCCTGCAACTCAGATCCTCCCACATTCCCAGAGCACCCATAAGGGTTTCATCAGGGAGATACATCTCCTCTTTATGTCTGCAGCTGGCCCTGTCTAACCCCTTTGTGCACCCATGGTCCTGTCTGCCTCCACAGCATTCTTGGGGATAGACACCAGATTTTGCTACATAAAAGCTCCTCTCTCCCATCTGCTCTAGGCTGACACCTTACTAGTCCCCCAGAGTGTTGTCCCCATCACTGAATTTCGTTTGTCACAACCTCCATGGCTGCGTAAACTTGGACTGTAATTTCCCCTTGGCTTTGTCTTCTCAGCTGAAGAGTCCCAGCCCTGTCAGCCCCATGTCAGGCAGCTGCTCCATCCCTTTAACCAACCATCCAGGGGCCTCTCTCCATCACAGTGTCAAGGGATCTGATGACCCCTAGCATCCTGCTGGTGTTTTGGGCTGTCACTGCACCCCGAGCCAAGGAGCTCAGAGAACTGAAAGCGACACCACCACATATTCGTCAGCTGATGCTAAACTTGCAATTGGCAGTTCCATGTAGACATGACATGGATTAGCTTTTCCTACACACATCACTTGGCATTTGGCTCCCTCTCTTTGTCTGCTCAGCTCCTTTCCATCGGCATGGCACTGAACTACGTTAGAGTTTAACAGCAGTCACAAAATGGGAGTGTCCACTGTTAAATCCCCTCTCCAGATGATCAGAGGTGGTGAACAAAGACACTACCACAACTGGCTCCTGGAGATCCCATTAGAGATTCTTCTCTGTCCTCACGAGTCATTGATAAGTCCTTTGTTTATAAAGAATCTTCCAATCCATAAAGGAGTTTTTCGTTCAGCCTCACAGCAACTTTATTCCTTCAATAACTTGATGGAGAACTTTATCAAACTTTCTGAAAACCCAAGCGTGTTACATTTACCGAATCTCACATGTCTGTTTGCTTAGCAAGACCCTCAGAGCCCATCAGCTTTCCCATCACCACAGAATTATAATGTCTGGAGGAAACCAAACACCCACTAGTACTTTGCAGCTTTTTGTGATCTACTTCAGAACAATTCTCGCATCCACCATCAGTAGCCACTGGTTGAGAACTCCATTACTTAATGCAGCGGTAGCAACAATAGAATCTTTAATAATAACTGAAAACAATACTGGCAAGGCATAGATACACACTCATGTTGTGTGAACTCTTCAACATGAGCTTTAGGACAACAAATCGATGAAGTGCCAAAAATAGCAGAAACATATTGCCCAGGACCTGGCTGGTGCCTTCTGGAACATCGAAGCCAATGGCAGCTACTGCAGCTGTCCAGCTGGAGAACTCAGCAGGTCTGAAAACCTACTGATGCTTTCAAAGATACTACAAACCTCAAGTCAAAAAGACCAAAGCACCTCCCTATTTCTCAAAAGAGCAGAGCAAGTAAAATAAGCAAAACTACAGATTTCTTCCCACTCATCTACATTACATTAAAAAGCCTTTTCTGAAAACAGTCAAGTAGTTCCTGCTGTTACACTCCTTTATCCACAGTGACTTCTGCCCTGGAGATCTTAGCTGTGCTGAGATTCCATCTTCCAAGTCAACAGAAAAAAAAAAACCAACAAAGAAAACCCAAACAAAAAAACCACCAGCCCTCCAGGATAGCAGCCCCCCATTTGAACAAATGAACAAATATGTCACATTTCAAAGACTTTGTCTTTCTCATCTTGTTTTTCAGCCAGTTACCTGCAAGTCTGATAAACGATAAGCCGTTAAATCTGGCTACAGCTGAAACATTTGCCACCTCCAAAACACCCTTCTGGCTGCCTTAGTGTCAGGGCCATTCTGCTCATCTGAAAAACACACTGGTACTTGAAAACTTGCCTGAAGTGCCTCTGCCTCTGGATTTTTAAAATTATAGTATTTTGCTATATGTTTTATACAGCCTCCAAAATCTCCAAGCTGCTCCAGGAACTTCCAGTTAACCAGTTTCCCAATTGTGACACTTCCAGTGAGGAATCAACTCCAGGCTGCTTCCCCAACTCTGCACTTTGCACAAGACTTCAGGAGCAGCTGCTTCAATAACTTTGTAAAAAGCACACAGTTGCAAAAATGAACTGGGGAAGCCTTACACAGGCAGTTTGGTCAAAAACATGACCTCCCTCTTTTTCTTTTTAATCTATTAGAAGAAATAAAAATCCAAAACAGCACACACACGTTTCCAAATGTTAGAACACTGTGTGAGGTAAGATCACAGTAATCAATGATTTGGTGGGTTTTAAGTCAGCCTTGTATATCCAAACTATCAGGGAGAGGTCTGTGTTGTGACAATACCAACAAAACACCCCAGGACACTTCAGCTTGTTCTGAGAGGCGGCTTCTGCCAGCTGCCAGCCTGCAAAGCCAAAATGAGAACCTGACATTAACTGCAGCTGGAAATTTTAATATTGTTATGACAGACCACTGTAGTTCAAGGCCTTGTCAGTGTTTCCATTAGCAGCACAGATTTTATGCATTTATGACTTGGCAGTACAAGGTCAATACAGACTGTCTCTTGGCATGAAACACGCTCAACTGGGAAGTAACCACCCACTTCTTCTGTTGCAAACTACAGTACTAGTCATAAAGGTTTGAAGTTTTCATAATCTCCACGACACGTGTGTTTTGCAACACTGAAATTTGCTGAAATCACTAAAGGCTGGTATGCAAAAATGAGTATAAATTTATCCCAACAGCAAAAAAAAAAAAGATTGGGGTGATCTTAAGGGGCCATTGCTTTAATTGCACCTGTCCCAGTTTAACAATTCCTCAGGGAAATGCACGTTTACATATAAAAACCTCAAAACCATTTAGATACAGCAACATGTGAAGCAAGAACTATTCTTTATACACAGACGAAAATCCAGCACATTTAAATTCATCCACAGCCTCATGATGCCTATTAAAATAAGCAAATAAGGGGGCGGTCCTGACCTACTTGGGAAGCGAGGGAGGGGCTGCCTTCCCACCATCAGCCGCTCACCCACCCCTCGCTCCAGCAGGGACAGCTGGAACCCCCCCACCTCCCTCGCCAGAAGCCAAGGGCACTCAGATCAGCCAGGCAGTGGAGATGCAGAAAGCAGGTCAGATCGTCTGAAGGGCCACGAGTTAAAAATATGAATTCTATTGCTGAATTATAGGGCACAGGGAAGGTCATTATCCAACGAACCTAAATCCTTAGCTCGATTCTTCAAGCATAAACATTAAGACTTGAGCCATACATCTCCTATTTATGTCATTACACAAAGAACAATCATCTTTATATTAATTTCCACTATAACATCAGCCTGTACAAAAGCAATGTGCATTTCTGTTATTGGCTGAGTACATTTTAAAGCAAGATCTCAAGAAGCAGAAAATGGTCTCAATCTCTAAAGAGGCTGAGATGAAGAATACACAAAGATAATTGTGTGTGGAGGCTCAGACATTTATCTCATCTCTTCCCCATTAGAAGAGCAATAAGGAACTCACGGACTGGCAAATTAAGTTCATGATTCATATTTTACCAAGCAGAAAATAAAGAACTAGGAATTGAACCTGTCATTTTAGGGGAGAGGGAGGAATTGGAATCTTTTAATAAATCTACAGGCAATTGTTTCATTTATACAAGACACAGCCTTGAAAACCCCATCACTAAAAAATAACACATATAAATGTGACTGTATATAAATACATATAAAACTCTGCTGCCTGCAGAAGAGATACTGTCAGCCTCAATCTGTTCAAGAGCAATGAAACACCACAGTTCCTGGAATACAAAAATCTTCACATAACTAATTATTTAAACGTAGTTACGGCAACAGACAGGCAGGCACAGGGCAGCTTTAGCTTTTACAGCACCACTCACTCCAATCTAAGGTATCCCACATCCCTTCAATTTGCCTCCTTGACTGGAAAACATGATTCCCTCACTCTCAGTGCAGGTACCCGCAGAGGCAAAATATTTAACAAAGGCAAAGAAAGAAAGACAAGCAATGTGCAGCTATTCCTGTCCCATTACTTTCCATTAACTAAATGGACAGAGCAAGAAAGTTTATGAATCAAAATAGCTCAGAAGCTCCTGAGCTCCTTCCCTGAAGCATTTAGGAGATCAGAGCAGATTCCACCTCCCAACAGAAGAACTCAGCTGGGAGCAGTCAGAGGCTGCCACTGATTCCCTAAAGCATTAAATATTAACTCTTGAAAATAGAAACAAATCACCTTAAAAGATGAAAGCAGTTACCATGTGAAAAATGGGCAAACTCGATAACCTTTGTTTTGCAAGTCAATTTACCTTCTGGACAGTTTAACACGTGTCATGGGTCAATTTTTGGGGGGCCTAATTTATGGCTGAAGTAGGGACTGTTTAACAGTAAATCAGTGGGTGTAAGTGCTGACCTACAATCAGGCTGAACCAAGAGTATGGCAGCATCACTCCTTGCCTTTGCCTCTTCCAAAACTGAAATTCCTGCATAATCTGACCTCTGCACATCCCAGTCACAGGCACGTCCATTCCTGACTGAAGTTGGAATAAAGTTTCCAGCTGAAATTAATCCCCAGAAGTTTCCACAGGATGTACAGACACAATGCTGTGGGGAGCATCTCTTGCTGTAGCTTCTCAACACAGCCTACCTCGCTCCAAGGCCATCATCAGTTGAGAATGGCTTTCAAAATCCCTCTAAATATTCCTTATTAGAGTTTTACACAGAGCGATCCATTTCAGTTGGAAGTTCTCAATTCTTTAAACATGAGAAAGGATGCAAAGTCCTGGGAGACAAAGTTCCCAGCCATTAAGTGATGCCAGAAGACACCAGCGGACCCTGTGCACAGTAGAGTTTCATAAATGGTGGGAGAAAAAAGCTGAATTATTTACATTTGTGCCTGCTGCAGATTCAAATTGAAATTTCTAACTTCCTCCCTCAAGAATAAAATATAATTAGCTACAGAAGTGACTCAAACCAGTCTCACACTTCTCCAGTTTGCAGACAGAGCCGCAGCATTGCCTTTATTAAATCACACCCACGTCACGTAACACAGTTTAACAAGCTACTGACATTTTTAAATCTGTTATAATCGATGCTAAATATAGATCAGATAATCATCCTGTCTTGCTGTGTAGGAAGAAAAATCATCAATCAGGCAAGGTACCACTTCTTTCTCACAATATGTAAAAAGTGGAGTAAGCGGGATCTCTGGGAAGCATAAAAATTTTACTGAGTCTCTTCAAACTTACAAACTTGAGCCACTGAATAAATGTAATATCTGAAGGGCAAGAACAGACAAACAGCTGGACTTTCCTACATAAGGAGAACCTATCTCTACAGAGGGAATGCAGAAGCAGGCTTGGAATTTTAGATCTTGACACAAATTATATATATTATTATACATGCACATATTTCCTATATATATAAATAATTCAATTTTGTCATGGAGAACTGGATACCTATAACGCTTGTGCCAAGCAGGTGTCAAAACAGATTGTGACATGAAGTCTTCTTAATATTGGCAAAAATACAAGAGATCTAAAATCATGCAAAAAACCCACCAAAGCCGAGATGCAAGAAAACACAGCAGTCAACTCACCACGTCTACCAGCAGCAGACCAAAGCATCCTAAATTAACAGGAGTAACTAGAGGAAGCACAAATCTTTACATCAATGTTTCCCAACCATTTAATTAAGAAAAAAGCTATTTTTAAAACACTTCTAAAAATAATACCTTAATAATATTTTATGGTGTTGCCATGTCCACAACCAGATAAAACATCTTAAAATGCTGATTGCATTTGTTTTCTATTTTATATATATATGAAAATTTAATTATATATCTTGTAATTGTTTTATAGAATAACTGTTAATATCCTGCCGACCATCAGCCACCAAGCAATGCTTTAGATCGACGAAAGCAGGAATCACACATGGCAGAGGGTGAGACACAGATGCAGCTCCTGCAGCACGTGTGTTTTATCAGCTTCCCCCACACGGGAAGACAGGCAGACATTTCTTTCCCTTCTACCAGTGAAGTACCTCTATTGCTGGTCCAGAGAAACACGGGATCCATTAACCACTACAGGTCCCCTTTGATGTTTACCTCAGAACATCCCTCGTGCCTTCTCACCATCATCCTGGCTTCCTGCATCCTCTCTGTCGTACTCAGCTTTCTTCTTCCCTGAATCCCTTTCCCAGGGCACTCATCTCTTTCCATTCCCTGGAAAGCCTCCAGCACACTTGTAGCCACTGACTCACCTACGTCCCTTCACAAGTCTTGCCTAAGACACAAAATTAAATGCTTAAGAGAATGTCAAATAAGGGCTAAAAAAATAAATCTCAGAATCTCAGGGGAGATAAAAACAGGTTTAAAGTTCAAGTTTTATCAAAGATTCACTCATTGGCTAACATTTTTAACTGAAAATGCATCGCGCTTTCCGCTCCTGTTTTGTAAGCTCTGTCACAGGGCCCACCACCATCACTTTGTAACAGTGCAGAAGCTTGTAACCCCAAGTCCAAAGCTAATAAGCTCACATACGTGCACCAAAATATTTTTAGCAAGTGAAAAGCATCCAAAAAGCTTATTAAGCCTAAAAATAATTATCACAATAAGCTTTCACACCAGCTCAGAATATTGGATAAACCCAGTGTTCAAGGAAGGAAAACATACACTCAGAAATAAATTTAATACTGAAAACACTACAGTAGGTAAGTAGTGATTTGGATGAGTCATCCAAAATGATGACCCATCTAAAAAAGATTCATAAGAAGTGCAAATGTTAGGAGATGACAGTCCAGATGAGCTACTCTCATGCAGGTTTATTGTCAAGTTCACATGTAGATTATTTTATTTCACCTCATAAAAAATGCAAAATGACAGATTTAATATTAACTGTGTTGGGCGTAAAAGCATAAAGCAAAGTACTAAAATTAGAGGGCTGGAATGCACTCCCAGAGCCTCCCAGGATGCAACAAACATTACACGTTACAGTACCTGGATAACTGACCATTTTGGTCTTATTCCATGTGCTAATTCCAGAGCGCATATTTATGGCCATATTTTAGAGTTCTGGACACAGGGAAGGTAAAAACTTAAAAGTGCATTTCCTGTACCTGTGTAGTCAATTATTATTGACTGAGACACTGACAAAGCTTTGCACAGTTTACTCAGTGATGGTTGCAAATGACAGAGCACGCCCTGTTTGGAAGCCTTCAGCCAGGGAATGGTTGCCTTCCTCCCTTGCTCGGAGAGGAAGTTATAAGATTAGGCATAAATCAAGTGTAACAACTAAATAAGGAAGGACAAAAGAGCAGACTGCTTCATGTTACTACAGGAATAACTACATGTATAAACCTGTTGCCCCTCCCATACAAACCACGGCACCCAGTGGGAGCAGCTCGGAGATTATCGAGGGGTGTGCAGTCACCACAGAGCAACATCACAAGCTGATCTGGCGTTTAGAAAAGCAAGAGGCACGTGTACAATCACAAAACTTTGATTACTCCAATGAGAGAGAATGATTAGCATATTAAGCAGTGTTCACACAAGTCGTTAATCATGCTTTATATCCTGCTGTCCTGTGGAACAACAGCTTAAGTTCTCCTCCATACCATGTCATTAAGTGAAAATTTAGATGCTCTTTTCATCTCTCCCATGCTCTTGACAACACAGTATTTTCACATATAGAATATACAAATACATATTAAAATACTAAGTACTACAAGAAGCACCAGTGTTTTCCTCATTCTGTGTTCACATTCAGCTATTGAAGACTTCATGATGCCACAGATTTTTACTCTTACAGTGAAAATACAGTTTGCAAATCCAAACTGCAATCTTTTTGACAGGTGATTTTTTAAAACTTCTTAATGCACAGCTGCTTGTCTAGAACAGGGGAAGGGCCACATCATTTCAACAAATTTTCTCCAGTTAAATAGTTCACTTTTAAGGAAAGCATCTGTGACATTTCAGATCTAAAAGAGTCCATCAAGATAAATAATTCAAATAGTCACATCACTTTAATGGTCTCTTCCTAAACAACATACCCATACTGCCTTGAAATATGAAACAATTCACACATCCCCAAGCAACACCAACAAGGGAATAAAATTCCTATGTGGACACAGTGAAAATATGAAAAGGCAACCTGGCAAGCAGGTGTCCGCACGTGGCTGTGCTGGCAGAGCTGTGTCAGCAACAGCCAAGTCTCAGACCATCTGCAAACTCAAACCATCATCAAAACTCCCCCTCTCCATGCCAGATACAGCCACTTCACAGAGGAACCTCACAGGGTCAGGGCCTGACTGGTATGAACCCAAGCAGTCAATCCAGTGACTCAAACGGAAAAGTCACAGGAATAACAATAATCCATGACGAGCTGTGCACCCTAACAGCAACTCATATGTGACTGTATGCCTGTAGATCAGAGCCACTGGATGTATCTGCCAAGGGTTTCAAATGCTGGGATTTTTTTAACTAATATTTTTAGAAACAGTAGGTTCCCCATCATAAGTAATGCTCACCCAAGCCATTTACCTTGACATTCCCATTGGAAAACAACTGTTTCCTTGTTTATTCAGGCCAAAACAGTTGGCTAGCAGAGACCTTTCTCTCACCCCACAAGCACAGGAATCAAAAAATCACCATTCTCGCAAATCCCTAATGGGATTAGTGGGAGCAGCTCAGGCAAACACAGAAGGCACCCCCGATACAACACTCTCTTCCAGTGGCCCTATTTTCTCCAAAAGCCAGAAGAAAAATCAGCAGGAACAATGGGCAGCACCACAGTATTGGCAACAGGTCTCAAAGCACCAGCCCGAACACTCAGCTTCACTCCTTGCCCAGAGACAAGGAGCCACCTTATACCCAGTGCTGCTCTCATATATTCAGCACTGAAACTGAAATTACTTCACATGGCTTTCAATCTTACATGTAATCTTTGTTTCAGAAAAACAAGAACTGCCAGCTTCGAAGCAAACATCGCCCTCTCACAGGCAGGGCTGCCTGCTCTGCCTGAGAAGGCAACGACACCTCCGAGCTCCCCAGTGTCACCTCCCTGCACAACCCACCGCAGTGACAGTTTCCTCAAAACAATAATAAAGCAAAGGAAAAGGCTGTATAAACTGAAATATCATTTGAGCAACAAGACTGATACACTGCTGCACATCTTATTTTCTCCAAGCCTTACCCAGATGCAAAGAATTCAGACAGAATACTCAAAGAAGCAAACACCAAAATGCTGAAAACAGGTATTTTAATCTATTCCTTAAATACATTACGTGCTTATGGCTTAACGTGTACACATTGTTTAAAAGTTTAAGGTATTAATCTGCTTTTTCAATTAATGCTACTATACTTTTTAGCTTGCACCCAGGTTAGAATTAACTTAGAACAGAGAGTCTGTCTGCGATCCTGATTCCATGATTCCTGTTTAGAGTTCTGGGCGAGGTCAATTTACTATTTTTGAAAAGGAATTACGGAAGACGCTACGCCTGAAGGAGCTTTCAGCCAAAACTTCTCTCCCTGGTTCACAGCCTGGTGTTTAACAGCATCCCACCACTGAGAACATAGGACAGAGGCAGCAAAGACAGGCTTAAGAAGGTAAATCAGCTGTGCTAGTGCTCTAAAGTGCTGGTCTAGGGGTGATGTTAAGGGAAGGAAAGGGGCTTGGGCTGTTTCATTTACACAAACACATATAGCAGGAAGTTGAACAGAACGAATTACCTAAAAACAAATTGTCCTTTGAAAAAGGAACTCTTCATGCAAACAACATAATTGTCTGGAGTTTCTAAGTATCTCGATGCGCTACAGAAAGGCAGATAAGCTAAACCAAGCCCAAGTAGTTTTATTACACAAACAACTCTAAGACCAAGAATTTACACTATACATCAGAGAAAATCTAAAAATCATACTGCAACAACAACTTTTAAATTCGTGCTGTTCACATTCGCTACCCCGAAACGCGAAATCGTTTTAGAACGCTTGATGTTAAGAACATACGGAAAATAAAGCAAAGCTTACCACCTCCAAGGACATATCTGCTCCAACACGCCCAGCGTGGCAGGGCTTTTTTTTTTTTATTTAGGGGGAGGAAGAAAAATGTCACAGCGAGCAAAGTTCACGTGTTAACCTGGAAAGGCTCCAGGCTCGGCGCTAGAGCGGGAGCAGCTGCACACACCTGTGCAGGCAGGAAGCTCTCCCTGTTCCAACCCTGTCGCTGAGCGGGCGGCCCAGGGGCTGCATGTCCCAAACGCGCTCGGAGGAGCGTCCAGCTTGCTCACCAGAACGTCCCCAAAGCCTGCTGGCAAACTTCACTGATGAGAGCTACTAATTAATCCACCCCCTGCTCCTCCCTCATCCGAGTTACTGCCTTGAGCTTACGATCGAACTGGTTTTACTACCGTGAAAAGCCTGTTACTCACAACAGAGCCGGTTATAAAACTGAGATAACGATAAATGAAATAAAACAAGGAACTTCAGTCCTTAAAAAGTTTCTCAACCACGAAGGGATAAAAATCTTCAAAAGTGAGCAGAAGAATGAACACCATCACTTTCAGCTTACCAACAGAACAGGTGTCTGGAAGTGACACAGTAAGTGAACAGAGCTGCTCAAAATAAATAAATAAACAAAAATAAACAAAAATTTATCTTAGTCCATCTTTCAAAATAAATGAAAAAAAAAGTTAAGATTAGTTGGCCAGAGAAAGAGGGAGATCTGAGCAATTTCCTGAAAGAGGGGAGTCCTGGACTCTTGATTTTTACTTTCAGAGAACTGTTCCTGTATATTATACATATAGAAGTCTACAAACAGATACAAAACCCAACCAAAGCCAAAAAGCCTTCCACATTCCACATGCCTTAGCATATCCAAAAACCTCACACATGCCAACTAACAGCATTATTGCATTGCTAAAATCTGCACTGCAGGTGAATGAACGTGTGCACATTTGTCACTGTGATGGATTTCAGAAAGGAAAAGCCACTCTCAAAGAAAACAAAAGTTTGCTAGGTTTCCACTGCTAATTCCTTTCAGGAATTTATGAAGTTGTTTATTATAAATTGCCCATACAGGAAGAAGCAGAAGAATGGCAATAACAATATCAGAAACAAGAACTCAAATTCAAATATTCCAACCCTACTCAGAACGGATATGCACACAGTTCAAACAGGAATCTCAAACCAGGTTTTGTTAAAAACATTGGAAATGTACACACTCCAAAACCCAGCACTGCAATGCAGGCAGAACGTCTTTAAAAGAGTCCTAGTACAGAAAAGTGAATTCAAGGAAATGAGCTTCACAAACATGTAGTGTAATTGCTCATACTTTTTTTTTTTAACCTACTTGTTTTCAACTACAAAACTCTAGTTTCAGGATTGCTCTGGACATCCCACCCCATGACCTGCCTCCCAACCTTTACATCCCTTCCACTCCCCATCCAATGCAATGACACTGCCACACTGATACCCGAGCATTAGTGGAGGCTTTATGGGGTTCCCCTCAGCTGAGTCTGTCTATTCTCTTTCTTCCAAAGCAAAATTATGCAGGTGGAAGTCAGCACCAAGGACTGCACCTTCTGGGACAGACTGTCTCAGACTGCTGATTAACCTGTCAAGTGACTGGGAAAATGTCCAGGTCCCACCTAGCAGTAGCATCCAGGCACCACCAAGCTCTCATCCTTCTTCAGGATATCACCATCAATAGGCAAAATGCTTGGGTAGAATCCAATAAAACCCAACCAAAAAATTACCAGAAGAGTATAGAAAGTACCAAGAATCAGCACTACATCAGTACCCACAGGACGCTTCCATACATTCCCTTCTCCACTGGAGTATTTCAAAGCTGTATAGTGCTTACCTCACCTACACTGTACAGTAAAATAACCCATTTGAAAACAGCCTCAGCTTCCTTTGCTGCAATTCTGACAGCAAAGACCAAATTGCTACTACTATACAAAACAAACCTGCTACCACTATGTAAAATTACTTTGCAATGTTTTGAAGACTTAAGGGAAAAAAAACATAACCAAAAAGAAAGGAAGACATAACCAAAAAGCTATTTCCTGCTTTAACAACTCCAACTGAAGTTGACAGCACTTAGTCATACTTCAAACAGAAGAGACGTGTTTGTCAAAGCATACAGAACTCAAAGCATGAGTTTAAAATGTCAGTAAATCCAGTGTATAAGCAGAGCCCAGCAGGAGGGAGCAGAAGGGACTGATCTGCTTTAGCAGTCGTGATACAGTCCGAATCTGGGGCATCCAACATATCCAGGCAGCATGGACCAATAATCCTCCTGTCGGCATTTTGCTTGTCCTTCAAACAGCCAAAAACCAACCTCGTGCTGCCTGACAGCCAAGGCCAGTTGCAGCTGGCACCAAGGCAACAAGCTCCTCTCCTGCCCTCAGACAGGATGGAGAAGAGACAAACTACCAAAGCTAGCAAAACTAAACTAGATGGAATTAGAGCCTCCCCCCGGTACTCCTGCAGTTAATGGAAATCAAAGGCTTTTATTTCTTTAAAATAAGAACTTAATTTATCTTCTGTAGTAACACCTAGCATTCAAAAAGAAGAGATGTCCATCTGCACCCAGTTTAGTCTGTCATTTATTATGTTTTTAAATATTTTACATACGAAGGCAAATCTAATGGATAGCACATGCACTTCCAGCTTCCAATGTTAACCTTTCTCAGATCAGCACAGATTACAATTTACCATTCAAATTCTGCATGGAGAGGTTATATCCTGGCCTCAGTTCAACTCTTAACAAACCAATATATATATATATAGCACAAAAAACCACCATAAATTTAACTACGCAATGGATTCAGCCCAGATCCCCATTTAATGCATGAAATTACACTCATAACAGGAGAGTAAGATTATCCTTTCAGGAAGGAATAAATATTCAAGTACAGTCCCAGAATTTTGCAATCAAATTTGTAAAACTTGGTGAAACCCTCAATCCTGTCCACAGCAATGTGGTTACATTTCTGCTGACCTGGGAAATCTACCCCATACATCTGAGGCTTCCCCTCCGTCCTCCTGGCTTTGTTGTCCTTCCAGCTCTTTCCTTCTCCCTACATCCTTCAGACCTTTACCCTCCTTTCCCTTTCGTGTGGGTCATGACAAGTTGGCAATATTTGTGCCCCTTCAGCATCCTTATTGTTATTACGCCTCTCAGTTGTGGTGGTGGTAAGCTACTGGGCACAGCAGCAAACAAGTAAATCCATTTCTCGAGGGACCTCCCTCATTCACAAGGCCGAAGTACAACCCTGCTTCTGCTTGTTTCTACCTCCCTCCTGCATTTCACCCACACCTTGAGGGTGTTAACATCACACCAGGCCAAGCTGGGGCATTTGAGTTCAGCTGCTGAGGCTTGGTACTTGCAGCAGTCTGGTCATAGTAGCATTTCATAGATCCTGCAGTATGATCCAACAACCTACTACAGCAACAAATGAGAACAGCTCTGGACGAAACAGAAAAAAACCCCACTGTTCTGAAACCCAGAAACAGTCTCTCAAACTACTTCTACCTGTAAATTAACTTTTAAGAAGAAACTATAATCCAGCTGGCCTTGAAGAAAACCTATGACTTTCACTTCCCTAACAATTAATGCATTCCCATCATCTCATCACTGCACAACAGTTTTCCACTCTAAACAAACCATCTTAGAAGAAAAAGTTCCCAGGATCAGCCTCATAACTGCACTCAGCTCCAGCACTAAAAAGGAAAGTTACCCCTATTGTCATGGAACAAAAGTGATAATTTTCTTCTGCACAACTTCCTTTCCACTTTTCCAAACCCCCATGTCTTCTAGAAAACTGTCTGTCCCCTGTAATTCAGGATGTCCAAGCATGCCATGCACATACTGAACAGCTGTAGGGTTAAAAATACCTGCAGCTGAGATGCCAAGATGGAAATCATTTTAAACAAAGTTTATAAAAGCCACAGCTGCAGAAGGGCAAGGAAACACCCAACAACTTTGGTAGTTAACATGGAAACACATCACATCCAACCCCTCTGCTGTTCAGCAGAAAGACAGTGTTGATGACCCCAGTACCAGAGAAGAGCCATGACTGAGGCTTTCCTCCTATACAGCGCTTGAGTGCTAATTAACCTCATCAACACAGTAACCATCAAAACACCACTTAGGGTCAAATACTATTTACATATCAAAACCCAAAACAGACTTTGAACTAAACTACCAAAAATTTGAAAATATGCGACAAGTGAAAGGCATCCATACAAACCTGTCCTTAGAAGAAGACAGTCTCTGAGGACAACTGGATTATTTCCATCAGTTTTAAAAGGAAAATACTTAAAACTCTCTGCAGCAAATCAAATATAAGTAATTTTGCTTTTTCAGTAAGATGAACTGAAAACTTGTAAAATTTAAAGGAAATAAGTATAATATGTTTATGGCACTGGACAACCTTCCCCTCAGGTTTAACAATATGAAAGTATCACAGTAAGATACATTAGATAGTTCTGGTTTGCAAAGAATTTCACTTCAAAAGATGCAGGAATATCTAAATTCACTTGGACTGTACAGAAGTGTTACTCCAAGGAATCCTTGCAAGTCACTAAAAATGCCAGAAAGCATAAAGAAGCAAAGCACAACATCTCCAAAACTTGCATAGTTTAGATGGAAAGATATCTCCAGCTCAGCAGACTCTGAACTGAACACTTTCCCAACTCTCTCATGACCTGATGTCTTCTGTAGGGGTAGATTTAGGGGTTTTTATGGTCTTGGGTTTTTTTAAATCAGTTCATCTCACTAAAGCAGGTAACCATGGCTCCAGACAACTTAGTCCACTGAAGAATATACAGTGTAAGGATACAAACCAAAAGAAATGCTGAAGTGAACAAGAACAGACAGCAAAACTCAACAAAAGTTTTCAAAAGCATATTAAAAAAACATGTCATCACCTAAAAGGTCTTCCCACTGAAAAATAAAAATCATCCTGTTACAAACACAAGTGATGTGTATTCTAACCATTTCAGTAATAATAAGCCTGATACATGATCACAGTAAGACCCAGCAAATGCAGAGAAAACTCACCTTCACAAAATTGTCAGGGAACATGCCCCTTTTGCCATTTAACTCCCCTTCTAACCATCCTTCTTCTTCCAGTTTTTTCACATTCCTGATGATTTCCCCAGCTCGGATCGTTAACTCGTCATCATGCACTGCATCATAGTCATATTCCACAATATAGTCCACTAAAAGAGAAAAAAAAAAAACCACAGTGAATACAACCCAGTCTTGGAAATGCAACTTGAAAACCATGTATGTGCACAAGGCAGACCTAACCACAAACGCTAAGAACAAGTGTTTTTCCCTTAAAGCAACATTCATTTGTGAATTGTAGCATTCCCAACTCTGTTGAGGTGGGGAAAAAAGCTGGATGTTTGCCTACTAGAATAAAGTAAATGCAGGGATAGGACACCAAGTCATATTTTGGTGGTGGTGAGTAGGTTTTTATTCATGTGTAGTGGAATTGCTGGCAGTGGATTTTTCCTCCCCCACCAAGTCCCAGCTGGAGATTTACCAATAATGAATCACTGCCCACAGGGCAAGTGCTTGTTACTCAGTGCACACTGGGAGCCAAGGAGGGAGGAAGGTTCAAACGCTGCATGCATGGTATGTACATACCATGCTTTGTTAATTCTCATACCTGAACCTGCAGCTCTATCTGCAAGAACTGATTGCTGCACACACAGTGTTTTTGCAGGCCTGATCCAAGAAATGCAATACAGCCAGAAGGTGTGTGATTAACAACGTCGTGCAACTTAAATTGCACGGACAAAGGCACCCTCCTTCAGAGCCATCCAGCTTGTATGAAGCAGAGTAAGCCAGTGAGCTTTAATTTTGATACACTTAATTTACTCAGAGGAGCATAGCAATGTATTTACATATTTGTCCATCTGTTGCACAAGATCCATGAGTTGCTCACTGACAGCTTAAGGCTCATTTGGCAATAAAGACTCATTTGTTCATCAAGAAATTCTGTTCATGCCAGAGATTTCCACAAACCTGCAACAGTCAAATAATCTTCCCTCACTCAATTTGAGTCAGAAATCCAGGCAAGGCCGAATGTTAACACTGTTCTCACTGAAACCTCCTCCTCTGCAGATCACAATGAACACGCACAATGACAGGGGCACAACAGGGTTAAAAGACAGAAATCCTGAAGGGTTGTAGAAGTTTGGGGTTTTTTTCCCTAGTTACTCCATTCCATCAGTGCATAATAATATCCAACAATTAATTAAAAAACTAATCAAATGGGAAGTATTATTTCCTTGGTATTGAACTTACAGTTGCATTAAATCAGTGTATAATTCTGATCGGTGGGCAATTTTGATCAAAAGTGCAGCTACCCTTTTTCCTCTGCTGCCTATGGATGAAATCAGAAAACCCTTAGTAAAAAACCAGAACTACATGATGATGTCATGAATGCAAGAGAAGCTTGAACGATGTGTCTAGCAAAGTATTTTCTGAATATAACCATCAACAAAGGAATCAGTCAAATATAAAGATGAAGACTTAGGTTTTTTGCTTTTTTTCCTTTAAGGACAAATTTATTTTCTTCTCTTGAACAGAAGGCAGTACCAAAGTTACCTGCTCGTGATACGCACTCTGAAATTCCTGGCATACACTTTCTTATTTTTGCCAAATGCATTCTCTAAACTTGTTTCAAAGGATCATATTCCCCTCTTACTGCCTGCAGCAAGTAGTTTTGTCTTGATTCTGCATTGAATTGTCTTTTGAGTGGCTGACATGAAATACTGCCAAACCTATAGGAAATTCTGGCAGCCACAGATCATAAAGACAACAGCCATTCATCACCTACAGTCTGGAAATAAAAATGTCATTTTCCAACCAACCCGACGCAGCCATTTTGGAAACATACAAATGCAAAGAAACGTAAGAAATATCCACATCACATATTTCTCTGCTTCGAAGCACATGAGCAGGTACTATATTTCAATATACACACTACAGGACAGCTCTACAAAGTTAAACATGGAAACTGGATCAGAATAGAGTCAGTCATGGTAAACGCTCTCAGCATTGCAGACTGCGACTGGAACTGCCAAACACCTGGGCCTTTTTCCACAGCAGTAATAGATAATCACACTCACGCTGTGTCAACACAAACCAATTCTTTTGAAAGCTTATTTATTCCCCTGGGAGAACATTCCTGTATTTGTGTTTGAAATTAACATGTTCATTCTGGTCACCTTTCCAGACTGTAAAACGTGGGCTCTGTCACGCCAACAACCAGCAGAGGGTTTGAAGGACCTGCCAGTCACCATCGACATGTCTCTGTGTTCCAAAGACAAACAGTAGTAAAAGGACATCAGCTTTTTATGTTTGAAATTTAGGTGCTGAACTTCCTTTTATTTATCAGTGATACTCCATGACACCCTCACTCTCACGGATATGTAGAAAAACCAGATGCAAATTCTGTTGTCTCGTCTGTAAAGTGGAAGGGATCATGGGGAATGTCAAAATAGTTTTATCCCATTACTTTTTTCATATGATGGCACAGAAACGGCAAAAAGCTACACATCGCCCACCTTGCTACTACGTGATCCTCAAGAAGAACTCAGTTTTGCTTCTCAATACTAGGAAGTCGCACTATTTGAATCATTTAGGTAATTTGGACTTCAGTGTGACGGGCAAGAAACTGTTTACTGCCGAAACAGTCCACATTAAATAAGCCTCTGAAGTATAAAGTATACTCCTCTTGGAGTATAAAGTATAATATTCACCCCAGTAAAGACAGTATTCAGTGATGACAGAAAATGTTAAGGCATCACACTCCTTATAACAAGAATAACTAGGAATTACATTAGTCCATGGATTGTACTTCTGAAGGTTTGAAGTAGTTCTGAATGCTTTTGAATGTTTCAAGTTCTCACTTAAGAGCTTTACATAAGAACAGATATGCTGTGATCAGTCAGCAATAAGCTGGATTCCAACCATATAAACTGGTCAAAACTTTCAAAAAACACTCTCAGCTGGTAGGAGGTGCAGCAGAACTCCTCAGCAACACAAAATCCACCTATCTTACCTCCCCTCAATTTTTTTACACTGTTTTCTCTATTTCAAACCAAACTCAAATCAATTACCTGCATCTTAGAAGTCCATAATGACCACGTCATGGATGAAAAATAGTCTTCTCAAGCCTGAGCAGGAACACTGTGAGGTTTACTGTGATTTTCTTGCACATCCAGAAACAACCAAAGCTCACCTGAGGGGGAGACAACCTTCTCCTGAGTTTTCACAGCCAGAATGGGCCATCCCAAACCATCTCCTACACTGCATGCAAAGAAGGTATCTTGATCTTACATCTCTAATACATAAGTGGCAATCTTGTTTTGGCAAGAATTCAAATATAAACATAAAGACAGCACTTGGAACATGCTTCCAACCAAGGAAAGAGAGAAGGAAACAAAACAAATTACAAGCCACATCACAGTCAGGTTGATGAGGACATTAGAGATAATAAATTATAACAGATTAAGAACTGACAGAACAGATTTAGAAACACAAGACTACATTCAGTGCCCTGGTAGCAGATGAGGGGCTGGAATCTGTGCCAGGAAGAATCAGAGGCAATTGAGCCAGTACCACTGAAAACAAACTGACAGAGTGTAAAGTGATGTGGACTGAACACTGTCCAAAGTGCCAGGATTGAAGGGTTGTGATCAGTGGTCCAGCCGGGGGAGAATCACGAGTGGTGAGTTCCAGGAGTCAATCCTGAGTTGTTCAGTATCTTTATTAATGACCTGAATGATGGGACTGATGTACCCTCGGCAAGTCTGCAGATGATACAAAGCCTGGAGGAGTGACTGATGGACCGGATGGATGTGCTGCTATTCAGAGGGACCTCAACAGGCTCAGAAAATGGACCATCAGTGACCTACCTCATGAAGTTCAAAGAGAAATGCCAAGTCCCGTCCCTGGGGAGAAACGACCCCATGCACCAGTACAGGCTGGGGACTGCCTGGCTGGAAAGCAGCTTGGCAGAGAAGGACCTGGTGGACACCAAGGTGACAGGAGCCAGCAACGCATCCTTGCAGCAAAAGGGGATCAACAGCAGCTGGGGCTGCATTAGGAGGAGCACTGCCACAGGTCGAGGGAGGGAATCTCCTCCTCTGCTCTGCACTGGGGAGACCCACCTGGAATGCTTGGTCATGTCCTGGGTGCCCCAGTACAAGACAGAAATGAACATAACGGTGTGAGCCCAAAGAGCCATGAAGTTCAAAGAATGACTAAGGGTCTGGAGTATCTTCATACAAAAAGAGCGAGCTGAAAGAGCTGGGAGAAAGCTCAGGGAAATCTTACTGATCAGGGCGTGGAAAAGACCAAGTGGTGTCCCACTGAAAGCAGAAGAGGCAGTGGGACAAATAAACCACACAAGTTCCACTTAAACACATATAAACACACTCTGTCATCCAGCCATGACAGCTTTCCAACACAATTAGGGAGCCTCCCACATGATGCTTTTTTAAGGTTCTGACCCATTTTCAGGGGCAAGGGACTGATTACATCAACAGAGCTAAGGAAAAACATATTGACTGGATATCTCTGGGGGAAGGTGGTTATAGCAAGCTTTTGGGAGCAGTCTGCTCAGCTCTCAGTTTCCAGTGAGATGACAACCTCAGTAAGGAAATAAAACAGACCAAACACATCAAAGCCAGTCAACTCAGTCAACAACTACAGACCACGTTATTTCCCACAGCAAAGATGAAAAGCGTCCTATCTAACCCCAGTGCCTCTGACAAAACAGCTCCCACTGCCAGCCAGCACAGCAACACTGCCTGCACAAGGCATTCAGTCACTGTTGGCACACGTGGATTCTCCACTTCTCCAGAACTTATACAACTGGCTCTTCTGCCAACCACGTCCCAGTACCAAGGCAGAAGCAAGTCTCCCAACAAGCATGGTCATAACACGCATCTTCACTGATTTTAAACAAAGGAAGTTTTCAGCTACTCAGAGTCTCTCAAGTTGGCTATTACAGGTAACTACAGCCCTCTGGGAGCCCCAAAACAGAAAAATCAACAAATAAACAAAGGAAAAGAGTGGAAATATATCAAAATTCTAGCATGCCTGTGTCTTCAACAGAAATAACCACATGTCAGACACGCACCCAGCAAAGACAACTTCACATTCTTGGTACTTTAAGGTATTACAATACTGTCAGAATCCAGTGACCTTTCTGAAGCAGCCCAAAAAAAGACACAAACCATTAAATAAAAATAAAATCCAAAGAAAACTAGACTTTAATAGTTTATAAAATTAAAAAAAAATTCATTGAATAACTGAAATCCTTGCATATATTGGGAAGCCTTGCTGAAACTTGCTGCAAACCTGGAGGGACAAAGTCCAATATGAAGCAGCAAGAGTTGCTGCCATGTTCCATAAAGGTCTTTTCAGGCAGGTTTTAGGTCAGTTCAGATTTAAAGTCATTTATTGGAACGTGAACCCTGGAAAGTTGTGCAGCCTCCAGAAGCACCTTGGCAGCAGAAGTGTAGTTATCCTAAAAACTGAGCTTTTGCTTTTCCAGTTTACCATAACAGACAGTTGCTAGATGCCTAAAACTTGCTGTTGTTTCCATTTGTACATTTATCACAGAAAACCCTCAAAGTTTGGTGTCCTATAATAACAGAATTGTTATCATGGTTTTAAGTATGAGTACATACACACAGTTACAAAGGTATTTTGTTTCATAGCAGACAAAGTTTACACTAGAGGCAAAAGGCCACAAAGGAGCAATCTCACATTTTTAATTATCATACTTTTCTTCCGAACTATTTCAAAATCAGGTGCTCCCTCCAACTGCTTTCCCACAGAAACATTCCTACAAATTGTGAGCTATAGGAATTCCAGCTGTTTTAATAGCAATACCATAGTATATGTTTGGCCACTTAAGACACACCTTAACACTGAAAAACTAGTTCAAGTGTTTAAATGCTGAGCAATGAAAACACCTCCAGAACTGTAAACATAAGCAGTGGTTATAAGAATGTTTTCTCTCACTCCAACACCATATAACTCCCTGTTATCCTGACCTGAGTCACTGATGACAATCCATATGCTCAAATAAAGACGCCTGGTGGACTTCCCCTTGCCCTTAAAATTCTAGTTTCTCCTCCCAAAACTGCACGAGGTTTGTCAATGATCTCCCGTAAGACACAGGCACAAGGTGAGCACCAGGGTTTGGCAACCAAAGACAAATCCCTCTTGCCAGGGGCCTCACTGCTCCTTCCTCCACACTCTGCATCTGCTCCCGTGATTCCCTCTCCTGTTTACACAATGACCATAACAACCAGTTCCCCAAAGATCAAAGTATCCCTTTGGGGTACAGATGTGGGTTTGGTCTTCCTCAACCTGAGTAGGGAAGCGTCTCACATTTCCCAGTATCAGGAAAACAACTCTGAGCACTGGTCATGTGCAAAAGGGTCCTTCCCTTCTTTTTACACCTAAACAGCCATATCCAACTGAGAAGCAGCCAAAGAACTGAACCTTGAACAGATGGAAACATAGAGTATTTCCTGCTTTTCCTTCTCAAAGTGTCCAGTAAAGCTACATCACCAACAGAGAACAGGAAACCCAAAGCTGTATTTCTACATTTCATCTTAACCCAAGAATGCTGTGATCCCATGCTCTCTTCTGTGTGCATTCACATGGTCCCTTCCCCCAGCTCTGCATTTAAGATCAGTAGTTATTTATACTACTGGTGAATCAGATAAAGAAAACAGCCTGAGAGAAAACCATTTAGTGCCAACCTTCTTATCTCCCTAAGATGTCTCACTGTAGGGTCAGAGGCACAGGACTGCTTCAAACCCAACTGAGACCCACATCTACATCACTGTCACAGCACAGATGGGGAGCACATTGCTCCTGAAGGTTCAAACCACCCTCATTTATGGTGCTTCAGTTCAGTGTGGAACAGCCTCATAGTAAGTAATCTCTGGATTTTTTTTTCCCACTGAAACTAAACCCAAGAATACTCCTAGTGTGTGTTAATCTTTAAGAGGCATTACACCCACAGGGCGAGACTAAAACTACAGTGACATAAAAACGTCCAGACTTCGCAATATAAATGTCAGGTCCCTCACACCTGAAATTCTCTCTGCAGATCCACTCATCTTGCTCCTCACCACTTGCTGCTTTGCACACAGCCAAAATCTGTCACGAAACCACATTCTAACACTGCATAAACAATGCAAGGCCACCGAATTGCTGTCAACCGATGGCACGGTTGCAGTTCCAAGCTGTTACAAAACTGAACAAGGAATGAGTACAGTTAACTAATGAAGACCACAAATTCTACACATATCTTACAGCACAGCCTTCAGTAAGTCACTGGTTTTCAGTCACACCATACAGAAGAGCAGACATTTCCCTGAGCTGAGCCATGCAGAGCCATCCCATTCGTGTTCAACGTGGAGCACTTGCTAACAGTTGCATCACAAGGACTCCTGAAAGCATTAAGCACCACAAATAAGATGTTTTACCTTTACATTGGCTCAAAAGGAGGTCGGGTGCCTCCTGTAAGGCCTCGGGAATGGCAGTGACACATCAGAGAGCCATTTCTACTTGTGCCTCCTCCCAAGTGAGCCACACCAGTCCTGATAAACAGCTCTGTACCGAAGCAGCCACACTGCTTCCTGCTCCTGAAGCTTTGATCCTTTGTGCCAGCCAAGCAAACTCTGCTGCCACAAGGAAGGGATGTGGCAGAGGAGGTTCTCTGCAGTTTAGGAAAATGCTGACCTTGTATTGACTTACAGTCTTATTTTAAGCAAAGAGCCTTGAGCCATCAGAATTTTTCCATTAGTTTGTAATAATACATAATGCAAATGGAACTGAAATGTTTTCATGCCATTCTGTGTATATTTTCTTTTAAGCATACACAATTAATTCCTAATTTGTTGTAAGCCGATTATTTCAGTTGTGGATTATTACAAAGACAGAGAACCTAAATCTGTACAACTTATTAGTTCTGGTTGCTGGGCAAACAAACAATCCTTTCAAGCACTAAAGATGCCTCCAATACACACAAATACAGTGTTGGACCCAAGCTGATTCTACACAAAACCAGCTCAGCTGTGTCCACCCAGTTTCTGGAAGCACCACAAACACCCTGCTGTCACCCAGTGGGGACTCAGTTTGGATGCCAACAGGATTTGCTGTTTGAAGCAACTTCATGCTGAAGTGAGTATGAGCCTTCACAGTCACTTCAACACATCCCCCCCATCTCGGAAGGCTCAGCAGCTTGAAGCAACAGAGGAGTGATGGCAATCAGCCACTAAGACTGCAGGTCAGCCCAAATTCCCAACAAGCAGCTTCCCACGTCCCCAGCACAAGAGCTGAGCAGTCAGAGCACCATCCCCACCTGAGCCAACATCCACAGGGCTGTGCTGGGGCAGATCAGTCTGCCAGCCCCAGTTCACATTCCCCTGTAAGATTTTAAAAAAAAAAAAAAAACCTTTTAGAAGGGAATTTAGTATATCATTTTTCTGGAATACAATATCTTTCTATCACAAGTAACTACCAAAAAGGTGTTGGACACGTGATGGTTTACAAGATCTGGTAAAAACTTAAGAAGTACTCTCCAGTGCTTACACTGAGGGTATTTAATCTGCTGTAAAGATGGCTTTTAGGAAAAAAAGAATGAAGTCACAATAAATACACGCCACAGAGAAAACCAACAATGAAAACCAAGCCAAAAAAAAGGCAACAAAAGAACTTCAAAATATCTTGTTTAAGTCTCACAATATCCAGTATCTCATTTGGGCCTTTGTTTTCCCAAACTCCAGCATCAGCAGCCCAGCTACTGTCAGCTTCCTATTTTGATTAAACACTGTGCACTCCAAAGAAAAAAAAAATTACCATTGGAAGAGGGGAATGAACAAGCTGGAATAAAAACTAGTTCCATTATTTTCCTGAAGTATGGGGTCCCACCACATTTTATCTTTCTAATGACAATTGAGATGTTACTTCATTCTTCCAGTACATAAAGGGGCTTGTAAGAGAGGTGGAGAGACTTTTTCCCAAGGTCTGTAGTGACAGGACGAGGGGCACTGATTTTAAACTGAAAGAGGGGAGATTTAGATTGGACATAAGCAAGAAATTCTTTGGTGTGAGGGTGGTGAGACACTGGCACAGGTTACCCAGAGAAGCTGTGGATGTCACAGGACAGGCTGGATAGGACTTTGAGCAACCTGGTCTAATGGACAGTGTCCCTGCCCATGGTAGGGGGCTGCATTGGATGATCTTTAAAGGTCCCTTCCAACCCCAACCATTTTGTGATTCAGGCACAAAAATCTTTTAATGATATTTTACCTATGTGTTAAATAGACCACACAAATGAATGTATCAGTAACTGGCTTTAGCATATTCTCTTTCACAAACGTCACTATTACTTTCACAGATTTCTTATGATCTACAAGATCTCTCAGATTCCTCACTGAAGTTTCTCACACTTTTGATTTTATGTTTACAGCTGACAGGGAAGTTTGCAGAAGTTCACCAAACTAAAATTAATTTCAGCCACCAAAAGTCCCAGAAATACCTTCTTGCTGCTGTGCCACTGACATCCCAATCATGAACCCTCAGACAATATAATCCCCAGCCAGCTCCAAGTGCTGGCAAAAGACTGTGATAAGGCAACTTGAGTAAAGTTGGGGTTTTTTTATTGTCCATCCTGCAGTGACTGCTGTTTTTCCTTAATCCTTCTCTAACTTGCTCTATGCTGCATTATTCCGTTCTAGCACAAACATTTTCTGCTTAACGCAACAATCCCTCTACATACATAGTTTGGCTAAAAAAAGGGAAACAAAAACAAAAATAGCAGTCTACCCTTGAGACAGTCTAAAAAGCCAGGAGACTTGGTTCTGTCAGCACAGAACTTGTCCATCTGGAAGCCGCCCTGGATCCGCCTGGCATTTCTAGATTGAGTAAGGCAATGGTGCATTCTCCAAGAAATGACTCACCATGCATTTTTAATAAAAAGTTCATGTTGAATTTTACAGCCCAGTAAGGCTGAAATAATTAGGACAATGAACAATTGAAAACAGTTAAAAATGTCTGCTCTTTCTCTCAAATTATTTCAACTAATGAGAAACTCACTGTAGTTTAAACAGCAACCATCTCACACGGCGGCTTCTCGCGCTGGCTCAGGTACAATTAGCAGGATACTTTGAGAATGAAACTGAGCAGCCCAGCAGAAACCCTGCCCAGCAGCCTGCCCTGAGAGATGCAAACCACTTAGGCCTCGTTTTCCTACTCCAGGCTCCTGTAATTTTCAGGAGTGCATTATAGTGCTTAACACTGTGTGTGACAGAACACAACTGAAAATTAAACCTTCGACAATTTTCACTTTGCTAAAGCAACTCATCTTCACACATACCCTCATAATTCCACAAGGGTACCCTGCAGACGATATGTCATCATTACCAGCCAGCTGGGAAAAAAAAGCTGTTTAGGGATACACTCCTCACTGCAGGTTTATTAAAACAACTCTAGAAGACTCATCCATCATGTCTCCTCCAGAAGGAGGACATGTTATCAGAAATACTTGTCTTAAACTTAGTCACAAACTTAATAAATATTACAATTGTGGATTTGATTCAGCCCCTCATTTCTATGAGTGGGAATTGCCAGGCTCCTCCCTTCACAGCAGGAGAAAACATGAAACAACTTCTACCACCCACTATTTATTTGATACTACTACTTGATTTATAAGGACAAAAGAGGTTAAAATGTTCTGCCTGGGAAGTGATGTTAAGCAGAAAGAGATAGTTTGTGCTACTTGTTATTTCTCTCAGTCTGAACTGAGCTCAGCGCAAGAAACCAGCCTGGAAATGGAAGGTGACACCTGCAAGAAAAGCAGCAAAACTCTTCACAAGCAGAAGGGGAAAGAATGCTACTAATTCAGCATGCAGGGAAACCCAGGGATCTTAGAGGGCACAGGGGACTGCACCCTAAAAAAACACGCCACATTTTCTAAAGTCATGACTCAGACACTGTTCCATATATAGATTTACACCTCTTCCTCTGTTCTTCCTCTTATGTTAATTTTATAACATCTACTTGGCAAAACTTTCAAGGTGAGTCACAAAACACCAAATTACAAAAGCTGCTAAAACAAAGCCATGCCAAAAAACCTCTGAAGAACAAAAGGATCATACCATATTTAGATTTTGCTCAAATCCAAAGCACCAAACAAGCAGTGAAAGTACCACAGGGTCAACATATTTATAGTTTTTCCCTTAAAGCCTCCACTATATAATTAGCTCACAAAAAATAAAACATTTGAAGCTGAAGACTCTGTTGCTTATCACAGAATTTTTCTACAAAGTCATTCCCCTAAAAAAAAAAAAAAACCACAAAAGTATTTAAATTTTATAAAAGTTTCCTTCCTACAATATCAGAACCCCATGTTTCTACAAAAGCTTCAGCTCCTCCTGCAGATTTTTCTCAGGATTCTCCTAGCCAAAAAGGACATCATGATCATAGCTGCAGGTTATAAATTCATGAGTTACAAAAACAAGAAAGCCTCCGAGAGCCTTCTGGGTTTAAACCAAAAGAAAACTCCTTTCACGCTCTACAAAAATGCAGAAATGCTTTGACAGACAGCCTACAATTTGGCACATATCTAATTCTGAATGACAATTAGTGCTTGTGCAAACGTGGCAAGAATCTGGCTTTGAAATAAATTTATGGAAACTTAAAAGCATCATTCGGAGCATGCACAAAGTGTTCCCTTCATCTCTGAAAACAGACATGATGCAAGAGTCTGAATGGTCCCAGATTGGGATCTTGCAAAAACCACAAAATATGCTTAGCATTAAAACAGGGACAAGTGTTCCTATCTGACTCCATGCTGTCAGGACAGTCCATAATAATTGTGGCATTAATAAAGTTAATTAACTTTTTCGTGTGGACATTTTAATCAATACAATCAACTGAAGTGTTGGATTGAGAAGCACAGAAAGAAACCCTTATGCAATGGATTCTTACAAAAGCCAGTCAAAACAGCAAATGCTCAAGGGCACCCTACAACCTCAGTCAGATAGTTTTAAAGAAGATAAAATCATTTCATTAGCTCAATCATGTTCTAAAAGCTCAGAGATCAAGTCTTTAAATACCCACTTGTAATATGGATTTAGAAGGATTTAAACAATTTTTATCAAGATCATGACTTTAACCTGCATAGCTTTCAATGCTTCCACTCACTGGAAAACAAAGTTTGAAAGGATCTCTGGAGGGTGTTTATTCCAACCTGGTCAGAGCAAGGTTAATCTCAAAGTCAAACCAGGTTGATCAAGAGATTGTCCAGCTAAATTTTAGAAGTCTTGAAAGGACGAAGATAAAACAGCCACCCTGGGCACCTTTTCTGATACTCAATTCTCATAATGATTTTTCTACACTATATTCACCAGGAATTACCTGCAGCCATTGATTCACAACTTTTCACTGTGTCTCCAAGGAGAGTACATCATTCTCTTCTCCGGAATATACCGACTCCTTGCACACCACACCAGCCTCCTGACCACTCTCGGCTCTCCAGTTCGGTGCCATTCCCCCTGCACTTGAGGGGAGGGAGGAGCAAAACCGGACACACTGTTTCAGTCCTGGGAGTCGGGGAATAACCACTCTTCATGACCTGCTGGCTACTATCCTGCTCAGGCCACCTGGCATGTAAGGGAGTTCATTCCTAAATGCTGGACTGTGCATTTGTCTTTTAGGAACAACACAAGGTTCCTGTTGACCAGTCCTCCCAATACTACTGCAGCATGTCAACCACCCCCCACCTCATTCACTGTGGGGTTTTTTAGTACCTGATCATAATCCTGAGCACTTGAAGAAACCAGGGTTACATGATCATCCCTATCTGGCTGTCCTCTTGCTTCCCAACCAATTCTCTCCCTGTACACACACTTGGCTGAAACATGCCAGAAGAGCAGCATCTCAAAAAGAAGAGCTGTAGAATTCCCCCTCCCCCCGAGTCAGCACTGAAGCACCCAAAACTCAACCCTTCCTGAGGAAAAGACTTCAGGACTGCCCCAACGCTCTTGCTCTCTTAACCTGATGGCTGGCTAATCACCAAATATGCAGCTTGGAAGCAGCTCCAGCATGTGGCGTGTATTGCAGAGCTAATTGATAGTAACAGGAGGATCGGTATTTGAAGAATTTGAGGAGGGAGCAGAGGACTTACAGGAGGTTATGAAAAGCTGTCTGGGGCAAGGGATACCAGTTGTTGAGGTCAGGACACAAAGCACCCAAAGCAAGTTCATAGAAAGCTAACTCTCACCTCCACTGTTCTCAACACCTTCACTTGAAGGAGTAAGTATCTTGGAATTTAGAACCAGAGGAAATGCCCTTGAAACCTGTCCCCACAGGTTTCACAACTACAGGCAAAACCCTGGTGACCCAACTGCACACACACAAAAGAAAAAAAAAAAAAGGAAAAGAGAATCAAAGAGAGGAAAATATCAGCAGTATAACCTCAGCTTCTTTAAAAACCAAGGTCAGGATTTACCACTTCTGTCGCTGCTCAGAACTGCAGAAGCATCACAGAGCACTGAACAGCAGGATCCAGCAACTCTGTCTTGATAGGAAATCAGCACAGTCTCCTTGCTGCACAGAGATGGCAGGCTGTGTTTTATTCTACTGACAGCACATCTCCTGTTTCATAAACAGCTTTATTTCATCTTATATTCACCCAGCCTGAGGCTTTCTCCTACTAGCTGTCTACAGGGCAAGTTTTCTTCTACAACCTACATATTAGAAGCCATTTACATTACAATCCATATATGTATCCTATAATTCTCTCTCACGAAGAATGAAAAATTAAGATTGAAAGAGCAAACTCTCTTCCCACAAAATAAGCATCTAATAAGACAAACACACGAAAATTAGAGGAAGCAATTTTATACACTCCTAATTGTGCTTTTAGTTGACAACCACCACATGGGTAATTCACATACAATCCTACAGCACACAGGGCTACAAGAAATGCCTTCAAGCCCTCCTAGACCTGCAAAAGTTGTCAACCAAGACCATTTCCAATTCCTCTACTGCCTTGCACCACATCCTTACCCAGATATTGGTAGGCAGTTCTTCTAATACTTACAGTTCTCATAATGTGAATGTTTTAATGAAATGCTTTTTACTATCATCTTCCACTTCACAAACATTGAAGGACAAGGTGCATTTTCAGTAACACACAGGTCTGGCAAACAAAGCGCCACATTTGATTTTCCAGAGCAAAACAGACAGTTCATGATAATTTATGCTTAATAAAAAGCAAATATTCTGGTTGCACTTTTCAGAAGAATCTGCTGTCTCCTTATCTATCATACCCATGGGATTAACATATTTGCTTTCATCTTCGTGTCTCCAAAAGCTTTGCTCACCTCAGCACTTCCACTGCCCTGCTTGCAGAACAGCATCTCATTTCACCTGGCCCCAGGTCAGCACAAACTCAGCTGAACACAAAGTGTTGTTTGGGATACAGGCTCCAAACAACCAACCCACGGACCTCACCCGTCAGATGGTCACCTGAAATCCCATCAACACTCCCAGGCAATTTGCAAACCCTGCTGAATTTTCCAAATCTCTTACTAAAAACCGAACAAAAGAATGCTCTTCACTTAACCACTTCGAAAGCAAAAGAGATGGGCTCTGCTTTTCAGGAACCATGGCTTTAGTCAAAGAACAGTTTTACAGTGACTCCAACACTCTGAGGCTGAACTCTCTCCCAACTCAGTCCCATATCGCTGTTCCCTTGTGCTTGTCTCACAGTTAAGCTGCTCCAGGGTGTGTCAGTTCACTTTGCTGCCAAATCAGACACAGCTGGTTCTCCTCCAGTTGGATTCAGCTCCGGCCAGTGCCTTAAACCAGCTCATTGCATGGACACATGATCACTAAATCTGCCAAAAGGGAAGATTAAAGAACACACTGATATCTGCATAATCCAGGGGACTGACCATATCAAGAATTGATGGATCTAGCATTTCTCCTGGCAGTTCGTTCTAGCAATTAATAACTTCCCTGACAGAAATATTCAGATGTCACAAAGAGCGCAAACGGCAGTGTGATTTACCTTAAGTTTTAGGCAGGTTTATTCTAGTTAATCTTGCATTTCTTGGTTTATGACAGTACTAAATAAGCCAAACTCCATAAAAACATTTAAGTGATGGGAACATTGAAGTCCAGCCCAGGATCAGGATACAGAAGGATAGAGGCATAATTTTACATATTGTGCTCAGTTGTCTTTTCCAAACACACACACATTACTGAGAAAAAACAAGACCAAAATCCACAGAAATACAAAGAGCACCTCAATTTACAAATTTTAGCTGTTTAGGAACTATTTTCTCTATAAAGTTATATTAAATCAATTTTTAAGAAAAGTTTAAAAAGAATACTTGGCTGCCTTAAAATGGATGGGGGTAAAAAAACACTTTAAAAATTAAGAGAAAGAAATGTGAAATAATCAGTTTGCTGGATCACAGACACTTGAGAGCAATTAATAGAGACACTTAGAAGAAACTTCAGCATGGATCTAGTGCAAAGTAACTGCAGGTTAAAATGGAAAAGGAGAAACACTGTCCATTTCCCAGCTCCTGAAATACAGTCCCATCCACTCTCTTGCCCGGGAGCTCACAGCTGTGCAGGCAGAGTGAGGCCATTCAGGATGGCAAACCTGGCTCAGGAGTTTCTTCCACATCAGTCACAGCCACCACAGCCATGGCAAGCTGGAGAGAGGCAGGTACAGCTCTGGCCCTCTGTGGCAGCAGCCTGAAGTTATCTCTGCAGCACAGCCAGAAACTGCACCCACAGGAAGACTTCAGGAGAAGGGACATAACACTCAAAGCAGCCTTAAAACAAATCCATTCGTAACTCCAGATACCAGTTCAGAGTTAAGCCACGTGATTCTCCTTTACTTGATGAAAATTTGCAGATTTATTTCTTCAAGCAGCAAAGATGGAGACTTTTATCTCCCAGTCCCAAAGATGCACTGAATGGAAACAACTTGAACCATTATGAGAAGTTCTTCCCGAAAAGGGAAATAACAATGCAACCAGGAGGAGGTGGGGGGTGGAACTAAAACCCAAACTAAGGGGAATTAAGGTATCCTGGTATGTTACCAATAAATCCACAATTGAACTGAAGAGCTAAAATGAGAAGACAAAAATCTCTACCAGGCATGACTCAACTGCTGTAACTGCTGCAGCTCACACCACTGTAAGTAGCATCCACATCCTCCTCCCACTTCCATTCACTCCTTTTGCCACCACAGGCTTGGTCTCAGTTCTGGAGAGCCAGCCAGCTTCTAATTCAGGAAGACAGGAAAGTTTTGGATAATCTGGTTTGTAAAAGAAAGGGAAGAGGACAATGCTCCCTAGACAGAGATAAGTGAAGGGCGAGACTTTACTTCAGTGCCAGCTTACAAAGATCAAACTACATACACAGTCAAAACATTTGACTAAGGCTGACCACTCAGTAATTTTATCCAAGAGGTAGAAACTGATGACTTACGAGACTTCTTTAAATGGCAAGTCAGGCAAGTTGCCAGGAACTCAGGTAAAACTGCGTTATTTAACATTAAAGTAAAAATCATTAGTAACTCCCATCCACAAAAATCTATTCACAACATCTCAGACTCTGCTAATGCAGAAGCAAAAATAAATGAGACTACCTAAGACTTAATTCCAAAACCATTTACATATCCCTCTAATGACAAAAAGTATCATGTTTATGGTGATTTACTTACTGTTAAGAAACAGTGTAAGCTTAAGCCATTTAAATAATTTAAAGTAATGCTTTATCTGCTTTATCTGGAAAGTGATAAAATTAGTTTGAGTTTCTTTTACAATAATGTCAAATGTAAACTCAGTTTACAATCACAAAGTTCTTCAGCACCAAGTGCAGAGCTCGAACTGCAGCTCTCACCTGTAACACCACAGTTGAGCACTATGCAAACTGCTGAAATTAAAGGAAAATTGTTCACTTTTTTCAATTATTCAAAATATTAATTCTAACTTATTTTGCTGAAAGCAATCCTGCCTAATACCATAAGCATGTTATAGGCAATATATTTTCCTTTAAGAAAAGTTAACTTAATACTCTAGATGACCTCATATTATATTCTCTCCAGCGTACATCACCCCAAGAGTGGAAAGATTTAACTCATTTGGCAGACAAACACAAACCATGACTTCTCCTTCACTTTGATTCAGGACTCTGGCAGTGGCAGGTCTTAAATTTTTGTTTGCAAATATCTACAGTGCATCGTTTTCTTTGTTCAGGATTTCTGAAAAGTCAGTATTTCACACGGATTTTATAGGAAGAAAGACAATTCTGCATGTGGCTAGAGCAGTAAAACACAATCTCACCCAAAAACATTTGTTGGCATTAGTTGGAGAAAAGAAATAGTTGTGCTGGCGTCATGTTATTCAAATGAACTGAAGTCTGAAGTTTATGCTAAGAAACACAGTAATTCAGGGCAAAAGGAACAGTTATTTAACACTGCAAGGGATCACTCTGGAAAAGAGGTGACTGAAAAGGCAGTTTCAGTGCTTCAGTCCTGCTTTTCCCAATGCAGTAGGACAGCCACAGGAACTGGCTCAGGCAGGGCTGTGCTCACACCATCACAGGGACAGCACAGCGTTGGGGAAAACTTTCTCATCACCACATGTCCATGATAAGGGCCAGCAAAGGCTCAGGCATTGCCTCCACAGAGAGCTGGGAACATTGCAGTTGGTTAGCAAATTCGTAATTCGGAGAGGAGGAAAAAAAGCAATGTTAAGGAAAGCAAAAGGGTCAGAAAAGAAAAACATGAATGAAATTTAACTGCATTACAAAATACAGGATGTCAGCTTTAAAAAGACAAACAAATACCCACTTTTAAAAAGAACAGAAGAAAAAGGTTAAGCCCCTGTCATGAACCAGAGACACATTTTAAGTGCCCAGGTGGTCATCACAGGTTGGATCAGCTGCTAGAAATCGTCACCCCCAGACCCCCTAGTAAGGAATTTCACCTGTTCGACTCATCCACTTCTGTCATGATGATTTTAGTCACTTTAAGCACAGACATTGCTGCTCTTTCCTAACAAATCATTTTTATCAAGCCAGGTTGCAGAGCTACCAGACCAGCAGTCATATGTGACAGCAAAGCGGATGAAAGAGCAGAGCTGTGACAGCCAGAGCGGGACAGACCGGGCAGCTCAGCCCCAGACAGCACAGGGTGCCCGACCACACATTTCCTGTGTTTATGCAACAAAAACTCACTCAACAAAAAAAAAAAAAAAAAAAAAAAAAAAAAAAAAAAAAAACAACCACAGGCAGACAACAGAGAAAGCCAATGAAGGTAAAAAGATTTCAAGGTATAGATCCTACCTAGCTGAAACAAAAACCGTAAGGAAAACAGAAGAAACCAAGACAGCAAATATAGTTATAATCCTGCATGGAGTTAAGTCTTGAAGAACACATACACGGTCCTGAACAACTCTCCTCAACAAGATGAAAGTGAAATAAAATAACCATCATGCAAAGGTGATCATCACCTGGAATGACTGACACAGGATGAAAAGTAGATGTAGAGAAACTTCTCAGACTGAAGCCACCAACCAATCATCCACCATTTCTCAAAAATACTGTCAGGCAGAGTAAGGAGCAGTTTTTGAAACAAAAAACAAAGATATACCCTCGCACTGAAAGGACATATTTCCCACACACACATCCATTTATGTTAGACAGGGACTTCCACTGTCACAGGCAGCTGTGGTTGGCAAAACCACATTCTTTTTTTTGTGCCCCTTAGTCCAAGTCCCTCATGGTCCGTCCCTACCTAAAGAAAAGCTCTGACGAAATCACAAACACCTCTGAGAAAGCCCATAAGTTACTGATTGTCAGACCATGGGTTTTTATTAAAAAAAAAAAATCAACCAAACAAACAAAACATCAAACAAAAACAACTTCCTGTTTCAAACCTACTTTCCCTATCCTTTTCCTCCCTACCCGCCCCACAGTCAGGACCCTCAGTACAGCAGCTCTTCCATTCTTGGGGAAAAAGAAAAAAGGCAAGAGTTGAGCTGACTGAATCTCTTGCACCTTTCGATGGAATTTCTCCTCTGTCTTGACCCAAACTCAGTATCCATCAACTCTTCCCAGTCACAGTCATTTGGTTTCCCAGTAGCTTAGGCATCTCTCTTCCAGAGGTCAACTTCACATCATCCTGCCTTACAGTTTTGTCTAGAATAAAGAACTGAAGTAACAAAGCACTTGCTCAACCTGGCCAGTGCAAGTACAGTTAGTCAGCATTAAGCTCTTCTGAGTACAGAAAGGTTTAACAACTTGCACTTTTGATTCAATCACTGTACTCTTCAATAAAAGTTCGACTGGGCATCCCATCTTACAAATTTCTTGGTAAAATACCAGCAGGACTGTTCATCTATACTATCCCATTTGCTTGGGGTTGTATGGAGTATCCCATTTTTTGAGGGGAGGGGGAGATTGCTGGGTTTTTGTGGAGTTTTTTGTTTTGCTTTTAAATCAAAGAGCAAACCCTGAAGTAATGTTCTAATAGGTTCTTGTAGTACAACTAGTGAATACTGAAACAATCTGCCACTGTCCTCACAACAGGATGTTAAAAGTATTCAGTCTGCTTCCAGAAACCTTCCATGATTGTTTTCTGTTGCCAACACGGTGAAGAAAGCAAAAGGCTTCACGCAAGTTTAATGTTCAGTGAACTTACTCTGGAGATCAAACAGATTTATACTTACTCTGTTGGCTACGAACAAGTATGTCCGGCTTCCCAAAGTATTCCAAAATGACAAAATTGCCTGAAGATCAAATGCAGAAAAATTCGAAATGTACTGAATCATGGGAACCAAAAAATCAAAGCTTGTACAAATTTTTGGAAATAAAAAAGGAGGGGCATGCACCTATAGCTAAGAAGATACTGACAGGAGTTCAGTAGTTTACAGTGTTCCACTGCGGCAATTTATCAATTGTTGCCATAATGTTTCTTTCTTAGTTGTAAAACCATATGATAATTAGCTGCAAAGGGACTCTGCAAATTTAGCTCAACTTTCCTGTTAACATGAATTTTGTATAGTCAAACCATTTCTTAACTATAATTAGGCCAATTATCAGTTACTGAGCCATATAAGTAAACAGATGTTACAATGCACCAACACACAGAACTCTACCTTTCCCCAAGTGTATATCAACCCAAAACAGCAAAAGACACTTCAATCAAATAATGTCTTTTTCCCCAGGAACATCTGAATATACTTTTTTCCTTTAAATAATCTGTTTCTCTAGCTGTTTGTGGAGTCATATATTGAATCCACGTAACTAATCTAGTACAAAATGCAAGGGATTATAATGACAGAGCTCAAGTGTGTCAGTGGGCATTACCAGTAGCTTCATATGGTCTGGTGTGTGTCACCTCGACATCCTCCTCCCCATCCTTCAGGCACCTGAGTGACACGTGCTCCTGAAACACTAATTTCCAGCTACTTAAAGAACACAAAAGAACCTGTTCCAAGGCATTCTGTACTTCTGTCCTTCTCCTTTTGGTTCCTCCAGAGTCACACTACCCTGTTCTTACTTCTCCCTAGATCTCAGAACCTGAGTCTGCCAAAAGTATTCAACGCTCCCCTCTAAGCCACCTCTCACATGTAAAATCTCTTCATCAAGCTGACATAACAGGCAAACAATCTCTTATCAAGAACCAGCTCTGCCATGACGCCAGTAATAAAATAATCAACTAATGACTTCTCAAGGTAAAACGTGAGGCCACCACGAAATACAGAGTGCAGGGCAAGCTACAGCTAGTTCTCCACTCTTATTTTTAGAGATACACATTCCTCCCTGCTTTTGATCACAAGAAAGCAACACTTGGAAATCTGCATACAGGAGAACACCTTCAGAGAAAATCTGTTTAAGAGGCTCTGGGATTATTCCACAATCCTTTACAGAGGTTTGCCAGCGTTCTGGCAGGAACTGCTCTCTAACTGCAGAGACACAAACTGTTATGGTTAGAATAACCCACGCAACAACAATACTTGACACAGGGTGTGCACCCACTCAATTCAGTAGCCTCTGCAGCAGTAATAACATGCTCACTACTGTCATCACAAGAGGATTGACTGCCTTAAGGAAAGGAAACTTAAGGAAAAAATACATAAAACAATGTATACATGGTTTTATACCACACAGTAATCATACATATGTACAATCGTAAACTAGACTCAGTCCTTCCTTAAGCCTTATACACTATTTCTAACTATACTAATAGAGTATACTAATGATTTTAATAATCCAGACATATCATATGTAAATCCTGAGGTATTTCACCTTTCATCATGCCAGTCTGACTTCAAAATGTTTAATTAGCACACTAAACTTTTATGCTTTAGGAACCACCATCACAACCCACTGCAATGACCTGGACAGACACTTCTCATTTGCAAATAAGACAACACAGCCCTAAAAGAAATAAACAGCAAGTCTTACCTATTCTGAACAATTATAAAAAGCGAGTTTTTTAGAGTTCGGTTTGCATCAGAACTTAAAACACCCATTTCACTTTACAGCTTCAGACTTCACTTTCAGTGTGCTCTGGCCACATAAGGAGGCTTCTTTCACCGAGATGAAAACACTGAAAGCCCATCTTCCTAATCAGTAGAAAACGAGTCAGGAAGAGCTTTTATTGCTTCAGTAACTGCACGTTTGACTTGCACACCCTGCATCTCTTCAGTTTTATGGGGATAAAGAAAACCCGGGTATCCCTGCACTTAAAAAGCTGAAGTGCTGCTCTAAAACAGCACATTTGCACACAGCAGCATAAGCACACACTGTCACACACTGTACCCCTCCAGAGCACATGAAGATGATACTACACAGGACAGAGAGCAAGGGGTGCGACAAGAGCAGAGATATCAAAGGCAAAAAAAAGGTCAGTGGACCTTTTCGAACATGAGTGGGGGGCACTGCCTGTAAGGAAAGAGAGCTCTGCGGAGCGGTGTTTAAGTCATTCATACCTCTTCACACCGACGGCTCTCCCATTAAAAACCAGAGCCAGCACAACCGACTGCTTCCAGTGTAAACCTGAACCTGCACAGCACGAACGCAGGAACGCTCCTGGTCGCTGTGCACTCTTTAAGCCAACACCTCGGTGAAGAAACGGGTGAAGGCGCAGCTCAAACTGAAGCCGAATAGAAAAAAAAAAACAGCGAAAGGAGGGCTGGATGTAACCACAGAAACTTTTATTCTCCAACCAGCACCGGGTCAGTGTTCGCTGTTACACCTCGCTCTCCCCACCGAAACCCGGCGAACCCGCAGCGCCCCCGGACCGGCCTCTCCCCGGAGCCGTCGCTTACCGAGCACCTGCGGGCACCTGCCGGGCCCCGCAGCTGCTCCACCGGCCCCCGCCCCGGAGTACACCGGGGGCTGCCCCGGGCCCCGCGCCCTCCTCTCAGCCCAAGCGCTTCCCCGGAGGGGAGCGGGAGGAGGGCTCCGGTCCCGCCGCGCTCACTCACCCATGCTGCGCCCGCCCGCCCGGGCTCGGCGGAGCGGCTCCGGGTCCCGCCGACGCGCTCAAGTCGGGCACGGCGGCTCCATCCGCGGGCGCCGCGGGCGTGGAAGGGGCGGCTTCGAGCCGGGGGCGGCCCGGGGCAGAGGGGCCGCTCGCCCGTCCCGTCCCGTCCCGCCGCTCCCGCCGCCGCCGCCTCAGCCGCGCTCGGGCAGCGCCGGCCCCGCCCCCGCTCCGCCCGCGGCGGGGGGCGCCAAATCCCGCGAGAGCCGCGCGCCGCCACCGCCCCCACGCCGTTGCCAGGCTGGGGTGACGTCACCGCCGCGACCCCGCCCCCGCGCGGGGAGGTGGCACCGCCCCCCCGGGACCGCCCCCCCGTCCTCAGCCCTCACATCCCCGTCATCCTCACGGCCCCTCCTCAGTCCTCACAGCCCGCCACATGCCACTCACATCCCCCTCACAACCCCCTCACAGCCCTTCATCACACCCCCTCACAGCCCTCTCATCACCCCCTCACAGCCCCCCTTCACAATCCATCACATCCCGCTCACAGCCCCCCATAACCACCTCATAACCCCTCAGCACAGTCTCGTCATATCCCCCCTCACAGCCCATCACATCCCACTCACATCATCCTCATATCCTCCTTACAGCCCCTTTACACACTCTCACACTCTCTCACATCCCCCTCACACCTCCCAGAGCCCCTCTCGTCCCCTCACAGAATCACAGACAGGTTCAGGTCGGAAGGGACCACAGTGGGTCATCCTGGTGCAACCTCCCTGCTCAAGCAGGTTCATCCCAGAGCACTTGGCACAGGATTGTGTCCAGGTGGTTCTGGAGTATCTCCAGCAAGGGAGACTCCACACCCTCTCTGGGAAATCTGTTCCAGTGCTTGGTCACTGCACAGCGAAGAAGTTCTTCCTCATGTTCAGGTGGAATTTCCTGGCCATCAGTTCCTGCCCGTGGCCTCTTGTCCCATTGCTGGGCACCCCCGAGCAGAGCCTGGTCCATCCTCTGCCCCCTCCCTGCAGACCCTGAGGGACATGGATGAGTCCCCTCTCAGTGTCTCTTCTTGAGGCTCAACAGGCCCAGCTCCCTCAGCCTTTCCTCAGCACAGAGATGCTCCGGTTCCTTCATCATCTTTGTTTCCTTCTGCTGGACCCGTTCCAGGAGCTCCATGTCTCTCTTGACCTGAGGAACCCAGAACTGGACACAGCACTCCAAATGTGCCTCAGTGGGGCTGACTAGAGGGGCAGGATCCCATCCCTTGACCTGCTGGCAATGCTGTTCCTACTGCACGCATTGGCCTTTTGGCTCATGGACAGCACCAACCCCCTCACTGCTGAGGCCACCCCCATCCCCACGCACTCACTGCGAGAGCCCCCCTTCTCCTCTGGGTCCGGAGCACAAGTCCAACGAGGAGCAGCTGAGAGAGCTGGGGGGATTCAGCCTGGAGGAGGCTCAGGGGTGACCTTATCATCCTCTACAATTACATGGAAGCGCCTTGTAGTCAGGTGGGAGCCAGTCTCTTTTCCCAGGCAACCAGCAATAGGACTAGAGGGCGTATTCCTGAATTGTTCCAGAGGAGATTTAGGTCAGATGTTGGGAGGACTTTCTTCACAGAAAGGGTGATTAGACATTGGAATGAGCTGCCCAGAGACGGTGGAGTCACCATCCCTGGAGGGATGTCCAGCAAAGACTGGACATGGCACTCAGTGCCATGGTCTAGCTGGTGGTGTTTGGTCATGGGTTGGACTTGATGATCTCAGAGGTCTTTTCCAACATAATTGATTCTGTGATTCTATGGTTCTTCCTTGGCCGGGTCAGAGTGAGCTTCCCCACTGCTGTCCCACTTTTCAGTCCCTTCCGTGGAGCCACCCCCACCTGAGGGGCAATTCCCCCCTGCCCACCCAACGTGGGGTCTCTGCCCGCAGCCTCCCACGAGCAGAACTACCTCAGAGCCCCTCAGCAAACCCCACTCTGACGAGGCCCTTGGGCTGCCCCCTGCGCTCTGGGGCTTCCCCACCTTCTCTACAGCAGCCTCCAGCCTCTGGCCTTACCCAAACCCACCACCCTGGGAAGCCCTTTTTGGTCAGAGAAGTGAAGATTTGGGGGCTGTTGTGGCTGCAGCGGCCAGGCCATTCAGCTGGCCCATGGAAGGGGACCTGGAGAGGAGAGCAGCCACGTCCCCTTGGCCAACCTCATGCTTGTGCATTGCTTCTGAAGAGTTTATAGGGTAAGAGTACGTTTTTGTTGTTGGAATTTGTTTTTTACTTCAGAGATGTACTTAGGAAAGTGCCCCAGCTATATCAGGCTTCCACTGCTTAGGTTTTTGTGGGAAACTCAGGAATGAGTGAAACGACTACTTAGAATTGAAGTGATTTAAAGAAAAAACCCTGACCCTGAGGCCAAAGGGACAAGTAAACATGGTCTGGTTTTGATGAAAATCAGGGAATATAACACAGCAGGGTTCTCTGAAATGAAAATATTCTGTCTTCCCTGCTGCAGACATCCTTTTATGAGTGGTTCAAAACGAGCCGTTTCAGCCAAGCTCAGGACAAAATTAGCCTGAAAAGAATGTCAAGTATTTCCAGGAGTCAGCTTTTGCTTAGCATCTTTCTCATGGCACATAAACAGAAAATGAGTCAGATAATGAGCAATAAAGACAAAATGTGAAGTCCAAGTGTATAAACAAACATATACCGCAGTGTATTATGATATTTTATCTGTTTCACCATACTTTGAGGCAGGTTGCTTCCATTTTTTCTGACAGCAGAACTGGTAATGTACAAGTCAGTCAGAATTTCCTTGAAGCAAGTGCACTGTTTAATTTCGCTAAAAGGAAAATACAACCTTCCTGCACCCCCAGGTTTACAGTACAGAATTAATTTACAAAATTCAGAAAATAAGTTCCATGAAGATGAATTATCCTCATCTGTCTGCTGTATCATTTTTTTCCACTTCCTTTGTAGAGCTACATGCTAAAAGAAAAAAAAAAGATAAAGGATCAGAGGAACTATAAATTTCATCTGATTTTTAACTTCTTTAACCCTGCCACAAAGCCAAGTGTGCAGGAATGAGAGATGAGACAAAAAAATCTTCACTTCAGTGGAGTGTTGAAGGAGCTCCATGTAGCCTCCTTTCTGGAAGCTGGTCTGAACTGGACAAAAATCTCATTCCAGTGCATATTCACTCATGCTGACATAAAGCTACCTTTGGCCCTCCCCTCAGCCTAGAACAGTCTAGAGAGCAAAGCCCTGGTTCTTGGTTCTTATGCTGTGGACTAGGAAGACATTGTTTTGAAATTCTGTTTTATTATTCAAGGCATATTTTATTATGCCTTGATAACTGTGGCCCGGGCTGGCTCAAAGCTTGTAAGCAGAGTACAAAACCTAAATTTTATTTCAACTCTATCATTCACCAGCATCCCATTGGTCCTGTGAATCCCCTTCCAGTACCAGCGAGGCAGAAATGGGGCATCTCTCGAGGGAGCCCCTGTGGCTGCTGAGTCCAGGAGTTTCTTCCTCTGTGGATGACTGGCTGCTGCTGCTGCTGAAACCATCACCTACAGCCCTGTACAGTTTTCTGTCTGAAGCTGGGGCTGTGGTCTGTGAGGTGTGTGGCACTGACAGTTGTGTCTGCCTCGTGCTTCATTGAGTCTGACAAGGCTCCACTGCACTGAGAATCTGCTCGTGTGTGACTCAGAGCAGCACGGGGACCCATATTTAGCACCCTCATAAGAGCTGACAGTTATAATACATGTAAGGAAAATACATCTGTGCCAGGCTATTAACTATTTTGGCTCAACTGTTAAACCATGTGACTACTTCATTTCTTTTCTATACACTCTATGTCTGGTGTCAGGTGCTAAACGCTTATTTACCAATAATTGCCTTCTAAATTAACTACAGTGAGTTCCTTCCTCACTTTCCATGTCAGTAAAAACCGAAAACATTTAACAAGCCATTTTCCCTTGGATATTAGGCAATGATTGGTATTTATGCAATGCTTCGAAATTATAGTTTTGCTCTTATACTGATAGATACACAGGAAACACCGGATCCTGCTTTTTATTTAATCTCTTCTTTCAGTTCAAGCAGAATGTAGAGCCTTGATATTCTGATGCTATGGAACTATAAAAGTGTGTCTTTGTCTCAGAGCCTTTTCAAATCCAACTAGATTCCACAAAATAACATTATTTTCTCACTAGTTTGTTCAACCGACCTTTTAAAAATGAAAGCTTAGCTATTTAAATGCTTTATGACTGAGCTAAGAGCAATATCTGAATTTCTTGCTCTCTTTTGGGAGAGGAAGAGTTGTGACATGTTTGCAGATCAAGATAGTATTCCTTGTTGACGTAAGGAACTGCTATCATTTTGTTTTACAAGAGAGATTGTTGTATATAGCCTGGTATGCAGGTTTATAACACAAAATAAGAATGATACAATTTGTCACCACTGGAGTTGATTTTTTTCCCCTCACAAAAATCCTAGGAATAATAAGAGACTCTTTCCCTAGTAGTGCTACAATGAACATTTCACTTGAACTTTTTTGCCACTGTGGTTATCTGAAAAACACTCCACTATTTTCAAATAAAGAAACCTAAACCCAGAACTTTCAAAACTTCTCTCTTGAGCACAAAAAAAAAAAAAAAAAGGGAACTGGCTTCTTTTTTTTTTACTCATGTGTCAGCTGTTACCATGTTGTGGCTTCACACACATTTGAGTGGCACATGCACTGCAATAATTGCACATTCCCTTTTAACCAAATAGTTTGCTCCCAAATGTTCCAGCTGAGTAGATTTTTCATGCTTTTAGTTCTCCATTGCATGTTTCATTGCAGCACCTTCTTGCAGAATAATATCCATAAAAATTGGTTGGAAGCAAACAGCCTGTTGCACAGGAGTTAAACAGTCTAGATTGTAAAATTTCACTTTTTTGTTTTCAGCAGCAGTTCCCACTGTCCCACATGACATTACTGAAAAAATAGACAGGTTTGTGTTTCAGAAGTATAGAAATTACTTGGATGAGAAAACTCCCTCTGCTGGTTTGAAGAAGCAGTAGATATATTTCATTTAAAAACAAACAAACTGTGGGAAAGCATTCAGTACACGCAGTATTTTTCCCTTCACTGCATACGCAGTGGAGAGTGAATCTGTTTATTCCACAGAATGAGGCACAACTCTTTAAAAATGAAATTTAAAAAAAAAAAAAAAAAAGGAGAGAAAGTATAAAAACACAGAGCAGTTGTTTGGCTGGTTTGGACATAAAAGCTGTATCAAAATGTAGATTTTCAAGGAGGAGGCAAATTAACCTTGAGGCAAATTAAGCTTGCACACTAACATTTAACCTATTCTTTCTTTTAACTATTGAGGGGCTTGCATTATGTTAAGAAGCAAAAGAACTTTGTCTTTCTTTTCTTCCTACCCCCTACAGACAGTCCATTATTAGCAGCTATACAGGGCTCACAGGCTGGACCTTTTGCAACTACAGCACAGCTCCCTCCATCCAGGTAAAGCATTCCCAGTCATCTGCCCTGCAGATGGTTGCTAAAGAAGGATGAAATACTGTTGTGGGTTTGCAAAAGTTTCCCCTCCTTGGGGATTGGAATTGGTTTGTCCAGGTAATTTCCGGACAAAAACCAATCAGAAGTTTAAGTGACGCCTTTGCCAATGACATCTTCAAGAAAACAGAAGAGAAGGTGGTGGCGCAGGTGAAATTATGCGCCATGTAGGAGGTGGTAGCAGGCCCCGTGGGGGCCAGACCTCTCTCCTCCCCCGGCCCTGGGCCAGGGGCAGGAGCAGCACTGAAGCCCCCCCTGACCAGACGTGTAACAGAGTGAAGAAAAAAAACGTAAAGAAGAACTTGGACAAAGCTGCCGCAGAAAGAATTCCAACCGGAGAGATAGTGGAGCCTTCAAGGTCAGAGC
>JAWMRA010000113.1:109295647-109327856 GCA_035584735.1 Pseudotriccus pelzelni
TGTTTAGTTTTTATTTTTGCTAGTAATAAATCCTAATATTATTTTCTCCCCAATCAGACCTCTTTGTCTGCATAAACATTCTCTCACCTTAGAGCAATTTGTGGGGGGTGTGCTAAAAATTGTCCCTAGTCAAACCCACGACAAATACCGTGTTCCTACACACAGCTGGTGATACGAAGGAATTTGGGGTTCTATCAAATTTCAGGCTATCAAAGCAGTCATGCTCTAGTGCTATATTTTTCAAACATGGAATGTGGATCAGTGCTGATGTATAAGAACTCAAGAGCTGGTCAGCAAAAAAACTGGAAATGGCTTTGTAAACCAACTTCGTAAACACTTTGCATTGTCCCACATTGAACGAGCAAGCAACCAAAATGAGGGAAGTCATATGGACACTGGAAGCTTTTCCTAATTTGATTTGTCCATAACTGGAAACTGTTGTGCCAACACCACAAACGTGGTTTGTCATTGATTGGTTAAACTCTTGTTTGAAGAGGTTGAGGAACATCAGCCAGCGGAAACTAATTCCTCTGTGCTTTGCTTCAAGTTTAACCACTCTTGATCTATTTCCTCCATCGTCATCAACCTCTGCAGTCCATCCCTTTCTCTTCTCCATAGTCAGTCCTAGCCTTGACTAGCAAGTGCTGTTCCTTCTGCTTGTGTTATTTTTTGCCACATACCAAAAGCTCCCGTTGCCTTACTACATTTTGCTGGGCTGAGGACAAGACAGGGAGCCAGGACAAGTTTCAGTTCTGTGGCCTCACTGTGTTGTATAAAAATGCGTCCTTCAAATAGGACCCAGTGTTGATTAAAACCTTGTTATAAATTTGACAGTTTGTCCAGTACTAAATACTTCTAAAGTCCTGAATGACGTTTAGAAATGTCCCTTCTGTTCCACATGTATGAAATAAAGTACTTGTACCAGTTGAATCTTAAATGAAAAGAACTGGAGGGGGGGAAGAGGGAGGCATATCTGAAATTCAGGCTAAGTATGGGCAATGATTAATCATGTTTCTGCCACGAGGCCACTAAAGCAGTAATCTGAAAGAGGAGTTACCTACCCTGATGGCCATTATGCTTTTTCTTTGACATCTCTTCTGAGAACGCAGCTCATTTAGTACTGGGCTATTACAACTAATTAAAACAAAGCTGCAAACAGCAGGGAGTTTGTGGAGCAGCTCCATCCACATTATGCTGATAAAAACCCAATCCACGTGGACTCGTGGCCGTTAACAGTACAGCCATATGTGTGGCCGTATGTTTCAAAGATATTCTGTTTGATTGAAATGCAGGAGAGTTTTCCTGTCACAGTTTGGTTGTACATCACATTGTACTTAAAAAGAAGTAAGAAAAAAAGCAAGCTGTGCTTTTCACTGGTTTTGTTGGGCTTTTTTCTATTTCTCTAATAAGCAACGATCTTCCTCCTTCCTTTCTAGGTACATTTGGCATTTTGCATTTGTATTAAGTCTCCTTTGGCAGCCGCTGTTTAGGATTTCCTTTTATTAACATCTAGCACAAAGAAATCTCATCTTCAGGGTCCAATGGGCTAATGGTTTCCTTCGGCATCTGAATACATCAACAGCTGTGGCCTTCAGCCATTTTGTCTTTCCAAAATAAAAGTAACGGAAAGCTGCTTGTTGTTGTAACAGTTCTCACACATGCTCTGAGAGCGGGACACGAAGCCTTTTCTCTGCAGAGATGACTTCATACAAAACAAACAGTATTAGTAATGTAGTTTTCCCCTCACTCCTTTAGTAACAGCAGTGCAGGCCTAATTGCAGTGATCTGACGTTCACCCAAAAGGTAGTGAGTTTTATTAAAGCATTTGATACATCATCATAAACACTTGTGTCACAGTAAATGCACACATGTTATAAATTAGGGTCCTTTTCTGTGCCACAGGTAAGAGGACGATATCAACTGGAAGTGCTTTTGTGTTCAAAGGAGAGTCTCTGATACCCCTACAGGCCCTCTGTGCTGTAAGTGTGGTGCCAACAGCAGCTGAGCCATTGACGCACCAACTGGAACGTGCCAGTCTTTGACACTGCAGTCACCTTCTAGCTCTCCCGTTCCTGTGCTAGTTCTAGTGCTTATTTCATGGTTTTCCTCAGTAAGTTCAGCTTCTAAATCCATCAGCAAACTTTTAGAAGAGGGAACTGATAGTCTTTAGAGCAGTATGGACTGCTACGTTCAACTGGAGTGTTTAAAATCACAAATAAAATTAGTCTACCACCAAAAAGATGGATCAGGTGCAGAAACTCTGTACAGATTACTTGCACTCAGGGAACTGTTTTGAGTGTGATTGTCTTGGGTGATTTTTTGTGGTTTTGTTGTGGGTTTTGGTTTTTTTTTTATGGAAGAACAGCAAAGCCACACCTTGAAGGCTCCAGAACCTGAAGGCACAGTACTCTCTCTAGTAAGGCTCTTGGGAGCCTTTTAGAAAAAGGGATGTGAAGTTACCCGCATGTTCACATTTTCCTGTATTGATTTGTCTGAGCTGCCAATGCCACGAGCAGTGTGTTCTCATCAATACCCCAGGCTTTGACAGGGAGGCCAAGACAAAGGAGTGCAAACACACTTCATGCCTTAAGCTCAGCACAAAGCCTCTTCTCTCTTCATTTTCTGACTATGTAAGATTGTCATTAATTTTCTTGAAACTGGCAACCTTTTTGTGAGTGCTGTTCAGCCGCCTTTGAGCTTATAAATAGCATTCCCAAGGGGCAGTCTCTATGTCTGTGGAATTGCCAGAGGTGACCAATTGTTTAGAAAATTCTATAATAAACACTATTTCCCCTGACAATCACAACCCCCTCACCTTCAGTTACATTGACTGAACTCTATGTATTCCTGGAGTCAGTAGATGTTTCTGTGAGGTGTATAAGATTTCCCGCAAGCTGCTAAAGTTTACAAAGTAATGGTTTCCTGCATTTTTGGTTCTGAAAGTTGCCATGTTAATAATGACTGACAAAACAATTAGTGCTAGAAAAGACACATTTCTCCCTCCCTGTCCCCAGAGAAACAAAACGCCAGAAAAACTAAACCCCTTTTCTTTTGTTGAAAAAGTCAGACCTGTGATTGGATCTAATTAATATGAAATATTTTCAATTGGAAGAGTTTGCTTTCCTGTTAGTAAGGTACTTGTGACTGCAAAGAAGGACCCCTTAGCAGCTCTTTGGAGGCTTTCACTGATTATTTTGTTGTTGTTCTTGTGCAGAGTAAGATCTCAGATGTTTATCTACATTCCTGCAGGCTTGTATATCCTCTCCCTCGGGGAACTGCTGCCTGCTGCCAAGAATACACACCAGGTTTTCTAGAGAGACACCAAGGTCAGTCTAACACGGACTGAGAATTTCAGAAGCACCTGATGGCTTTATATTTTCCCTCCTAAGAAGTTAAATAATTGGTGATTATTCATTTTACCACAGCGTATTCCCAAAAAACTAGCAGAATATGAGTTTTCTGTTTCACTCACTGGCTACAAGTGGAAATTTTGACTCCCTAAGTCCACTTTAACAGGTACCAATGTCTCAACGCGAAGGAGGAAAAGCAGCTCTTGTTCTGCTTTCAGAGACAATAAAGTTAGAGAGGCAAACAGAAGGTTGGATTTGGGTGCCGACAAATAAATTGTTTTTCAGTTCCCATTTTAAGTGCGACAGTGAACTGAGATTATTGCTACTTTCCCCAGTAAAGGTGCAAAGAACTGTAAGCTTTTTGTGTGCAGAGGAAAACACCGCAATGAAATTAAATATGGAGCAGTCTGTTGTGTTGTTTGGGCTTGCATTCGCCCACCAGGAAGTGCAGAGGGGAGTCTGTGACAGAGAAGGAGAATGTGCTCCAGCAACTCCCTGAGTTGCCAAAAGCGTATTTTCAAAGATACTTGCAAAGCTGGCTGTTATTCTAAGGAAGCAACATTTAACTAATCCATCAGTTGATTTGTGAATTGATAACCCACAAATTTGGGCAGGGATAATGCATACTGTTCCTACCAAAAGCTGAATCCTTTAGGTGGCCCTTTCCCAAAAACACCCACTCAGAGAACATTTTGCAGACATGATGTTTTCTATTCTTTTTCACTTCTCCATCTGTGTTATTTCCAGGCCAGACTACTTGAAAGTCAGCATCTCTTCCTGTATCTAATTAATCCTTATGACTTGACCCTTCACATCACAATTCTTTCCTTTTTAGAAATTCCTCTTAATAATTATTCCAAAGCTCCTGCTGTACTCATGAATTCCTAATCTCTCTTCATTACCTTTTGTCACAAACAAGAGGGAGAACAATAGTTTTGTTTAAAATCTCCAGTCTGCTAAAAGACCATATTTTTTTCAGAGTGAGCTCCTAGAAGACAGAATCAGTCTGATATATATGAGCAGATGGAAACAGAGGAAATTTCCTCTCTCACCATTTTACCCACCGTAGAATCTCAGCTCTGTGGTGGGAAATCAGAACTCAGAAACTTATGCTTGTTTTAATTTGTAATTACAGCAGTTCATGCAAAGAACATTCTAAAAAACACTTGTTTCTGTAAAAAAAAAATTGTTAAGCATCTCATGTTATTCTATCAGTGCTGATATTTGCCTCATGACATGTTGATAAAGACCAGAATTAGGGAGCTTAGTTCTTTTAAAACAGTTCCCTGACATCCCAGGTGGCTACTCTGTGATCCGTTTTCTTCTCAATGCGTGAAAAATCCAAGTGTCTGGAGTATTCTTTTGAATGTTAAGGTAAATAGCGAAGAGAGGCTCATTTCACCTGATTTTAGCTGCATGGTTCAGCTGTTCTGCTGATGCAGATTCACTTGACAACCTGTGGAAATGAAGAAGCAGGCACTGATGGGAAACAGATCCTAAAATAAATGCCTGAGTGACAAAAACCCTGGAGAGGTGCCAGCATCTTTCTGGTGGTTGTAGAGGGAAACCACACAACTAGCTCAGATTTTGATTATTAAAGTTTAACAAAGCAAATGTCATCATACAAATTCTTCTTGCAGCATCTATGCTGCCTTTTTTGCCTTTACATTCTGCTGTTGAAATGTTTTCCATGCTAACAAAATCAACACTGCAGTGTTAGATTTAGTTCATGTTTCTGGAGATTGCTTCATACACCCGAAAGTAAGACGAGCCCTAGACATGGCTGCTTAAAGAGGAAGTCTTGAAGTGGGAAGAAACTAATAAAATACTGGCCTAATCCAACTACACTCTTACTATTTTTAAAGCTTTTGGTGTGAAAGATGACAGTTCAAAGGGCAAGCTCCTGCACTGGTCTTGGATTTTAGCCAGTGGTGAGAAGCTACTTGTTTGAATCTATTGATATGTCTTGAGGGGAGAAACCAGAATAGTAATTGGCTGTATTAATTAACAAGATGCAGCCACAAAAATTACAAATATGATTATTCAGCTTCTCAGGAGTGGTGTTTCCGTTATACAGGGAAATCATTTAACTAGTAAGACCTACGCTTGAAAAATTAATCCAAAGCCATTCAAGAAAAATAAATTCAGCTTGGTATAGGATCACAAAATCAATTAGGTTGGAAAAGACCTCTGATATTATTGAGTTTATCCTAGGTTGGACAAGGTACAGACAAGGTCTCTTTGAACCATACTGGGGTGTAAGCAATCTAAAAGAAGTTGTTTAGTCTCACAAAACAAAATCTGAGAAGGGAGGGATTCTCTCTCTGTAAATACATCCATGGGCAGATTTGACGGAAAGGAAATGACTAAAGCTTAGAATCAGCACTGCTCAGAATCAATGGGCACAATATGGTGGTGGATGTGCTTAGACTGGAAATTAGAAAGGAAATATTACGGAGAGCACTGCCATGATATTCTGGAACAACTTTCACACAGGAGTTTGGAGAGAAGCGACACTAACAGTTCTCAGAATGAAGCTTGATCCTTTTATGTAATGGATGATTATTATTATTATTATTATTATTATGTGATTTGCTTTGCGAGCAGGAAAAAGGACTTGATTACATTATTTCCTAAGTTCAAGTATACACACACACATATATAATGCATGTGCTGTATGTATGTACTTTGTTTATATTTCAGAAGTCCTGTGCACAAGGATCAAGTTCTTGCCAGTCCATGGGACTCAGAGGATACGGGCACCTGTGTACATTTATAGGCTGATATGATGGAATGTACAGCATGGCCTTCACTATTTTTCCTCTGACACCCAAACACTCAGGAGTGACAGCAATACATCACACAGGTGGCAGAGCAGGCTTAGCAGTGCCAAATCTGAGTCCTGCTGACATTAGTCACTGTAAAGATCACAACGAGATGAGCAGCTCTGCTGTCTGCAATCCTAAAATGAAGTAATGGAATTGTTTAGGTTGGGAAAGACCTCTGAGGTCATGGAGTCCAACCGTTAACCCAGCACTGCCAAGTCCACCACTAAACCATGTCCTCAGTGCCACATCCCCACAACTTTTAAATATCCCCAGGGACGGTGACACAACCCCTTCCCTGGGCAGCCTGTTCCAATGCTCGACAACCTTTTCTGTGAAGAAATTGTTCCTAATATCCAAGCTAAACCTCCCCTGTGCAACTTGAGACCATTTCTTCTTGTCCTGCCCCTGTTTATTTGGGAGAAGAGACTAACCCCCACCTGGCTACAACCTCCTTCCAGGTTGTAGAGAGCAAGAAGGTCTCTCCGAGCCTCCTTCTCTCCAGGCTGAGCCCCCCCAAGTCCCTCAGCTGCTCCTCATCAGACTGGGGTTATCAATGGGTTCCCTCTCTCACCCTGCTTCTCTTTTTCAGGAGGGACAATTTCAGACTGTCAGAAGGGCATCCCTAAAGGGGCACAGACCTGCAATCACGAATGCAACTGTCTCTCTTTCCCTAAGAAGGGGGGGGGAAAAAGACTACAATAAAGAACTGAAATCTTCTCTCAGCTTTGGCTGTGCTCCCACAGCATTAACCAGGTGAGTTACCACCCCAGCCCAGGAGTGCTTGAACAGTGACATTTGACAGCTGCTGATTAACCTGTGTGGTTGAGCAGCAAAGTGACAGGGGCCATCGAGAAGCCAGACACTTGAACTGTCACCACTTGTGCAAACTGGTGGCCTGGAGTATCTGTTTCTGTGAGGCTGCCAATCCAGCATCTGCCACAAGTGTCTAGTTCACAGTGAGAAAACAAAGGGAAGTCCCAATGACACATCTTCCAGCTGCAATCCCAAAGAAGTGTCATAGGAGGACAATAGAATGCTTCTTCTGCAATGAATGAGTGGGTGTTATTACAAGGCACATAAAATATGCACAGGGTTGAATTTTAATTCTACCAAAGACAGCAAACAGACACCAAATGTGTCTAATTTTAGGAAACTCTGGAGTTTTGCTCTACAGTGTCCTTGAAGAAAGTTGTAGTAAGATAAGTGACATGACTGTATGCGGTAACAGCATTGTAATTTCCATTAGAAACTGTGATGTATGAGATGTGGTAATCTCATTCTTCTGTGCTCTGTATTTGCAGGGAGGGAGACAGAAAAAAAAAAAAGAGCCATTATGCCACTTTACATGGTGACTTATTGTCTTAGAAGATGAGAAGATCCTTATTCCTTCTACTTATTTCTGTCAGTACAACAGCACTGCCCTATGCAGTCCTCAGTCTCCTATTCTTCTGCTGTGTCTTCTTTCATGTGTATTTGAGGGTCTTTAAAATAACTCTCCCTTGGCCCATACCATTTTTTCTCCTCCTCCTTCTTACCTCCACATACAATATTAATTTTTGTTTAAATTTAAATGTAATAATTTACAAAAAGGATGGTATCTAATCCACAGGTCTGATCTGTGTATCTTGCCATTCGCAGGGAATGTTGATAATCTTTGTAACAGGCCTAAAGATGGTACCTGTCTTTGAAGCACCAGCTCTACACATCCTGCCTTAAAACCCCACTCAAGTCATTTCCCCAAAGCACAAATATGCTATCATTGCCTGTATTTTTGACTGCCTAACTTTATAAGACAACTGGTGTTCATAAGCAACTTCCATCACCAGTTCCAGACAGTCTGGACATGAGAGCCCAGTCTGATCCAAGCAGCAGTGGGGTAATACTGGAGCAGGAGTATAGAAAGTCCATGGTCTGGGAAGGCACCTGGTCTGTGCCTGCAGCTCCTAGGAAGCAGCTCCAGGCACAGAGATAAACCAGAGAAGAGGAAAAGACAGGAGCCTGAGGCCAGAGGGAAAGAGAAGGCTGATAAGGAGTTGCAGCTGATACAGCAGACACAGGCCAGGCAAACAAATGCCTTTTCCAGGAAATGATCACAAAATGTCCAAGAGGGAACTTACTTCATCCAAAGGCTTTGTATCAGACAGTCCTGACCTGAGCTTTTGAGACAAAAGTCTGATGGCTAAGGTCTAAAGGAGAAGGCAAAGCCCATGCAGAAAGCTCTAAAAGGATGGCAGCCTGCAAAGAGGGAGCAAACAGCTGGACTGTGAATGTAGGGAAGGGATGTAGGGAAACGGATTAACAGTTATGTGCAGGGCAGGCATCTGAAAGACACTGGATTTACATTCAAGCTTTTCACAGTTGGAGAATTTCTGTTAAGAAAAAAACCCCAGATATGTGAAAGGGGAGGAAATTACACAGTTACTACAACACAAGAAAAACCTGAGCCAATTCACCAAGCCAAAACAGCCCTAGAGGGACTGGTCTGTCTGATCTTTCACAGCTTGTAGCTTTAGGGCATGAAATGCATATTAAAAAAAAGAAAGAAGGATCCATAGTCAAGAGGATCCTTTGGGAAAATTTTGTCTTGGGGTAGAAATCACTGAAGAAGAAGATAATGGTCAAACAGGGAGAGCTGGTAAAGGAGGCAGAAGAGAGGACCTCAGGTTGGCTGGAAGGCTGTTCAGACTTGAGGCACTGGCATTTTTATCCTGGGAGGAGACACAGGGCTCAGAGTCTGCCCCTGGGGTGTTAGTGCTGGAGACACAAACCAGCCTGCAGTTTGCCTATCCCAAAATTACTGAGGAAGACTTCAAATCAGTTTACTTTGTTTACTGCTTGACTTTGGGGAAGGTGTACCCTGTCATTACGTGCTATTCTGTTTATCTTCTCTCCCTTTAACAAGCTGCTATCATTTTAAACACTGTGATTTCTTAGTGTGATGGGAAAGGAAATTTTCCCAGGTGTCTGAGCTGGGGCTCAAACCAATCTTCACAACAGACCTTCACAGATAATCAAAGCCAGTCCTTATGGCTGCCAGTCAGGGCCTTCCAGAAGAAAAGGCTGCAGCTTTGTTAAGACCTGTGAAAGCAATACTTGTCCCCCAAAAAACTGCCCCCAAAAGTCCAGAGTGTGGGAAATGACACAGGGCCACGATTCTGCCCAGGATTAAACTTTATTCCAAGAAGTATAAGAAAACAGTGCTAGTTCAGTCCAGGTAGACAACCAAAAGATCTTAATGGAACAAGAGGGATCCAGCCCCAGGCAGATTTTAGCAAAACAGTTTAGCCCAGTAGGATCTGGAAGCTGTAGGTTTCTCCTTAAAAATATAAACCAACAGCCTCAGAGCATAGTTTCTGCAAAGTGCAGTAGTGTAATTGTCCTATGACAGTATATTGTTTTTTCTGACAAAGCTTCTTTTGTGTCCTTGTGTTTTTTCTACAGTAGATATTTATAGATGTTGTGGTCACAAAGCTCCTAAAAGCACTTCCTGTACATTACATAAAGGTCTGTCTCCCTTCCAGAATCACAAGGACCTGTTCATAAGCTTCCCATTACTTTTGAGACCTTTATTTTACAGGGTAGATAGGTATGTTACCACACGCTGTCCACGTGCTCAAGGAAAACACGTGCCCCTAGGAGAGGTCTGGGGGGGACAGTCACAGGCAGACAGCAAATAGAATAGTGACTGCAAGTGGTTTGTGTTGTCAGTGGTGGTTCTGTTGTTGGCTTTTTCAGATCTTCAAAATGATTTCTTGAGCAGACTTTTCTTCTGAAGTTGCTTAACCAGATTCACCAGCATACCCTATTTTGTGGTATTGATTTCTTCCTGGACAGAAGTGCCTGTGACTGTGGCCTTTCTTTAGTATCCACCAGAACGTTGTGTGCTCCCACCTCACTCGTTATTTTCACAGTAAAGTAGCTGTGCAGCTTTCTGTTTAGATCTGGACTATGTTCACCATTATTGATGAGACGCTGGCAGATGCCCAGCAAAATTAGATAATTTAGAATACAGAACAGTCTGGAATAAACCTAATGTGCCTGGGTTAATTTTATATCCAACTGAGCATAAAATGAGCATAATTCTAGTGTTCAAGAGGAAAGCATGAGATTAAAGAATTGATCTAATCTGCATTGTAGTTTGTTAGAAAACATCACTTATTTTAATGGGCCTAAACATGCACGTTTCCTGGAGTTCAAAGGAAAATGAGATCCAAGCAAAAGGTATAAAAAATGTGGAGAACACATTGCATAGTAAACAATCCCATGAGCTCATGCTGTGCCCTTTCTTTGCCTCCCTTTGATGTTGGAGCTCCCATTTTATTCCTGCCGACTTGATCCTGCTGCCTTTGAATTTAGTGGGAAGACTGCTCATTGACTTTGGTTGTGCAAAAAAATGGACTTCAGATTCTTATGTGACTTTTTGGAACAATAAAGGAGTTTTACCTATTTTATTGTGTGATGGGATCCTAAGCTCTCACGGTGGAGGAAGAAAACAGAACCAGGGCTGTGTTGGACTGGCTTTCTGCTCCCAGGGACGGGAGAGGAGCTGCACTCCCATTTTCCATCAGCTGTCCTTTTTTTCCTCTCTTCACCAAAATCCCAAAATAGACAAGAGCAATGGAGCAAAAAAGGAGCACTGGGGGTACAATAGAAAGGACCAAATGATGGGTGGAGGGAGAGGGCTGTAGTTGGTTGATATAGAAACATAAAATCTTAGAATGGTTTAGGTCAGGACCTTTAAACCAACAGTCACCCTGCAGTGAACAGGGACATCCTGAACTAGTTTCAGTTGCTGAAAGCCCCTTGAATGTGTAAAGGTGGTGGCGGAGAGGAGGTGGCTCTGACCTTCCCACACTCCGTGCTACAGTTGTATCACAGTATTTTTGATGGGGAAAGGGATATCGCTTCACAAAAATCACACAATGTCACCCATTGTGGATATAAGGCTGCCTGCTTCTTCTTAAGGGTGTGTTACTGCTGCTCATGCAGATAGCCATGAACACAAGACGTGTGAAACACTACCTACATTTCCTGATTGCTAGAGAAGAATTTTAGCACCAAGCTTCCCCCAGGAAAGGAAGGAAAAAAACCTGCAGCCTTGAAAAATGGAAATAGCTTACCTTGTCCAGCTTGCATCTTCCTCTGCCCTCTCACATTCAGAAAAGAACAAATTCCCTTGAATTTGACTCTGTCTGTGACTCAGACAGCAGCCACTTCCAAAGGTGGCCTCCACCAAATGAGCCATCCCTGACATCAGAGCCTGGGGAACGATTGGCTGAGGACAAAATCCTGGTGAGGCCACTCACAAGAGCAGACTAAGACAGACTGGCCCCAGTCTCTGCAGATCGTTTTAGATTAAGGTTTACTGTGCTATAGCAAGGATTAGAAAGTGCCAGTGGAGGCCAAAGTGTCACAGCCCCAGACTGCTGCCACCGTAGTCGCACAGGAGGCAGAACGCTCCCGGCTGTGGAATGAGGAGCGCAGGGAGATGTAAAATGTCTTGCGCCGGAGGCTGCAGGCACCAGGGAACGGGGACCGGCGGCGGAGGGCACTCAGTGGGAGGGGAGCAGAGGCGCTGTGAGCATTTCGCAGTTCATTATGGCTTCGACAATGTCTGGCAGCATCGCACACTTCTAATTTAATTTGGAATCGAGGTGATTTCCCAACACATTGTTTTGCACTTGAAACCTCTCTCTTAATTCCCCTTTTGTTAATCTATTAACAAATTAGGGTGTTTTCTGTAGCAGATGAAAAAAACTTGTGTTTGCAGCTGCACAGCAGCGGTTTGAAAACAGTAAAAAGAAATGTAACAGCTCAAACACAGGGTGTCTGCTTGGAGAGTAAACATGTCTTCAGTGTTAGCTCAGCTTTTAAAACAAACTTAGTAATTGCTTCCAGAGATAAAATATTTGCAAGCTATTATTATAGCACACTTTCATTAAAGGGAAGGAAACACAGTTGTCTCTTTGGAGCAGGCAGATGGGAACAGAGAAAGCTGTGCTCCATAATTAATCCTCAAGAGCTGACAGGTACCTGCACCTCTGACAGCCCAACATTAAAACCTTACCAACAGACCATTCATCCGTACTGCTGTTTCCCAAGCCACCCAAAGGAGGTTATGGATTTGTTAATTAATTTCTGGGAAACACCATGGACCTCTCGCTGAAAGCAAATAACAAATAGCCCAGGGAGATGTAAAATGCAGAGAACACAAGCCTGCAAGTGATTTAAGGGTTTGAATATTGTGTATTCTTGAAAAGCACTGGAAGAGGAGGGACTGTGTCAGCCAGCTGCTGTCCTTACACAGAGAGGTGTTCTTTCCTGAAAGTGGCTGTTTCACTTCAAAGCCTCTGATCCTGCAGCTGATAAAAGTGACAGCCTGTGGAGCTGCTTCTTCACTCCAGGACAGGTTAAATTGGGGACTATCTGGAGATAATAGAGGTAGCATTTTGCTTTCTAGAGATTTCTTTGGAGTCATGCAATACAAGGTATTTGTTGTCTGCAGAAACATCCCTCACAGACAGCAACATTTCCGATCATGGTTTTCGTTCAACTTCTCTTGTCCTTGACATAATTTGGAACAATTTCGCACTAAAAATAACTAGGCAGGAAAAAATAACAAAAACAAAGAACTCAAACAAGGCATAAATCTGCATTGTTTCCCTCTTCAGGGATAATAATATGGTGATATGGCAGCAGGCCACAGCAGTAATTGCTCCATATCTACACTGCACACATGGTGCATCAGAACAGCACATTTCTGTTCACAGGGGCACAACCTAAAATTAACCACCAGGAGCTCCACAGCATAGCAAGCTCAGTTAAAATTATGATGTTTAAAAAATGAAGAGCCTCACTAGCAGTGATAGGATATCTGAAATACACAGCCTGCTTCAGAGGTTCTAGCATTTTCAGTGGGGATACACATGTATCCCAGGGTTACTCACGTTTTACAGTAAACACTTGTCTGGATTAAAGCTCTTTGTACTTAATTTTTGGCCAACTGGCTACTCAGAATTTAGAAATTGAGCAACCCTTGGCAAGGCTGATTCTCTCTGGCTGGGTAACCTACATTACAATGTTGTGATCCCCCATAGCAGGCAGAGACAAAGCCTACTTTACGTAGGAACCCTGCTGCCCAGATCTCTTGCCCAGGAGGAAGACTTCACATTACACTTGCAGGTTTTCCTGAAATGCTTTGAATCCCCACCTTACTGTGCTCTAATGGACTAGGTCATCTCAGCAGAAACTCCTCCTCCATCTCTGTTTAAGACCTTTACGGGACCATAAATATACACGTCATGCAACCCTTTTTCTGACTGGAGGGGTTCTTTACTTGGGACTGGAGCACCTTAGGGAACTGCCTGCTGGATTTTTATGTGACTCTGTAAAGCCACCATTTGGTAAAGAGCAAGGAGGGACCTTCAGGCAGCTGCCACCCTCACTGTGAGCATCCTGCAGGTGGTCTCCATCCTGACATTGATCTGGGAACTTCCCCATCCAGCCCACAGAGAATCTGGGCATTGTGAATTCTGCTCCTCAGGAGTCATTTGCTACCACCCACCTTTGCAGATCTGCCTTAGGAACATGCTGTGGAAAGGAAGCCAAGACCTTTAGGTTTCTACCACCTTGCCCCTACTTCTGCCATTCTCTACCGTCTGTTGCTGAAAGAAAAGCTTTTCCACAGTACTGGAGTGCTTGTAGGGAGATATTCTTTGACCAGGAGCAATACTGTATGGTTACCTTGGTTTTCTTGCACTTGTTATTATTCAGAAAGAGCCTCTGTACAGAGGAAGGAAATTTTCTAGTGATTGTCTGCAAGGATTTCCAACAATCAGAACTCATGATCCGCGGGGATTATTTGTAGTTGATTGTGAGCCGTGTCTCATTTGTCCTGCTGCAGAGGAAGCTCAGTGACTCACTGTTTGAGGTATAACATAATGATTTTTGCCAGATCAACTTCCCACAAAGGAGAGCATTTAGTGTAAACAAATCATTTATTGTAGAGCAGGACTAACTTGCAGTGTGAGAGAGGACACAATTTATTACACTGAAGAAAAGCTGGAACAGTTCAGTCACTTGGGACTTCAAAACACTAGTGCAGGTGTAATTTCTGTATTTTAAGATGATTATTTTATGTTTCTTTGCAGTGTACGGGAAGAAAAGTTTTTTTTCTCTTTTCAGGAGTCCTTTTGTGTTTGTTAAGGTCGTTATGACCTTCTCCAGCTGTTCTCTTTTCTAGAATTGTCTAGAACTTTCTAGAAATGGATCAATTGGCTACATCTTCCAAACCAAGCACGTGTATTCCATCTGCCGCCTTAGCAATGCTATCTAGACTGGAAAGGTTATTTCAGCATCTTACATGCCATACATACACTGGTGGAACAAATTGATTCTTTACACATCTGTCTTGATTGCTGTTAATTAGATGTTCCTGTGTTTGGCAAGCACTGTTTTGTTATTTTTTTTCAGAAAATGCAATCAGACTGATTAGTGACAGTTCCAGTGTACCTCCCTTCCTGCTTTCCTGAGAATAGTCACCTCTTCTTCAGTGCCCTGCAACTCATCTGTCCTCCTCACCTTCTCGAGGAGGATCACTAACATCTCATCCTGCTTACAGCAGCTACTTAAGCATTTTAAATAAACTTCCTTTTTCTTAAGTGACTATTGAAGGAAAAAAAATCTTAAACCTGTTTACCCATTATTATTTCCCCTTTCCCATCTCAAGTTGCACTAAATCATATTTCCTATCTTTGGAGAATGTCCTCATGTTATTTTGCATTCAATTTCCTTGTTGTATCCTATCCTGCTCTTCATTTCTGTCCCTATGATTATACCAGTCAAAGGAATTCATTATGCCCAAATCCATTTCTTTCAGGACTTCTGCCACACTGTGCAGAAGCTTAGCTTTTGTCTGATAATAACAGTAAGCAAATACCTTTTAGGCAAAATATCACAGATTTTTTGCAATGATCTCTCTTTTATATTCCTTTTTATTAATAGACATGAAAGAGAGAAACAATTTGACCTTTGAAATTACATTTTATTCTGTTTGAATACCTGAAACTTAACAGTATGATTAAACAGCCGCTCTAGTTAAGGTTGGATAAACCCAAACACAAATATTTTCTGAATGTCTCCCACACTAACCAGGAAACGGTATTTTGACAGTTCTGGTGTTTCCATAGTACTGTTTTTCTCTGTTATTTTTCATTTCTACTGTTTAATATGTTTTTATTTAAACAGAACTGAGAGTTTTGACAGTAATTTTTGTAACATTTCTCTAAGCACGTTTCAAAGCACAAAGTGAGCTTGTTCTAAAATGAACAAAAATGTAAAAGGCCAGGTGCTTGGCTGCCTTTGTGAGCTGAGGGCAAAGCCTGAGCCACCCGGTATTTACCCACCACCAGTTTTACTGCTGCACACATCCTTAAAATCCTCTTCAATCATTAACTGGTCTCTCACGGTTCAGCAATGCAGGTAAATTTCTTTCTTCCTGCCTGGCAGGAAGAGGCAAAGCAATGCAATGAGTTGAAGAGGCACAGAGGGATTCACCATCAGTGCCCCCATCCAGAACATGATTTAATTAATCTTTACATGGTGGTAAAAATGGCTGCATCTTCCCTTTCACTCAATGAGTCATCCATCTCTTTCACATTCTCTCATCTATATTACACATCTTTCTCCTCTTGCTTTTTACAAAAGAAATTCTATTTGCTTTTTTCCCCATCTGTTTGGTCTCTTCTTTCCCTGTGAAAGCTCTGGCACAGGGGAAAGGATCCTGTGTCTTGCTCTTGGATAATCTTTTCATTTCTTGGCAGACAGTCAGGTAGAAAGCAAAGCAGAGAGCTTTGGCACAAGGCAGAGTCTGAGTGTTTGGTTGTTTGGAAAATTTTTTTATTGTTTCTAGGGGATTTTTTTTCCACATCTCTTCTTGGGAATGTTTCACTTAGGCTGCCTTTAGTCCAGGGAGAGAACAGGAACCCATTATATGAAAGGCTGAGGTTTGATGTTACAGCTATTCACAGGAAAGTGGGACTTTCCTTTTATTGTTCACTACAAACATTTTCCTTCATGAGAAGCATAATAGAAAGGCAGGTCTGAAGTTAGCGGGGAAAATATTTTGCTCAGCTTTAATCAGATATGAATTGCCTGTGAAGCTTTACAAGAAGTATATTGTTTGAGCTAAAGAACATCAGCTGATACTTCCTTTTCTTTTTGGATGCATCATTACAAAATAATTATGGGAAAAGAGAAAGTGTAAGTATTTTAATGTTTAAAAAAAAAAAAAACAAACCAAAAAACAAACAACTGTTAAAAAATAACTAGTGATGACTTGCTGTGCTGAGTCTCTCCATATGGTCTGTCTCTGCTCCAGGTGAGTTGCTCTGTCCCTGGGTCTGCAGCATCTCTCCATGGGCTGAGCCAAGAAAGGTGATTCCTCCTCTCTGGTCTCAGGATTCACTACCACCCAGCAGTCATTTCCCACCTGCTTGGCAGCTCTGGCAGGCACTTCTTAGAGGTGTCCATGGTAACTCTTTAACTGCTAGTTTTCCATCACCTGAAGAAAATAAATCCCTGTGCTTTTTGAAATCAAACATGACCCAGAACATAAGAATTTTAGCACTTTCCAAGCCTGGAGTGCTGTTAGTCACAGACAAAACTTACCTCAAGAGTCCCCATCCATTCCCACCACGCAGCACCTCCGGGAATTCATCACAGAGAAGAACGGCTATTTCCTCATGCTGGCAAAGTCAGCTTTGGCTGACACTCAGAACCTGCTGAGACAGGGAAATGATGCAGAAGGAGCATGAGAACCTTGGGCTCCCCATGCCCCAACTCCATCCTTTAGCTTCTTCACCCGTGCTCTGAGGTGTCTCATGAGAGTGGCTGAGCTTTGTTTTCTGACTGCAGTGGATCAGGATCACAAAACCAACATCTCCAGTCCAGTCTCAGAGCAGAGGGGTGGGATTTTAAGCCACATGGCTATTTTTCTGTACCATGGCTAGCTGATGGCATTAGCAGTTGTGTTCATGGGTGAAGTGGACTATTTGGTCATACTAACAACTGGTCTTGTATGTGTGGGTCCTGAAGAGCACACACACAGTATGAGTGTTGTGTGGGGCTGTTCCTCCTTTCTAGTAGAAGCCATATCCCTGCATGGTGCTCGTCCTGGGTGTTCAACGCTTGGCGTTTACAGGGTTGTTGAGCCTCAGCTGACTAGTGCCAAGTCCCTTGGCAACAGCTCTAATCTGAATAGTCTTTAACACCCTTTCTGTATTTTCCAAATTATACAAGGTAGGTGTGCTGTCTTTCTTTCCATGCCTCATGTCTGTATAACACGTTCCTGAAGCACAGGGCACAGAGTTTTCAGCTAATCTTGGGCTTTGTCTTCATACAAGCCAACCCTGATTTAATTACATCAACGTTTTTACACGTTCCATATTAATTCAGGGAAGGTCCATGAATGAACTTGTTTTTTTTCAGAGTAAACTGAATTGCCAGCAAACAAAAAAATAGCCTGTATGGGAAGGTTTCTAGAGGGGAAGAATAAAGCTGATCTAATTTAGGCAGATACAGAAAGGTAAAGTTTGGAGGCATGAAAAGCCGCGATAGACCTACATTCCTGGAAAGCCACTCTTTGTGCTGGAGCAAAGTTTATGGGGAATTATGCAATTAATGCATGATGTGCTGAAGAAAGCAGAACTAATAAAAAATGAGTTGACTCTCTGTGTCCAAAGGGAGAAAAACAACTAGTTAGTGTTCAGATTAAAGCAGCACTTCAGCCCCCTGTGTTTCAGCAGGAGCTGTTGACAGGTGAGTATTCAGTTTCATTTCAGTAGCATGGTTGAAATCATGGGTTTATTGTATGAAGTAAAAGGGGAAAAAGTAATTTCAAGAAAGCAATTTCAAAAAAAAAAAACAAAAATATTTTATCAAACCTTGTCCTAGTCTTTCCTCACTAAATACCGAAGTGAAATTTCACAGGACTCATTCTTCATTTAAATTTTTTAACCAGATATCTGTGTCATATTTTGTAAAAAGTCTACATGGATTTTTCTGCAGCCACATATTGGATATTCATGTCAAACAGGATAACGCAATAGTAAAATTCTTGTTTTAGGGATTAGATGATATAAAAAATAAGCATCTATTTTTCATGCCATCTATATATGCCAATGGTGAAGAATGGTGTGGGCTATGCTGACAGCTGATGGTAAAGCTTGCATCATAAATACTTGTACTGTAAATGCTTCCATGTGCACCTGTACTTCTAGAAGTTCACTTTTACAACTTTATGTCATTTTGAAATCTTCTTTCTAATATATATGTTTAATTCAGTCAAGTAAAATTGGAAGCCTGTAAACCTCAGAAAAGCATTAAAAATATTATTTCCTTAACTATGAAAATGCTTTTTCTATTGAAAATTACTTAAAAAACTCAAAACCAAAGATTATATTGTACTAAGAACATAACTTGTGAAATTAAACCTTTTTAACTATAATCTAACGAAGTATAATTAAAGCTGGCATGCACAACCTTTAATTAACCACAGTGTTTTTACAGAACATGATGGAAAATTTCTTATAGGAATATAAAGTTACTCTAACATAGGAAAGATCCTGTGTTAAGGAAATGTATGAATAATTTGCCTTTCAGCATGGCTCCCTAGAGAGATGTGTTTCTCTCTCTGTATCCTTTCCTATGTGTAAATATTGGGAAAGCTTTCCAAGCAAAACTGAAGACACAGTTAGCATTATGCCAAAATTTCTTTCCATGTGATCACAACCCCATTTAAGAGTCCTTGTGGCCATTTCTGCACATCCATCATACCCAGCAGAAGGGTTGGTCCACAAAGCTCAGCCTGGTCATTGTCCAAGATGGTGTCACATTACTTCAAAAAACACATCCAAAACCAGGACAGACTTCAGATCTCACGAGAACGCCTCTGAGGAAAGAAGCATTTTGGAAAAAAGTCTTCCATATTTCTCCTTTGTTTCTTGGTCATGGCACTCATTCAGAAAAGATTTCAGATGGAGAAGATGCCTGGAAAAAGATATTTCAAATGTCAGAGGAGTTGTATTTATTGCAGCAAGGTCCACCTTAGCTCTTGAGCATGGAGAGGTGGTCACAAGAAGCCTTGGTTGGGCTTGATGATCTTAAAGGTCTCTTCCGACACAACCAATTTTATGGTTCTATGATTCCATACATACAATGTACCTGTTTGGGGCATTGCACCTTATCAAAACCCACCTGCCTTGAGGCTGGCATGGCAAACCTGATGCATCCTACCATGCAGAGCTGTCAGGTTTGGTTAAGATTCTCTGTGTAAGGTGTAGCCTGCTGCTTGGTGTGGGACAGTGGGCCAAAAGGAATCTGATATTGTTGATGGTTGTCTTGAAGTGCTGCAGTTTAATCAAGGGAAAATGAGCGAAGCTCACCAGGAAAACTGAAGGCTTCCCTTAGATCTAAGATGAAAGCTGAACAGGGCTGGCTGCAAGGAAATATGTGGGAGGTTGGCTGAAGTGATGTCCTGTGCTTTCCGCACTGACCAACACATGCTACTTGTGATCTTGGTGTTCTCCACTGCACTCTGGTAGAGGGACAAGGAAGAGACAGGAGGCAGCCAGCTGATCAGCAGCAGATGTCACAGCAGCCTATGGTGACCCAGTCTGCAATGCACTCTGCTCTTCTGGGAATGCAGGGAGATCTCAGCAGGGCTGAAGGGAAGCAGGTGGCCCTACCAAGTGTTTGCTACTTCATGTCCTTGAGATAGAGCAGAGTTCTGTAGGAAGGGGGTCAATGACAATTGAAAACAAGTCTGTATTCACAATTCAGACCAAGCTGACTCAAAGGAGACAGGACAACTGGCCCAGCTCAGACTGATGCCCAGGCTGCCCAGGGAAGTGGTGGAGTCACCATCCCTATTTAAAAGAGGTGTAGACATGGTCCTTAGGGACATGGGTTAGTCGTGGGTGTGGTGGTGTTAGGTTAAAGCCTGGTCCAGATCTCAGTCGTCCTTTCCAAACTAAATGATTCTATGACCTGCTGTCTGACTTGCTCCAGGATTTTTCTGAACCTAGTTCTTTACCAGCTCCATATTCTCCTTAGCCATACAGGCCATCCCAGAAGGGGATGAGGTGATGTGGAATGTGTACCTTCTCTCCAGCATCGTGTCCCTTTGAGTGTCTCCCATTGGCAGCAGGCTGAGAACAGCACTGTCACAGTGAGCCTGTTGTTAGATGGTACTGAGGGATGTCTCTGACTTGTAATTGCTCTCTAATGTAACCCCAGGTAAGACAATAAAACTTAGAGGGAATGATGTGCAAGAGAGAGATGTGTCGCTCAGGCAAATGAAGCATTCCAGTTATAGCTGCCTTAATGAAAGTGCTCCAGAAATTCTGTGTTTCAGCTCAGGCTTGCTATGGGACCATAAAAAAAAAATCCCTAAACCCAAGCAAATACAAAGTTACAAGAAGGTAATCAAGACATGAAGGGCATTCTGCACATTTTGGTCTTGAAATGCAATGATGGCACACGTGATGAAGTTGCATTTTAATATGATGGGCAAAGTTAAGGCTCTTTTTTGGAGTATGTAATGTGCTATTTCAGACATGGTTGATTTCTTTGGAGTTTACTACTACAATATATAACACCTGTCCATTCCTGTCAGGATTCTCATATTTGCACTGTACAGACACAGAACTGAAATATTTGTTTCATACATGTCTGCACAGCCCTGTTCAAGGCAGTGTAGACATGCCAGCATGAAAGCCAGGCTGAGGGAAAGGAGGTCAGACGTCTGCTCTGTGCCATGGGGACAACCTTTCTGTGAGGAGTGTCATGATCCAGTTTCACTTTTTCTGCATCACTCTGGGCAAGCCAAAAATGGCACAAAAATCTGGCACTGTCAGTCACCTTCCTTTAAAAGCTTTCTTCACCCCACTCTGTTTTTCCTTGGGGAATGGCAATTATGGCCATTAACTTTTTGAGCCTGGTAACCGTGGTTTTTTCATCTTTATTTCTGATTTCATATCACCTCTGCCTAGAGCATCACAAGCTGAATCTCCGTGGGTCCTCTAAACTGTAAAATCAAGCCCAGATCCTGCTGGGAAAGAGGATTTTAGAGGCAAGTAGATGCAGTGGATTGGTATCAGGAACAACTGGAACCAACAGTGTGTGATAGAGTGGAAGCAGAGAAGAAATGGACCATCCATAGATGGTCATCTGGGATGTGATGAGTGCCAACTACAGCAGTCATGAGAGCAACAGTCACCCTAAGGTTCAAGGTTAGGTTGGATGGGACTTTGATCAACCTGATCTAGTCAAAAATTTCATGGCAAGAGAGTTGAAACAAAGTAATCTTTAAAGGTTCCTTCCAACCCAAACCATTCTATAATTCTATGACCCTCTCAAGGTCCATCCTGCTAATGTGCTGCTGAAGGCATCCCATGTTTTGCCACAAAAGCAGCTCTTTCTGGCTGTAAGCAGAGCTGTAAGCTCTGCTGTCTGTGAAGCATCCACTCTGCCACACAAGAATTACAGCATCTGTTTCTAGCTTTATAGAAAAGGTGCATTTCTGCCCCAAAGGCAGGGAGCACTTTGGAAATGGGAATCATGCTCATTCTGAAGCCTGTTGTTTGCACACAAATAAAGGAGTGGGTATTGTCGTGGAATAAACACACAGCCTGTTTTTCAGACTCGGGTCAGGCAGAAAAGGTTTGTTTCTGCAGCTATTGGAGAGAAGGCAGAGTGGCAGTGATCCGTATGATCTGATGTAAAATAAAAGTTCTGGGGCTTGTGTACATTTACAGATAAAAATTACCCCAAGAAAGGGCATGGAAAGAAACTTTGTTAGAGCAGATGTATCCCTGCCTTCCTGGTAACTCAGGGTCCACGGCCCTGTGACCTCAACATGTTTCTGTTCAGCCTGTCCCTCTTGCTCCTGACACTGCTGTGTCCTCAATCAACTTCTAGGCCTGCATCCACATGATGTGTTATTTTACAGTGTCATATTCCAAGCAGAGCTCCTGTTTGAGGAGAGAAGGGTCTGTCTCCCAGATATCTTTTGAAAAAAATGTTTCATTTCCTCTTTGTCTTGCATGACAAATCCATGGATAAAGATGGAGCAATATTGGAATATTTCTTATAGAAAAGAGCAGATATCAGGCTGGCAGAGTGAAACAATTCCTGTGCTGAGTTGTGTGCAGGAGCCAGACCATATTGTCTGTACTACCCATGGACTATATTGCAAGAAACCTCTCAAGTGCGTGGACAAAGCTGGAAGAAACCTACACGAGAGAAAAAGAATAATTCCTTGTCCTGCATCCCCGCTGTCAGCAGATGGCTCTGCGAGCCGTGGTGCTGCCTGGTTAACCATTGCCTTGTGGAGGCAGCCGGACGGGTGGGAGGGAGCCTGGCTGCGTGCGCTGCTGCCGTTCTTGCTTTCTGCCTGGGGGAGTCCGAGATGCCCCAAAACCTGTCATAAACCACGGATTTTGTTTAACCCATGTTCTTCCTGGCATCTTTCCCAGCGTGATCTTGTTCTTTTTTTAACAGATATCCGTCCCATCTTATTCTCTCCGGAGGTCCAGCCCACGGTGAGCACAGAGTCGTTCGATCCCTGTCTCCCATGTCTGCAGCTGAACGCTGATGGTATTCGCTGGGTGAGCTTGTCAGAAAGGCAGCTCCTGCAGCCCCAGCGCTGCAGCCCTGCCCTCCTACCTGCAGCATCCCAGACACCTCACCTGCAGTCACACATTCTGCACCACATCCCTGACAGCGCTGGAGACGCAGCACTTGGCTGTGGTGCTCTACCAGGCACTGAGCAGGTTAAATGAGCATCTGACATGTACCATGCTGGAGAAAATGCAGCTCAGAACAGTTGTATCATCTCTTTTCTGATGCTGGAAGCCTCTAGAGGTCCAACCTGCTTGACTTTTTTCCTATCTGGCAACTCAATTTTACTGGTGTTTGTCTCCTGTGACCGCACGGAGTCAAAAATCGCATTATATAGATAACACATTTAGGTTGAGGATACAAGCCAAAAGCACTCTTAGGGAGCTCCAAGCACAGGCTTGGAACAGTCAGGGAAAAGGTGCATCCTTTCCAGCTAAAGAGCTTTGCAGCAGATTGCTATGGAGATATTGGGAAGATTTGTCATGGGTGGCAAATGCCTGGGGAGTTTAAACCATGTAAATAGACCTTTACCTACACAGTAGCATCCAGGCTGGACAAAAGGGGCTGCAGCTCTATCTGTTATCTAAAAAGATGAACTTGTTCTCTACAATTACAATCACAGAATCATTTACGTTGGAAAACACCCTTAAAATTATCAAGTCCAGTCGTTAACCCAGCATGGCCGAGTCCACCACTAAACCATGTCCCCAGGTGCCACATCTACACACCTTTTAAATTACTCCAGGGGTGGTGATCCCATCCAGCCCCATATATTTCTGTTTGTCTAAGTGGTGTAGCAGGTCACTGACCATTTCCCCTTGGATTAACAGGGCTTCTTTCTGCTCCTTGTCTCTGTCTTCCAGTTCAGGGGCTTGGGTACCCTCAGGACAACTGCTCTTACACTTAAAGACTGAGGCAGAAAAAGCATTAAGTACCTCACCCTTGGTCACTATGTCCAATAAAGGATGGAGATTTTCCTTAGTCCTCCTTTAGTTGTGAATGTATTTATAGAAACAATTGATATTGTCTATTAAGGAAGTAGCCAGATAAATGTCTCGTTGAGCTTTGGTGCTTCTATTTTCTCCCTGCAAAACCTCGCAACGTCCTTGTAGTTCTCCTGAGTTGCCTTCTCTTTCTTCCAGAGATGGTAAACTCTTTTTTCCCCTGAATTCCAGCCAAAAGCTATCTCTTCAGCCAGGCTGGTCTTCTCCACCTGCTCATCTTTCATCCCATGGGGACAGCTTGAACCTGCACTTTTAGGACTTCCATCCTGAAGAATGACCAGCCTTCCTGTACCCCTTTTCCTTTCAGGAGTCTAGTACTACACATGTACAGTGTTTTGTTTCCTCTCACCACACAGGGTGTGATTAGAAAAGAGTCTCTGAAGTTGCTCAGGTAGGGGATTGCACCTTTTCTACACCGAAGAGGTGCAAAAGAATTTTTCTCAGGGAGCTGAAACTGCCTTGCAGGAGGTTGCCTGTGAATGGGGAACATGGTCACGTCATCAGATCTGGGCTGAAAAAGCCCCTTCTTTTCCCGTGCTACGCTCCTTCAGAGCCTTTCCATCCCTAAGGGACACACATTGTTCTGCCTGCTCGGAGCATTTCTCAGCTGGAACCTCACCTTATACTGCTACTATAACCCTGTTATCAATATTTTGTTATTTCTTTCTAAACTGTGTTGCCTTTCCTCCCACTACCTCCACTTTTCTATTTATTTCCTCTGTCTGAGTGTTTTTTTCATTTATGGAGATAAAGGCCACGGAAAAGTGAAGGGAGAAACTTTCCCACTTGAATTTCCACAGAGGAAAATCCTTGACCCTGAGCTGCCAGAGAAGATACTGGCATGGTGGCAGCGTGCCTGGTACCAAAGAGGGACACAAAGGCTCCATCTGTGTGAATGCAATGTACAGGCACTGGTGCCCAGTTGTCTGCACGCTCATCTTGGTGGGACAGTCCTCGGCACACATTTGGCCCCAGCTCTGGCCAAACAATTCCTGGGTTGTATTCAGGACTTAACCCAACACAGAGACAATCCCCAGCAGCAAACTGCATGCAGACACTCCTTTAAAAAGGTAAAAGTGTAATAGTGTGAATGCAGCCTTATCATACCAGGAAACCTCGAGGTCAGAGAAAAGGCAAATAAGAGTTTTATAGGACAAAACGGAAAGTGATGATGTTTCAAAATGAAAATAAAAATGTTCTCTCTCAGCAATGCTGAGTTTTGGCTCCCTTGACAAATTCCAGACAAATCAAGGCAAGAGCGTGCTCATTTGGACAGACAGTGGCTGAAAGCCATTCCTTCAGGGAAGCTGGCACAGCCTGCCCAGCACACAGAACAAACCATGCTTTGCATATTCCCACCTGCCCAACACAGCTCAGCATTCAGCGGGGTCAGCTTCTCCAGGGGATGTCTCTGGGGCAATTGTGGAGCACCATTAGAAAGGGAAATGCAAAGAGCTCCAGCTCACATGCATTATAAAAATAGCTACGTCTATCTACAGAGTCCTTGCCCTGCTTTTCAACTCAGTCCTACAATCCCACTGGAGCTACAGCTCCCCAGACAGATCTGACTGTGCAGAACCTGTGCCTCACTTGGCTGGGCAGGACTGTAGCTCAGGCATCCCAGTGCACACCCACTTTCATGGAGGAGTTTGGTGGAAACGTGAAATCGTGAACTAGAGCAGGAAAGGCAGCAGGAGCCTTCCCTTCTGTCCCACCTGCTCTGCTTTGGTAGGAGGCACAGTCACAGCGGGGGGGACACAGGATCAGTGTCAGGCACCATGGCTGGATTGGGCAGAGCTGGAGCAGCCCCACAGCTCCAAAAGGGCCACCCAAGCCATGAGCAACCTGCTGCTGCAGGGGCTGTCACACCCTGTGATCCTCAGCCTTTCCATGCCTCGCTTCTTCACTCCTGAGCACCGGGAAGGAGACATCCTTGTGCCATTTGATCAGGCTGTGTAGGAGGAATAACTCAGGGCTCAGCAACCCCATAACTCAAGCCAGGACAGGCCTGCACAGAGCTTTAGTGGACAACAGCCTTGGGAAAGAACAGCAGTTCCTCTCTCCCCTTCCATCTCCTTGTGTTCTGCAGTCACTCCTTTCCTCTTTCTCTCATCCCTGTCTCCCTGTCACTGAGCTGAGCTGCAAACCACTGCTCTGCCTTTGCCTGTGCAGGCTCCAAACTGGCACCATGGTCAAAGCCTGCACTGGGGCCCCTTTCCCCAGGCTCAGTCTTGTCAGCTGAAAATCAAAGCAAACAGGAGCTGGCCTCCTTGCTGTGTGTTATCATTACTCATCCAGCTAGGGCAGGATGGGACAGGGTAAAGTTTGCACAAGGAAGATGCTTGATACCATACAAAGGGCCAGCCTGGAAGGGACTGAAGTCTTTGGAGGATCTATTGCCTAAGGATGCCTTCCTGACTCATGGCAACAAGGAGTCTTGCACTCTGTACTGGGGTCTGGTGTGCCATACAAAGGCATCTCAAAAGCATCCTGGGCTGGGCTGACTTGTAAATGGCAAAGCCTCTCAGGCATTCACGGGTTAAAGGTGTGTTTGCTGACTAGGCTTTAACGTGTTAATGCCTGCTGTACCCTGCTGTGCAACGTGTTCCACTCTTTTAGAATTAGCCCCCAAGATCCGTTTCAAATCACCCCCGAAGGATAACAGCCTAAACGTGCCAATTTGTTTCAGGACCCCCACTGAGTTTTCACTCAAGGGCTGAAATATGTAATCAAAAGCTCAGCTGAGACTCCACTTTCCTTGAAACATCTCCCTCCTTGAGCATCATCTTCACATCATCAGCAGGGAATGCATCAGCTCCTTTATTGCTGAGCAGTACCAGCATAGCTGTGCATGGCTGTCATTTTAAGTTCTGTTATGGACAAGCTGATATGGAGCTGTTCTTCTCAGCAGGAAAACCCCTGTCCCTGTTTAACCAGTCACACTGCAGTAGTCCCTGGCCTTGAGTTTTATCATTACTCATCCATCTTGGGCAGGAAGGGACCGGGTGAAGGCCGCACAAGGAAGATGCTCCATGCCAGGTAAAGGGCCAAGCTATGGGAGACTAAAATCTTCGGAGGATTTAACCTGTCACTATTGGATCAGTCACATTTACTCCTAGCAGAGTCCCCCAGGCTCAAATTAGCCTTGGGATACCCTGGCTTGTGCACAACAAGGACCTGTGGGGTGGGGGAGCAGAGGCAGGGGTAGTGGATTTGGAGTTTGTCTCATGGCAGCTCCTGCCCATGTGTTGGATGGTTGGAACATTCATGTCTCAGAGACCCTCAGCGAGAGTGGGAGTGATGTAAAGGAGTGTTTCAGTGGTGCAGGGTGCTGCCCATGAATGAAAGGGAAAAACCACATTGGAAAGAAATATTTGTTCATCTGTATAAGTCTTATTCCCAGCCTTGTCTGCACTTATGTGCAATTATCATCATGATAATTTCAGATGGGCCTCGATAAACGCCCCTGAGGGGTATGGAATTGGTTATTCTTTTCCCTACCAGCTTTCCTTCCCCTCTTAATGACCTCCATCATTAACCTCCTTCGAAATCTTATGTCAAATTCAAATAAACTCAGCAACTGGTAACAAGTCTCCATGTACCTGTTGTATTGAATGGAGGCATCTGACATGGTCTGTCTTGGCAGCTCCCCCTCCCCTGAGTAGCCCTAAAACCCCTGGGAATCCTGTTATTTTTATCCAAAAGCTGCCAGGTATCTTGGAAGCCGTATTCATCTTCAGAAAATTCTGTGTTTCCAAAACAAAACTGCAGGATTTTGGTTCCATTAATGTTGTTGGAGGTTTCCTTCTAACTCCACATGAAAATAACTCTGAAAATCCCAATGCAATATCAAGGAAATGGGGCTTTCTGGTCAGCTCTGGCATTGTCAGCCCTCTTCTCTTCCCTCAGTTGCTGAGACATGGAGGCACCAGTGTTCTGTTTTTAGGGAACACTGTGCCAGTTTTCCAAAAGGGCGAGAAGCGAGGCTGTAGGAGAGGACAGTGAAGTCTTACACTAAGCCAAAGGCCAAGATTTTCCATATCCTTCTATTGCGTTGCTCCCAGCAGCTTCCTTCCCTTTTTCTTTTAAAGATGGGCTCTGCTTGAGCTCTTCCCATGGAGGGGCTGCTGTAGGGCAGGAGCCCATGTGTCAAAGCCTCACAGGGTGTAGAACAATACAGGCCTACCAGAAGGAATGACCCACTTAGCCTGAAATGGTGCAGATAGCCCCAGGCAAAATAAAACACTTGGTTTCCTTAACTGGAAACTGGAGACAGAGCTGCTAATTCCAGTACTGTTCAACTCTGCCACTAGTTTGAGGGAAAAACAAATATAATTGCTGTTAAAAGCTGAGAATTGCAGAAAGGCTGGTGGGATAATCCGTAAGTGCAGTGACAGAGCAGTTGTACAGTGGCCTGTATCTCTTCCAGTGGCGTAGGATGAATATTGTTCCTTGCAGTGGGACATACAGGAGAATAAGAAAAACAGGCAGTGCCTATAGAATCGGGACTCACTGTGTCTGGAAAAGGATTTGAGGGATTTGGGGGGGATCATCTGTACCAGCTCACAGTGTGATGTTGCAGCAAAAAGGACTGAGACTAAAGAACAGATGGGAAATCTGTGCTTTAGTCAAACACAAGCTGTTGGACTCAACAGGAGGAGCTGGTTACATCTTATAATTCTGTGTCAAACAAGAAATCAAACTGTTCCAAAAGAGTCTAAGTTTTTTGTTTGCCAAGGGTCACACATGATATTTATCATAAAGAAGAAATTTGAAGACATGCCTTTGAAACCCTGTGGCCAACATCCATCTTCTGAATCCTTCTCTCTTAAATGAGAAATATCAAAACAGTTTTCACTCCCTTTCCTTTCCTTCCCCTCCCCTTGGAAAAGGAGGGGGCTGGCTGGGAAAGTTGTGGTTGTGTAAGGCTACACCCAGTGCTGGTAATGGGAAAGCTGTTACTGAGCAGAAATTCTGATTACAGCACAACCTTGTCCTGCTGCACTTTGTGCTCATTCCTGCCTGGATCCTACTGTACCAACTTTCTGCAAGGTCCCAGGCTGTGGGCACTCACTGCAATGTGAAACATGGGTCTGCTCCAAAGGTTCTCCTGGTGCCTACAATAACTGTCCTGCTTCTCGCACAGTTTCCTCTGCCTCACTGGCCTGCAGTAACAGTGGGTCACCAGTTAAAGGGGCTCAGAGCTAGGATTCAGTTTGGAAAAACATCCAAATGGGGGAATTGCTCCTGGCACGCTGGCAGCACTTGTTAACTCAATGTCAGAGCTGCTACTCCAGGGACGTGGGAAGTGACATGTGGTTCATCTGGGAAGCTTGGCAGTACTTTCACTGCAAGCAGTTCAGCTGTGCTCCTCAGGGAGAGAGTAGGAAGTGTCCTCATTTCCCTGAGAGCACGAGGCACAGTGTACTTTTAGCATGTGTCCATGAGAGCTGTACCTTCACCTGGCTACTGGGACCAAAGGACATTTCCTTCCCTCTCACAGAACCACATCACAAGGGAGATATAGTAGAAATACAAATGAGATCAAAGACATTTTTTGCTAGAGGGCTGGGAAGAGAAGGGTTATAAAGGTCCTTTCCCATCCAAGCCTTTGGGAAATCTGGAGTTGCAGAGAGAGTCTCTGTGCTCCTGCTGGCCAAGAACTGAGCTGCCTGGGAGAGACAGGAGGAGCTCCATGGAGGAGTGCTCTGGACAGTGGTGCCAGCAGGTTTCTTGCAATGTGAGATGAACCCTAAAGAGCATCAGGGAAACCACGTGAGTCAGCAGGTTTGCCTTCTCAGTTACAGCTGAGCTCAGGCTCTCGGCTGTAGGAAACATCCTCCTTTCCCTCTCTTTTCACATGGTAAATCCTGAGCTATTGTCAACAAAAGCATCCCTGTGATGAGGTCTCCACACTGACCTGCTCTGGTAGCCAAGGAAAGTGCAGCCTCCTCGTTTGGATCGATCCTAGAAGAAATGGGAGGAAGAATGAGGCTTCTCGGGGCTGCTCCTTGTGAGAGACCTGCTGACTGCTGGTAGTTTTGTTACAGACCCTGTATAAGCAAATCTGCTTGATGAACATGGCAGGTAGAGGCTTGTATTCCCATTTCAAGGTGTCTGGTGTTGTTTTATGACTGTCATTCCTCAGTGTGGCCTTGGAGGTATCAAACTGGACAGTGGTGGGGAAGGAAGCATGAGATGTTTCCTGGACCACACATTTCTCAGGGGAAGGGAGGTGTCTTCAGCCCAGCAAGTCTGAGGATTGGGATGAGAGGGTGATGGAAAGACGGTGGTACTGGCATATCTCCTGCCTGCTATTTCCCAGGAGAGTGCCGAGATATTTCCACTGCTCTGTATGCCAGGACAAGGTGGGACAAGCCAGCTGGGCCACTTGTCCCTGAAGGACCCTGTGCGACAGCCAGGGCTACAGCCATGCCCCCTGCCTGGGCACCAGCAAAGCTGTGGCTCCGTCTGGGCCAGCTCCCAGCTCCCTGAGCAGTTTGTCCTCCAATATTGTCTTTCTCTTCCTCTCTATCACACACATTTTTGACATTACTGATGTTCATTCATTTTTAACGCTGAATACGCTTTTCCTGCTCAAAGCCTTTCCTAAACATCAGCTAATGAAGCTTCTGTGCACCCCTTGGAGACTGGCATCAGGCATGATTATCCTCGTGGCAGGGATTTGCCCAAGAGCATGAAACAGGTCAGCTCCAGAGCTGGTCTTTAGCCTGGAACTGGAGAGCCCAGGGCTGTGCTCAGGCCAGATGGGTACTCGTGGAGCATCCCACCCCTTCCCGTGGGAAGGTCACACACAAGTGGTGAGTAAGGTCTTCATCCAGGGTTAGGGGACAAAGGGCTGATGGCCTGTATGGGCTGAGCTGCACATCCAAACTGCCACAGCAGGTCTAAAGCCATATACCATACAGGGAATGAGAAGGGTGGTCCTGCTTCCCTGTACCAAACTTGTCAGCTACAACTGCAGAGATGTTTTGTTCCCAGCAGAGACCGTCGATCACCCAAATTAAGGCTCTAAACAGCAGTTCCTTGGTGAAGGATGGGTGTTATTAGCTCCAGAGCTCTTGTGTCTGAAGGGTAAAATAAATCATCTGCCTGTTCCTGTTGCCTTGGTGTGCCTGGCCCAGGGAGCTTCCCAGAACAGGAGCTATCTGCATCCCAGCACTAACTGTCTTCATCATTATCATCATCATTACTATTGTTGTTGTCTTATCTATGCCTTCTGTAGTTTCCTAGAAAGGACAAGTCATTAAATTGTTGGAGGAAGAGTACACAGAGCAAGCACAGCTGGAGGAGGCGGGAAAGCACTTCCCTCCATGAATGTTTCCTCCTTTCCAGACATCAGCTTTGCTTCCAAGTGGCAGCTGGATCACGTAAAACGAAACTGAGGGGCAGGTGCTGCTTTGGTTTGCCCCATCAAGCTGATGCATCTCAACACTCTGCAACCCAGAGATCCAGGGATGGCTCTGCACAGAGGGATGCCTGTGCCTGCAGCCTGCCTTGTGCATTCCCAGCCAGCCCTGGTGAGGGACGCCTCACTCTTTATGTCAAGCACTTTCTTAATTTGTTTTCTTTCCTAGGTGGCATTTCGGGAAACGCGCAAATGTCACAGGTGTGTTCAAATGAAAGATGAAATGCAGCAAAAGGCTCATAAAAATGAAATGTGTGTGTGCCTCATCCTCCCTCTTTTCTACTCACATCTTTCTTTCTTTACATCTAGAGTGAAGCAGCTACTGTAGGAGCAAAACCAGCAAGGAAGGATCTGGGCATACAGCAGGCGAGAAACAGGGATGTCAAATCGTTTGCCTAAGCCCAGAAAGCTGGTGAATTAGCAAGCCAAAATGCTTGTTTCAGTGCCAGCATGTTATAGGGTCTGTTTAATCAGAGCAGCAGAGCCAAACTGTCCTCTCCCCTCCAGGGTAGGGTATGCAGGGTCTGGCCATTCCTCCTCACTGCAGCCCCACACACCTCCTGCTCTCACCAGTGATCCCAAGGACCTGCATCCCCCAGTCCCATGAGGGGTGGCAGGGAAGCTGGATGTGTTTGTCATGGTTCTCCAGGAGCAGGAATGCTGTAGCCATCACTCCCAGTGCTGTCCCTCTGTTTTGCTGTCCAGGTAAATAGGAGCAAACTTGCCCCGCACTGCTTAAAATCCTTCCGAATGCTATAAAGTGATATCAGCTCTAATGCTGGTGCTTTTAATTATTCCACAAGTCCTTCTGGTGCCTCGAGTCGCACAATTTATTTGGAGCGTTGTCATGGGTTTGCAAAAGTCCCCCTCCTTGGGGATTGAAAATAGTTTGTCCGGATGAATTTCCGGACAAAAGCC
>JAWMRA010000113.1:109328968-109346499 GCA_035584735.1 Pseudotriccus pelzelni
TGTTCACAGACAGGTTGGATGGGGCTTTGAGCAACCTGGTCTAGTGGAAGGTGTCCCTATCTATGGCAGGGGGTTGGAACTACATGATCTTTCCAAACTATTCCATGATTATATAAATAATACACATAGGGTTTTCCCAGGTGAGATCCTTGCATGAGAAAAGGCAGCCCCACAGCCTTAACTGGCTGTTATTTGAAAATTAAACCTGCGAACAAAAAGGTGCAGCAGATATTTAGTGTTTAGGTGACATGTAATGACACAGAGCTGTGTGTGTGCCTGGGGAAGTCAGAGGGGGGTCTGTAGCTCTGATTTCTTTGACCATATGTTACCCCAGATTTGCCAGGGAAATGCAGCAGCCTGCAGAGATGGACACGCTTAGAGGACAAGGTTTATTCCCTGAGACCTCATCTCACCCCACAGGATTACGTCTGATAATCCCAGAGTGATAATGGGAGAGATTTTTGCTTCATCACCTTCTTTGCTTCAGCCTTGCTGGGAGGAGAGGCGTTTATGTCACATCCTGACCTCAGCAAAGCAGGAGCACTTCTGTTCTCAGTCACAGCCATGGAAACAGTTTTCTAGGGATTTTTCTGTTTATTTTATTTTTGTCTCTTCAGCCTGAGGTTGCTCTTACTGCAATGAGTCACTGAGTACATATAGAAGAGATAATACTTGGCTAAATGCACAGAAGAGCACAAATAAACATGAAAATTTGTCAGAAATCAATATATTTACATCAGTTTTTGTTTCTGGTGATTTCAGCCTGTCCATCGAGCCAAAGCTGATTTTTTCCACTTTGTACATGATCATTTATAAAATCGAGATGTACAGCCCACAAGCAAGTATGTGTGAGCATATTCCTGTGTCCCCATAATTTACCACCTTCCTGAAATGGCCCCCCTGTGAGTCCAGAACAGATGTCGACATTATAATTCTAATAAATTCATCAACCACCCAGCTCTGCATGCAGACATGCTGTAATTTTTTTTTAAAGTGGGACAGATACAAGCAAAGGAAAGAATAAGTTATCAACAACACTCTCTAAAATGAGAGAGTTTTTTTCACATACAAGTGTGTGAAAAGCCAGAAGGCAAAGTGGAGATGGGAATCTGATGCTTTGGAAAGTCTGCAAGCAGTTTGATGTGTCAGTCATATTTTACTGTCTTGTCCACAGTGTCATGAATCTCTCCCTATATCTGCATGTAAAAATGCCACAGACAAGTTATTAGCTATTAATTATACTCAGGATTCGAGCGAGAATTACCATAATGTGCCACAGAATCCATAAATATGAGATCCAAGAGGGGCAGAATGGCCTTTTGTTTCCCTCTGCAGAATTATATGCATGACCCATTTTTTTCTAATACTGCAGTGGCAGGAGAGACATAGCATTGTTTGTTCTACTCCAAATGGGGAGGGGGAAGGGCTCTATTTTGCAATGTACACTAAATAAACTCTTGCATTGCAGAATAAGACCAGAGAAGGGATACTTGAGTGTCTTGCTCCAGCCAGCAACATTTGCAGAGACTTCTCACAGTTGATTATAACATTTTCCCGAACTGTTCGAGGCCAATCTCAGAACCCAATTTGCACTTTAAATACCCCTCTCCTATATCCTGGGTCTCCTGTTTGTGATGCAGGTTGGCTTAACCTGCTGGTTTGGGTGGAAGATGAAACCTGTGAGCCCCAGCTCTTGGTGCCTGTGTGGTTCAGAAGAGCTCAGGGCTCCCAGGGTGGCAGTGGAAAAGAAGAGGGCTCAGGACTTAGGCTTGGATGCCCAAGGAACACCAAGCTGGGAGCTGCGTGGTCCTCATCCCAAACAAACTCACCCTTCAAGCTGTGTGGTCAGTGGGATGAGCAGTGTGAGACAGGTCAGCCAACTCTGGCTGGAAATGAAGAATTTGGTGGCTGAATTTCCACAGCTGAGAGCCCTCCACCCTGGGCAGAGGTACATAATTACAGGATATGGGGGAGGAACCAGTTTTCTTGGAGAAACTACAGTGCTGATCTCAGGGTAACCCAACAAAGGGAAAAGGGCAATACAGTGATTGTCTGCTGCATCTGTACAACCTCCCACAAAAGTCTAGGGCATAAATAAATACATGAATCCTTAAGACACAGCCACAATAATGACACAATGCACAGTGAATGCACAGCACAGAAACCTATTTCTGTCCTTATGGAGGAAATCTGGGAAGAGCAGAGATAAGGAAAGCAGGGCCAGGAGGACACATAGCGGTGCCTGGGTTGTGGCTATGGCAGGACACATGAGGAGGAGGCAGAAGAGGTTCTGCCAGTTATCGAGGACACTGAAAGCAAGGGATGTTACTCACAACTGGAAATGAGACAGGCAGAGTCCCAGTCCACAGCATCCCTTGGATGCTGGGGACAGCATTTCAGCTCAGATGGACAAACAGTACCTACATCAGACTCTGACCATGAGGATCCAGCTGGGAGCTGGAGGGAGAGTGATTTTCAGGACAGTGATCACAAAGTGGCAAAATGAATTTTTCTCACAAACAGGGAGATTCAAGGGCAGGGGCAGAGGGATGCTGGATCCAAGCCATGTGATTTTGGCAGACCTGGGGAAGCTGTGGATGGTTCCTGGGGAAGCAGGAGAGCCAGCATAGGAGGGAAAAGCCCTAAAGACACTGAGTGGTTTATCCTGCCAGGAGGAAGGCAGAAAACATGACCACTGACCCCAACACCAGAGGTCTTGCTGCAAACACAAGGCAGAAGGAGGTGGCAACCATGAGAACTTGTTATATATTTACAGCCAAACCCACCCCATTGCAAAACCACATGGGAAGGCTTGAATGGGTTTCACCTAAGAAGGGTGGGAAGGCAACAGAAAACGTCAGAAGAAGAAGAAGGAGGGAGGAAAGTAACCAAGGAATGACTCAGAAAGGGACCACAAAAAAGGTTCCTTGTCATCAGCTGATTTACTGCAATTACTAGTTAATCAAACCAAGGAGTGGAACAAAAAGAAACCATCTGGAGACAGTTTAGGTGGGACAGAGGAGATGGAGTCAGCACAGGCGGAGGATGGTCCCATGGGAAGTGAGTGGAGGAAGGAGTTGTGATGCTCTTCCCAGACATTCCGGGCTAGGAAATGTCCCATGGAGCAGAAACCTTCAGGCACAATATCTCCCTTTAAAAAGTAGGATTTATATACCGGGAGCTTAACTCTGAGCCCTGGAAAAGTCCCAGATTAAATTATTAAGCAAACAGTTGATACGAAGCCAGAGGAGAACATGGGGATAAGAAGAAGGGTGAATTTGTCAGAAATAAATTGCCCAAATCAGAGTAATGTTCAGCTCAGGATCCCTCTTGGGCAGCTGAAATGTGCCATGATTTAGGTAAAACTTTCAAAACAGTCCCATCTGACATTTTAACAATTCTCTTAAATTAAAGAAATATAAGAAAGTGAATTTAGGAACAATGGAATAAAATACACTTGGAGTCACTGTAGATAGTTTTCAGCCGGACAAGGAGGAGATTTTGAGCAGTGTACTCCTGGATCAGGTACAAAGGTGATTCTATTCAGTATTTTCATTTACTGATTCAAGTGATGGCCCAGGGAACGCACTTCTAAAATACGTGGGTTGTGCTGGATGGCAAGCACCTGGGAGGACTGGATGAGAATTAAAAATTACCTGGAAAAACTGGAGAAAAGGCCTGAATGAAACAAGATGAAATCCAATAAATAACAGCACAAACTGTGGCTCTTACAGGAGCGATATCAAACACATGGTACCCACCAGGGAGCTCTTACCTGGTGACAGCACAGCGGAATTGGAAGAGGAATGGCAATTCACAAAGGATGGGGATGAGAAATCTGCCATTGGGAAAACACCAACAGAAGCAAATCTCTTTCCAGGATGCAGTATGAAGACTGCTGTGTGTAAGCCAGAGGAGGTAATTATTCAACTCACCTCCATGTTGATAAGGTCTCAGCTGGACCAACTCTCTTATTTAGGGTTACACTTCGACAAAGATGTTAATTAACTGAAAAAGATTAAGAGATGAAAAAGTAGAAAGGTTGAAATATTTGTTTTGCCAGGAAGGAGAAGCTGTGATAAAAGCTCGCATATACAGCGAACTCTTACAAAGAGCAGATACTGGAGTGTTGCAAGAGGAAATCACATTAAATTGCATTAGGGCAGTGGCTCCTTCACTGTTAACCATTTAATTGCCTTTTTCTCTCCCTTTTTCGCACACCCTGGGGATCAGAGACCTGAGCAGCACACAGTGCTCACTGGGTGCACCAAGGCTGAAGACAATATCAGAACATCAGAACCACTGCCCTGTTCTCCATCTCCCTCCTTGGTGTCCTGTCCTTCCCGGGATTCCCGGGCTCTGGCAGGGGTATCTTGGCTGGACTGACTGAACCAGCAGCATAGATTTGAGCACCGCTGAGCACAGAAGCAGGGAAAAAAAGCCACGGGTCCTGCAGTGAATGCAGCAGGACAGGGACCCGGAGCTGGATGGTCCAACTTAAACGCCAGATAATGTGTGTGTGTGGCCACCCCTGGAGTGGGTCTTCTAGCCCCCTGCATCAGCCCTTTGGACTCTAATCTGGGTTCAAGCTGTTGGATATGCATCAGTTGAAAATAAACCCAGCAATAATTAAAACACTGTGCAATGCCTTTCCCTCTGAGGACAAAAAAAAAAAAAAAATAAAAAAAAAGGAAAGGAAGAAAAAAAATCTGTTTGTATTTTTGGCCTGGTTTTCCTCATTTTCTGCCACAGAAAACAATTCTCCTTAATGATGACTGTTCCACATTCCCGCTCGTGTTCCTCGCTTTTGTTAATGTGAAGATTTAAATGCACCATTTAATACCAACATGGGCCAATGAGCTCATGGTTGCACTCGCACTCCCAGGCTGCCAGGAGGATGCACGATTCTATGACAGGCAATTAAAAATCCCATTATGGGACTGTGGAATAAGAAGTGGATGATATATTAAAACAAGGGGCATGTTTAATTTATAAATCCGAGTTATTGCATGCTGTGAAGTGCTAGGGAGAGAAATGAATAAAGAAAGGACTTTGTAGTGTTGCTCGCTATTAAGTATTATAAACAGCAATATATGTCTGGCTGTCAGAGCCTCCTGGCAGCTCTGCATCTCAGGCAGCCCTCTGCCTCCCCTTCCCCCGGGGCAACTCATTTCTTGTATTTCCAAATCCAATAAGAATTTCTGCTGCATTGGCCAAAAAACCCCATAGCCTCAACATCAGGGACTCCAATGCGAGAGACCTGGCCTGGGGGATGGGATGCAAAGTGGAATTGCACAGTTTCTCTATTAAAATTCAGCCCCGGTAATTAAAATTTGATAATAAAGACCAGCTCAGCACCTCAGTGCTATAGAGATAGATTTCTTGGACACACGCCTGTCCCTCCTGTGCTCAGTGTGGTGGTCCAAGGCCTTGCTCTTCTGGTAGCTGGATTCCTGCTGGAAGAGGGGGCTGCCATAGAGTCCTATGCCCCATTTAATTTTTGGAGGAAAAGGGAGAGGTATATCACATATAACATACAAAATATTGTATGGATGGCAATTGCATGCACAGCTCCACCCTTCCAAGAAGGATTTATGCAGTGGGGTGCAGCCTTGGTGTGAAAAGTCCTCCAAGGAGGGCTGTCAGGTCAGATTGAGGTCCTGCAGGAGTACCTGAGCTCAGCTCTCCCTCTGGATGGGAAGGCTGAGGCTTCTCCATGCTCCATATACACATGTTGCAGCAGTAGTTTATCCTTTGAAGAGCAATGCCTTGGGCTGCAGCAGCTCTGGGGACAGAGGGATGCTACGAGGGATGCTAGCCTGGGATAACCCAGCAGTGTGCTGAAGGGGGTCAGAGGAAATCCCAGAGAGAAGTCAGGGAGAGAGATAACAGGAGGGCAAGACGTCTCCGACCCACAGGGAGGGCTGGGAGAGGAAATGGTCCATTAGCAGCGTCTGGGGGAATCAAAGAGCCATTGTGCACCGGGCTCAGCTTTCTCAGCGTGTTTCCACCTCCTTGGGGACAGAGCTCCAGCCTCTCACCTCCTTACGTCAATGCATTTCCCAGCAGATTTCCCCATCTGTTTATCATCTCTGGTGGTGAAGGGTCTCATGGGGAGCTCTGCCTGCTCTGCATCTGCTCTTATGACAGGCTCCATTCTGTCTGTGAGAGATGAATGAGCGGCCCTGGGGCGGGGAAGTCCTGGGAATAAATACTCTGGTCTGGGGAAGGGACCTTTGTATGGTGAGGGTGAGACCCTGCACTGCTGCTGTGGTAAGTTGGAGAAGAATGGGAACCCCTGTCAAAGGAGCCAAGGGGGTCTTTGTCTTCATCCAGAGAAAAGAAATGGTATGTTCCTATATGTCTCGCTTCACATTAATCATAGAATCATAGAATGGTTTGAGTTGGAAGGGACATTAAAGATCATCTTGTTCCAACCCCCCTGCCATGGACAGGGATGCCACCCACTAGACCAGGTTGCTTCAAGCCCCATCCAACCTGACCTTGAACACTTCCAGGGATGGGGCAGCCACATCTTCTTTGGGCAACTGTGCCAGTGCCTCATCACCCCCACAGTAAAGAATTTCTCCCTAACATCTGATCTAAATCTCTCTCCTTTTAAAAACATTCCCCTTGTCCTATTGCTATCTACCTCTGTAAAAAGTCACTCTCTCTCTCTTTTTCATAAGCCCTCTTTAATTACTGGAAGAGGCTCCAAGGTCTCCCCAGAACCTTATGTTCTCCAGGCTGAACAACCCCAAATCTTTCAGCCTGTCTCCATAGCAGAGGTGCTCCAGCTCTCTGAGCATCTTTGTGGCCTCCCCTGGACCCACTTCAATAGGTCCATGTTTTTCTTGTTCTAAGTACCCCAGACCTGAATACAGTACCCCAGGTGGGGTCTCACAAGGGCCTGTAAAAATCCTGTTGCTGCTTGGATATTTAATGGGGAAGAACACTATTACACCTTGTCTCTACCAAAGGCGATGCCCATCTCCAGACACACTTGTTGGCCAAAGGACTCTCGCGCAGCAAACTAACATGACTAAAAGATCCTGGACCAAACATACTCCACAATAAACTGTCTCTGAGGCTTGGCTGAGTCCAGGGACACCTGGGGACAAGGGGAATCAACCAGCAAGCCAGGACAGAGAAGTCCAGACCACCCAAAGCCCAGCCTTTTGCCACGCACAAGCATCTCCCCCTGACTGCTCAGAACGGCTGTGCAAACAGAATGTGTGTTGAGGGACACCTCACTCAGGCACCCAACTGGACTCTCAAAGCCAGAAAGGACACATTTTCTCTTCCCTTCTTTCAGTACCATGGCCACTGGAGGACACACAAGCCCCTAACTCTCCTCCCCTTGGCACTGGGTGGTGCCGTTTTTCTTGTGAGACTGGTTCTGTTGTTCCTGGTTATGTCACTGAGCTACATCACTGACTGACCTTCCAGCCATCATAACATCCCAAATAAGCATATTCTCCCTCTTAAGGTGTGGGTAGGCCCTAGAAGGGACTTTTCAAACCATTAAAAAGCAAAAGTCCCTGTGACTAGGGCAAGTCCACAAGGCACTGCTGGATGGTCACTCTCTCTGACTTGATACTTCAAGGATATTTATGAACTTCATCGAGGGAAAATGCCAAGTCCAGCACCTGGGAAGGAATAATCCCCTTCTACAGCACAGATTGGGCTGCCTAGTGGCGGAGCAGTTATGCAAAAAGGACCTGGTAGTCTTGGTGGACACAAGGTTGACCATGAGCCAGCAACGCATCATCTCAGCAAAGAAGGCAAACGGCTCCTTGGGCCGCATTAGGCAGAGCGTTGCCAGCAGGTCCAGGGAGGGAAACCTTCCCCTCTGCTCAGCCCTGCTGACTCCATGTCTGGATTTTGCAACAGCCTCCAACACATGAGAAGTAGGGGCACACGGGAGTGAGTCCAGAGCAAGGCCATCAAGATGATCAGAGAAGCTGGAGGAGGAGGAGGCTGAGGGTGCAGGGCTGGAGAAGAAAGAGCTCTGGTGGGGATCTGACAGTGACCTCCAATACCTGCAAGGAGGGTTATGAAGATGATCATAGAATCACAGAATATCCTGTGTTGGAAGGAACTCACAAGGATGATTGAGTCCAACTCTTGGCCCTGCACAACACAGCCCCAACAATCCCACCATGTGCCTGAGAACATTGTCCAAACACTTGAACTCCAGCAGGCTTGGTGCTTGGACCACTTCCCCAGGGAGCCTGTTCCATTGCTCAACCTCCCTCTGGGTGAAGAACCTTTTCCTAATACCCAAACTTAGCCTCCCCTGACACAGCTTCATGCCATTGCCTTGGGTTCTGGTCACCAGAGAGAAGGGATCAGTGCCTGCCCCTGCACTTTTGCTTGTGAGGAAGCTATAGACAGCTATGAGGTTTTCCCTGAGTCTCCTCTTCTTCAGGCTGAACAAACACAGAGGTACATAAATGGAACACAAAGACACTGCACATAAGCTGAAACCAGGGAGGTTCAGACTGGATATGTGGAAAAGTGTTCCCACTATGAGGAGGACAGTTCAGCACTGATGCAGGATGCCCAGAAAGGCTGTGCTGCCTCCAATCTCAGAGGTTTCCAAGACCCAGCTGCATAAAGCACTGAGCAACCTGGTCTGCCCCCAGAGGTGGCCCCACATGATGGAGAAGTTAAGCTGGAGACCTGTCATCCTACAGTGCCCAAGGCCATCCTGTGCCCAAGACACACAGTGTATCTGTGGCTCAGCAGTGCCAAACACTGCCTTTCCTCTCTAGGAACAGGACTGGTGGCTGCATCTTCTCCCTTGCTGGGGGACCTCCACCAAACCCACAGCTACCAGATGGCCAAAAGCTGCCTTCCCCCAGCACTAGCAGAGAGAGGGGGAGCAGGGAGCCTCCTGGCGCCCTCCCAGGCATCCCTAACCACAACATATTGTTCTGGGCATCGCACAATAACCCCAGACAGAGCAGGGCGTCGTGGGGGGGTGGGACCCACAGTCACGTCCCGGCTGCTGCGCATCACCCCCAGGAACGAAGCCTTGCGGGAGGGCAGGGGGTTGTGTGCCGAGCGCGGGGCGCAGGAGGGATGAAGAGCGCAGCCCTCTTTGCTCTGTCACAGTCAGCATTTCATTATCCAAACCCAGCGATTGTAAAAGTCCCCCATCTCATCTGGTAACAATAATGAGCCAGGGAACAGCTTGTCCTTGTCTGGCACCACGGCACTCATCAGGCGATGCGGCCAGAGTGCACCTCCCTCTGCACCCGATCCTGACCCATCCTCTACAGCTACCTGAAAGGAGAGGGTCAGCCTCTTCTGCCTGGCAACTAGCAACAGGACATGGCCTCAAGCTGTACGGGGGGAGGTTCAGGTTGAACTGAAGGAGGAATTTCTTCATGGAAAGGGTTGTTAAACATTGGAACAGGCTGCCCAGGAGGTGATGGAGTCACCATCCCTGGAGGTGTTTAAGGAAAGACTGGAAGTGTCTAGTTGCCAAGGTGATGATTGGTCTAAAGTTGGACTTAGTGATCTCAGAGATCTTCTCCAGCCTAAGTGATTCTGTGGTTCCAAGTCACACCTCTTCCACTCCTCCTTGTGCACAACATGAGCCCAGAGATGGAAAATGGAGGTCTGCAAGTTCCTGGGTAAAATTCCACTCACTTCATGACCTCGAGACCTTAGCTCAGCACAACCCATATCAGAAATTGTGCCCATAAAAATGGGCTGCCCTTGGCTTTTGACTCTATTTAGTAAGTCTTATTCTGAGGGACAACAATATGGGGCTCTTGCTAAGGGCATCACTGAACAGGTAATGATGGTAGTGGCTAATGGGGGTGGGTGGGTGGATGGATGGATGGATGGATGGATGGATGGATGGATGGATGGATGGATGGATGGATGGATGGATGGATGGATGGATGAATGAATGGGAGGATGGATATCTGATTCCTGGGAGAAATAATAATAGCCTGCAGTTGAGATCAGTGAACTGACACAGTGGAAGACTGAAGGATGGAGGAAGTAGCCAGTTTTCCTAGGGGGCAAGGAAATGCAAAGAGAAAGGGAGAGATGAACGCTTGTCTGTGTACTTTGGATGGGGTGGTTGTTTGTTGTTGTATTATCTGCTTTCCTGTTTCCCTTGCCTCCCATCCTTTCAGTGAAGCACTGTTTTGATAAGTTCCTTTGTTCACAAGTGGGGAAGGATAGCTGGGAAGGGAAGCTGGGGAAGGATAGCTGAGGCATGGGATGAGGGAAAGAGAGCAGAGGCAGAATGGTGGGGGAAGGCTTGCAGGGCAGGATAGTCCCTGGAGTACCCAAGCTGGTTTGACTGAATTTTCCCAGGTTTCTGGCTGGAAATTAGTGATGTGTTTTTGAAGACCCTTAGAAATTAAGGGTTCCTTAATTGTTCCCTTCCTGCTGCCAGGAAGACTGTATTTATTACTGAATTGCCCCAGATGCAGCATAGAGTTTTGAGGGCTGTGACCTGGCTCATTTTCAAGGACAACTTGCTCCATAGACACTCCAGCAGCTTGATGGAGTCTGAGGCCTTTAACCACAGTAATCATTGTAGTCCCAAATGACCACCTCCATTTCTCCTCTGATCCCATATGACCTTGGAATCAGCTCTGATGCAGCAGTCATACCCATAGCGAGTATTCCTCATCCACAGGCTGCCTGAAACCATCCTCCACCCCCACCCTATTGGCTCCCTTGCATCAGCTTTGGTGCTGCGCAGCCTCCACGCACCCAATCTGGCACAAAAATAACTGAGTGAAAAAAGGGAACAGGTTTCTGCTAAGTCAGTGCTGAATTATCCAGTGCAAAGGCTAAGGCAGAGTGGAGGACAGGCTGGTGGCCTGGAGCTGCAGGAGAAAAGACAGGAATGAGATCTCCATGTTGGCAAGCACTTAGGCTGGTTCAAACTGATGTGTTTAAGTCATGGCTGAAAGTGATTTGAGCTCAGAAAGTGGGACTTACTCTCTCTTCTCCCTCTCATCCATCTGGAGTATAACCATGGTGGCAAACAGTGGAAACCATCACAGGAGAGGGTCTGAAAAGCTGCCAAGGGAACAGAAAAATCTCCCAGTCTCTAGGGAGGACCTGGAGGCTGCTGAAATGGAAGGGACATGTCCCTCCCATGAGCTGGCCCATGACCTCTTCACTGGTTTACACATCCAGCCCTGCTGTTCTCTCCAGCAATAATCCCCACTAAAGATCCTCTCTTCCAAAGTCATTTAGCACCGGGGCTAATTTTCAGTTTCCTGGAGGAGGATTTGCACTTAGCTAAAATGTGTGAAGGCAGGAGAGTGCCAGACTGCAGGGAGTTTCTTGCAGATTCCTCTTGCCTCCTAATCTGGTGTATAACACAAGGCCGGAGTTCCCTTGTGCTGGAGGTCTTGCTCTCTGGGTTTTCATCTCCACTGAAAGCTTATCATGGCATAACCAGCTCCTTATATAAACCCACAGGGTTACTCTAACCAATGTAAAGTCTACAAATTAGTCTTTAAGCTAGGTCTGCCTATGTGATGAATAAATAGCCTGGAGTGATTTAAATCAGCCAAGCTTGGGTGCGGCTTCTAAATAGTTGTGCTGGACTGCAGGAGCCTATGGAAGATGTGAACACCTCGCTACCTCCAAGTCACTTTGCTCTTCTCCCTGTGGTGCTGAGGACATCCAGTCACTGCCTGGGCCCCTGGCAGCTGCCTACAGCCACAGCAGGGTGCTCCGTGCACACTTCTGACCGCTCCACGGAAAGCCTGCCCGGCAGCACTCGGCCAATGCAGAGGGGAACACCCAGCACTGCCAGGACTGAGGTAGCACAAATCCTGGTGATTCAGAGACTCCGCATGTTCCCAGGCTCTGTCACCTACATCTGCTGTGAGTGATGAGTTACTAATTCCCCTGTTGGTTTTCTCTGTGTCATCTCTGACTTCAGCCTTATGTTCCCACCGCCACTCACCTGCTGAGCCCTCCCCATCCAGGGGCTCCTCCAAATCCCTCACTGTCCTCATGGATGCAGAGGAGGCTTGTTTGGCTTCCTCGCTCACCACTGTGCTGTGACCTGATAACCCGTGGGAGCCTCTGAAAGGCTCTGGGACCTCATTCCTGGGTGGCACTAACCCACATGGAAGTAGTTCTTGCCCCTGTTCAAGGACACTGAGAGTTATGTGTGCTGGTATTGCCTGGTCAGGCACTATGTTTTCTTTAACTGCCCTGAATAACTCTGTATCAAATATACATCAAATACAATGTACAGTGCATGGCCAGCAGAGCCCCTGTGAGCTACTTCTTACCCTGGCAATCCTCCCTTCATGAACACCATTACCTGGGTAGCTCACAGGGGCTCTGCTGGCTATGCACTGTACATCATATTTGATGTATATTTGATATGGAGTTATGCTCTTTGTGCCCTCAGCCCAGGAGCAACGGAGCCATGGAGCCCCCCCTTACATCAAGGGAATAGGAGGAGACCTTAAGCTGTGACTAAGGTTTTCTGTAATCCCTCAGCAATGAGATCTGCCCTGCTGGGTGCAGCTGAGATGCTGAGCACAGTCAGTTGGGAAGTGACATTTTCCAGGGGCTCCAAACACAACCCCAAGGCTGCACAGCTGGCTTTGAGCTCTCACTCAGGCAAAGAAAGCACCATGCTGTGCTGAGTGAAATGAAGCCTGTTGGGGTAGGGGTGGTAAGAGTTATTTGCTGGATCATCTCTGTATCAGGAGGATTTAGGCCGGATTAGGCAGTGGCTGCTCGTGCTACTCTGACAGTCCTGCAGGTGACACAAGGCATAAAGCTGGCACACCACGTGTGCTGGGTAATCTGACACAGGAGTTTCAGATACAACCATAAAAATCATCATCATCATTTTTTATTTCCAGCTTCAGGACCATCAAGAAACCCTGGCTGAGAGCAAGGCTCAGCTTTGTTAGGCAATGTTCAAGCCTCAGACCCAGAGCACTGGCTCCAACGAGAAGGAAGGAATGAGGAAGGGAGTAGGAAGGTGAACGAGGGCACTGTATGATGTGCCCAGAGCCACAGTGCTTTTGGTGAGGTTGAGATGAGCATCCAGGCTTCAATATCTGGACCTCACTCCCCAGCAGAGCCAAAGAACCTCCTGCAGAATAAGACTCCATATAATCAAAGGGATAAACCCCCAAAACAAGAAGCATTAGTTTTATATTCATCCATTATTTTTCCTTGGAAATGTGCAGGTGTGACTGCTGGGCTTGCTCCACGTGCCCTGGGCTGGGCGTGCAGGCAGCTGTGGCTTTCAGATGGAGATAAGCCGTTCTCCATTCTGCATTACAGCACTCGCGTTGCTGTACTGCTCGGGGGGCAGGAAGGAAATTTCTTTGAAGTAAGCCACTGACCTGGAAATGATTTGAGATGCCAGCAATGTTGCCCCTCTCTTACCAGGGGTGAAGATACAGGGCCAGCTGTGCTTCAGCTGCAGACTCACCTCCCCATCTGCTAGTTATCACACAGCCCTTTCCCTGGGCACAGGGCTAAGGAGGTGTTTGTGTACTTAGCCCGGCCATCAGCTGCTCAGCTTCTCCTTTCTTAAAGTCCTTTGGGAAAACAGGCTCTCCAGCTGTGTATCCACCTTTTCCAGAAGAGAGAGATCAGCTCAGGAGTAATGGCAATCAAACCTGCATCCAACAGAGCCACACTTCACTTTCCAGCTGCCACCCATGGCTCCCTGGCTCCTGTCCCTGTTGGTACCGAGGAGTATTGAGGCAGGAAATCCATCAGTGATAACACACCTGGCTTGAAACCACTGTGTTTATATCTATGTGTGTGTCTGTATATATATATATGTATATATTCCTGCTGGGAACATCTGTTCTTGGTAGACATTTCCCTTTTCGATTTCCTGGAGATCATAAGGAGGGCCAAAAGGGTGAGAACGCCCACCCAAACTCTTGTTTCCCTCACCCAGGGAAGTCTATGGGCTTTGTTGATTTAACTTCCCACTTTATGTTAATGCAAGTTATAATTGTGGTTTCTATATGAGTAGGTGCTGTGAATTTTCCCAAGTAGCAGCTACTTTCCTATAAAAACTACAGGACACAGAAATGTTCTGTTTCTACGGGAGATGTGCAAGCGATAGTCCATGTGCAGAGAATAAGAAATTCTGTAAATAAATGATGTCTGCCCCATTATTCTGGCCTCTTTTATTGCAAATAGGTGATGAGAAATTGCTTCCCAGAATGCTCCTGGTTTCTACAGGATGAAGAAAGTGATGGGGCCAAATCCCTGGAAGTGTTCAAGGACAGATTGGATGGGGTTTTGAGCAACACAGTCTAGTGAAAGGTGTTTCTGCCCATTTCAAGGGGCTTGGACTTGCAGTCAAGGAAGTGCAACTAGAGAACCTTTAAGGTCCCTTCCAACCCAAACCATTCTGATTCCATGGTTCTGTAGTGTATTCTTTAATATTTCCCAGAAACCTTCTTTTGTTGAAACAATTCCTCTGACTTCATGAATGTGCTTTAACAGCCTCAGATGACTGAGCAGGACCATTGGTTTCTCTTTGCAAGAGGAGAAAGCTTTCCATTGGAGAGAAGATGATTTCTGGTGGCAAACCAGGTCAGTGGATGCCTCTCCATCGCTCACTCAGAGTCCCACCACCATCTCAGCAAAGACCACTAAGAGTCCATTAAGTCTCCGGTCGACACGAGCAGTGAGGTTCACCAACTCTGATTAAAAAAAATTCTCCTTCTTGTTTTTCAGAGTTAGCAGTTCTATGACCTGGGTGTATTTGCATGACTCATAGGGTGGCTCAAGAGGGAAAAGGAACCACATGCAGGGAGGCAATGAGGAACTTCTCGAGCCACTGCTGCCACCAAAAACACTTAACATGAAACTCCGAACTCAGTCACCCGCTTCCCTATTTTCCTTTCGAAGACTGACAAAAGTGGAGAAGCAGCAAGTCAGTTGTTAATAAACAATTTATGTCTCAGCCAGTATGAACCAGTCTAGGCAGCGTGACTGGGGTTTGTCATTACAAGGTCTGGAAGGGAGGGGAGTGATGGGGGATTTACAGATCAGCCCGCACATTTTTGGATAATCTGTGGACTGCCTTTAAGTTCTGTATAAATAATAATAATTAAAAGCGGATATAACTAATTGGAATCCATTCCACAGCAGTAACATGATCCATCTGATTGCCAATCCCCTGAGTCACTCTGTCCTCCAGATGATTATTTTTCTGGTTTTCCCTAATAAAATCTGAACGCTACCTTTCACACTGCTGGTGGATCCAGCATGGGTTTGTGTTGCCAGGGCATTTGAAACCCTCTTCTAGCCTGGACACAACTAGCCTGGTTAGCTCTGCACCAAGATTTGCCCTGTATTTCATCAGAGAGCTACACACTTTTAAACTTAAAATCCCCCCCAACATCCACCAGCCTGATGTTAGCCCAGTTATGTTATTGCCTATTATTTGCCCAATTTATTTTAAATTAAAAGTGGCAATGGGCATCCCATTTCTTCTGAATAACCTTACTGTGTCTTGGTTTCACTGTGACCTCTATTTGGGATGAAGGTCCCCTTCGCTGACCTCCTGGGAAGAGCACGTTGTTCCCGGGTTTGGGGCCCCCAAGGGAAGGCAAAGCCCAAAACAGGGCTCTGCAGCACAGCCAGCTGTGGAGGAACATCTTCTCCCTGCACATGTGACATGGTCGGTCTTCTCCCCTCCTGGGAACAGCAGTCCTGCCACTGCCACCCCAGCTCTGGGAGGGAAGCTCTTCTCCAGACTCATTCCCAGGCTCCCAAGGGTCATTACTCCCTTCCAGCTCCCTTCCAGAATTAGAGATGGAGAAAGTATGGAGAGAAAGTATGGGGAGAAAAAGTCCACTTTGTCTGGGAGAGAAACCTCCTAGCTGGATTGAAACCTCCCTCAAACCATAACGCGGCTTCTTGTGGGCTTCCGAAGGGCTTGGATGAACCCCACATTCCTGTAGAGGAAGAACACCACCTTTTATTTTCCTTTTTTCTTTTTTTCCCCCTTTTTTAAGATGGATTTTTATAGATTCTGTGCTGCTTACTTTGGCGTGGCACTGAAACTCCCCCTTGGTTCAACTGCCTTCAGGATATGTCCAGAAGATGACTGTTGGTCAGTAGGATTTCTGCATGCTCTGGAAATCAGCTGTTTAAGTGTTTTCCTTAGTAGACAACCAGCAAACCTTGAAGGCCCTGATTAGCCATACCCGGGGATGCTCTGGTCTCCTGGTTGGATTTTGGAAAAACCCTGAAGCCTCATCTCTGTAAGGACCTCGGACTTATGTTGCAACTCAGGCCCCATCTCCTGTTCCTCCTGGCTTCTTGGATAGCCCTGGACCTGTTTCCATCACTTGCCACAGATATCAGTAGACACTGACCAGCACCCTGCTCAGATGTTGCAGGATGGGCTGTGAGAGCACTGTCTGTGCTGGGGCCACCCTCAGCATCCAGCTAATCCTTCTCCATTAAGCGATATGTCTGCTTCCCGATGCATTCTTCCACCACAGGGAATGTGCTGCACGTTCATGGAGCCATAGAATGGTTTGGGTTGGAGGGACATTTAAAAGCCACCCAGTTCCAACTCCCCTGCCATGGGCAGGGACACCTTCCACTAGATCAGGCTGCTCAGAGCCCCATCCAACCTGGCCTCGAACACTTCCAGGGATGAGGCATCCACAGCTTCTCTGGGCAGCCTGTGCCAGCACCTCACCACCTCTGTAAGAGAATTCTTCTCTATGTCTGTCTGATATTGAACAACAAGAAAAAACAAAACAAACAAAAATGCCACCCTAAGATTTCATGGTGCTGAACACCCATCCTGCTGCAATTTCTCTGTGCTCACAGCCATGTGAGCTCCACCCAACCAAAACCACCAAGGGAAGAGAAACCACTGCTGTCCCATGGATTGGGTGGACACAGGTGGGGGACACAGGAGGGTTTGAGGGACACAGGGGCAGGCAGGAGCACAGAAGTGTGTCGGGACATAGAGGATTTGAGGGCACAGGGGGCTCTGGGGGCACAGGATGGTTTTGGGACACGGATGGTTGGGGCCCACAGGGGGTGCAAGGGCACAAGATGGTTCAGGGGCACAGGGGTGTGGGGACACAGGAGGCTGTAGGGGCACAGGATATTTTGTGCCCACAGGGGCTGTGGGGGCACAGGGCTGTGAGGCTACAGGGTGGTTTAAGGGCACAGGGGGCTATCAGGGCACAGGATTTTTTGAGGACACGGGCTGTGGGGGCACAGGATGACTTGGGGGTACCGGATGTTTTGAGGGCACAGAATGTTTGGGGGGGCACAGGATGGCTTGTGCCCACATGGGCTGTGGGGACACAGTGTCTGTGGGGGCACAGGGCATAGGGCTGTGGGAGCAGAGGACGGTTCGGTCCCCCAGGGCCGGCAGGGACCCGGGGCACTCCGGGGGCACGGGAGGGCGCCCTCACTCGCCGCCGCCGCCGCCGCGCGGGCGGGTGACGCCACGGCCGCCGCCCCGCCCCGGCCCCGCCGCGCCGCCCCCACGTGGCGCCGCC